>JAEIHA010000644.1:600000-1027758 GCA_018904595.1 Zaprionus indianus
TATTAAATAAACGTTGACTTTTTAAAAGCCGTAATAAGCCAAATTGTTAATAACAAATGTTTAAGTATAATTTTTGTAAGATACTTTGGTTTTTGCTTTGATTTTCAACTAATCAAAAAAAAGGACAACTAAACTGTTGCTTGAATCCCTTAAGTGCCTTAGCTCACTTGCCATTTTTCTGTTAACCATTAGCAGCATACATATCCATATGAACAGCTACTGTCATTATTAGCAGAGCAGTTTGGGCAAACAGCTTAACAGCAGCCGCAAAACTGTAATTAATGCATAACCAATTGAGTTCAAACTGTTGATTTGCAGCTTAACACTTTACAGTGAATACCCTGTTATAATTGCATAAATAATGCTGCTCAAAACAGAAAATCGTGCAGTTACTAGCTGAAAATTTGTTCTTATTTAAGGGAGTTTGTTTTTTTAAGCCAAATTGTTAAAAACTAATTTTTAAGTATAATTATTGTGAGCCACTTTAGTTTCTGCTTTGATTTTCTGCCAAACAAAATTGTCTTTTTGTAAAAAGGCAACTAAACTGTTGCTTAAGTTCCTTTCATGCCTCTGCTCATTTGAAATTTTTCTGTTAATCATTAGCAGCATACATAACCATATGAGCAGCTACTGTCATTATTAGCAGACCAGTGTGGGTGAAAGGCTTAACAGAAGCCGCAAAACTGTAATTGATGCATAACCAATTGAGTGCAAACTGTTAATGTGCAGTTTAACATTTAACCATGAATACCCAGTTATAATTGCATAAATAATGCTGCTTAAACAAACAAACTGAAAGACAGTCCGTTGCCACTTTGCAACAGTGTTCTGTCACGTGCGTACACACACATACATATATTCTTTTCAAAGTTAATCTAGCACATGCCCCCAACTAGATCCTGTGGCTTACACACACAACCACACACACACACACACAATGAGCAGCTGTCGGCCGCGATTTTAAGAGTCTCCGCTTGCCTCTGGCTGCGTGAGGCTTTCACCTTTCCAGTTATTGCCTCATAATTTAAATGGGCAAACCGAGCAATAATCCTTAATTGCTCATTTTACTTGAGCATATTTTCTTGATGCTCTAGCTCAGGTGAGCTCAGGCTCAGGGATGTGCGCAACGAGGGCGGTTTTACCTTTTTACCTTTAGCTTTTCATTTAAAATGCCCAGCGCAAACAAAGTTAACAACGAGCGAGGGGGCGCGATTGCGAATGAGGAGAAAGGTAGGGGCAAGCGGGGTAGGTGTGAAACTTTGCCAGTGCCTGTCTGTATGCCACGTTTTCCATTATGCATGTGGCGCGCTACTCGCGCACACACACACAAACCAACACACACACAGAGTGTTTTAGGCCTTTCAGCGACGCAGACCGCGCTTGTACTCGTATTTACTTTCCAAACGCCAAGAACTCTGAGTTGGGGCTATGCCACAAAGAAGACGACAACAGCGACGACGACTGCGACGTCGACTGCGACTGCGACAGCAGCGGATGTGCACTTGCAATTTACGTGCAACGTGGCGTATGCAAAATATTTGCAGTGATAAACAGCTCGCAGCGCAGTGCAGCCTCAGTGTCTAGTGAGCTGTGCTTTGTATGCCTTCTATGCGGGTATTTTCTAGAGTGTGTGTGTGGGTGGGTGTGTGTGTGAATGGTGTGTGTGCCCCATGGACATTGTACAGTGGCCACTTAGCACTAAACAAATTTGCATAACTGAAAAGTAATCTTTGCACTTGTCAAGTGAATAAATTTAGTTTGTTGTCATTTTTGAAAATTCTAGGGGAATTTTTAAGCAAATTCCAATTCACTACAGATATTTGTCATGCTTTAAGTATGTATTCAAATATTTTGAAGACTATTTCAAATGCATTTCAGAGCTGAGCTTAAGTCAGATTCCCTGTTGCATTCGTCAGCAATTTGAAACTCCATTTAGCTGCAAGGAATGCATTGCTCAACACGGCTGGAACAGTCATAAAACGGAATAATAAAACTGCAACCAATGTGCAGCGTCTGTCACACACACACACACACCCATACACAGAGGAGCAGCTAGCACTTAAAGTTTTTCATTTAAAGTTTTTGAAAGGTAGCAGAAGCTGCGGCGACGTGAGAAACGATGGAGATGTGCATGGGGAATGGAGGATGGTGAGTGGGAGGGGCAGCTATGCAAAAGGCTTATCGATTGGCATAGCGACACACTTTTCCCACACTGAGGTAGATAGAGAGTGGGCGATGGGGCCTTGGAGGTCAGGCGCCCAGCTCTATGCAACGGAATTTTTATTATATAGTTTTCAATGGCACCTGCCATTGAGCCAGAAGCCGCCGAAGTGCCCTTTGCGGCCATCCACAGAGCGATCCGCAAAGGTTAGGGGCGCTGCATATATTGATTATTATTAACTGCAACACCTTTTGTAAGTCCCTTCCTCTCTCTCTTCCCTGCCCTCCCCCACTCACCCCACACAATGGCGCAACTTTTGCTAATAAAAACGTAACGACCTTCACAGCGCGGGCCGCAATTATAGCGCAACCTGCGCTTTAATTGCACAATTGACTCGACAAGTGCAGCAAAAACAAGAAGAAGAAGCAGACAGCGATGAAAAAGGGGGAAGACACAATGTGTGATTGCAATATTGAGCGATTGATGCACTCAGTTATTGATGGCCTGGCAGAATGTGCCAAGTTGTATTCGCTTTTATTGCGCCCCACTACGCGCTTCATTGAGCAGCGCCAGCAGCAGTAAGAGTTACTGAATGAACAAGCAGAAGATGCGGTAGAGGAGGAAGATGAAGAAGCTGAAGACGAAACTGAGGAGGAGGAGGAGGATGAGAGGCAACGAATCCTGCACAGATTGCAAATATGTTTGCATGCGAAAAGTGTTTTTCATAGACTTCAATAGACTTGTGTTTATTTGCTTTGAGTTTGGCTCACTTGAAGTTTGTTTTTGGTGTGGAAAATAAGCGAAGAGAGGCAAGAGAGAAGAGGTAATAAAATACGTGCAAAGGCTAGAAAGAGATGGAAGCAGTTAAAGGCAGCTAGAGTGTAAGAGAGAGATTGAGCAAAGTTGTCGAAAAGTAAATCAACTTTCGGCATGATTATTTGTCAAGCTTTGACCTATTTCAACTATGAATATGACCTCAACTTGCAGATGCTTAGAGTATCACAAATTTCAAGAGATATTTATGCATTACTCAATACAACTTGAGTGTGTTTTCTGTGTGTGTGTGCGTGTGTGTATTGTGTGTGTGTTTTTCTTTTTTATTGGTTTGGCTTGTCAGCACTTTCGACAGCCGTTTTGGTGTTTGCTCTGCTTGAAATGCCAAATGCACCATGCATCATAAGTACACACGGAACACACACACACATCAAGCACACACACATACTCAGCAAACACACACACTCAGCACACACACGCACACATGTGTCGAGTGTCGTGTTGCATTCAATAACAAAATTCGTGAGCAAAATAACATTAAGCGCAAGAGCGAGACAGCTGGCAAGTGAGTGAGTGACTGCGAGAGAGAAACAAAGAGAGAGGGAGCAAGAGAGAGAGAGAGAGTGAGTGCGAGAGTGAGTTGGAGAGAGACTGGGAAAACAGTTACAAAACTGTGAACCAAAGCCGGAGACACGAAACGAATCCAGACGGACTGCGAGTCGTTTACAATTGTTGATACTCCATGTTCGTAGGTAGTTCCAGCTGTTGTTGTTGCTGTGGCATTTGTTGTTGTAATGCTTGTTGTTACTGCTGCTGCTGCTGCTATAGTTGTTGAGGTATTTGCTGCTGCCATTGTTGTTGCAGGCTGTCTGGATACGTCGTTACATGCAGCTAGGGAAAACAATTTAATGATGTTGTAACAGACGCAGTCATGAGCCTGTCGTTGCAAAGCCCACTCGCTCTGTCTCTCTCTCGCATTCTCGCTCTCTCTCTCTCTCTTAGTATTTGTGCAACTGTTGAGCCGACAGTTGCAATTTCCCTGTCCCATAACTCTGCACACTTTGCCTATTGGCAGCTGCGCTTTACTTGCACATAACTTTGCCTTTGTCTTGCCCGCTCTTAATTAAACGTAATTAAAAAGTTGGCTTCACACGCATTTAACACCCCTAACTTCCCCCACCCACTCCCTCCCCCCATTCTTTTACTTTACTCAGCAGCTTTCTGCTGCTCTAAGCCTCGACTAATGGACCACAAAGTTGTCCAAGCCGACGCGGAACCTTTTACGCTTTTTACGACCTGCCGCATGCAACCCTTTTATGGTCAGTTCTCAGCATTTTTGCGCATAATTAGACAAAGTTCCACGGCAACTTTTACGGCCGCAAATGTGCACGGGCTTTGCCAAAAGTTTTGACGGAAGTGCGCCAGCCATTGCATCTTTAATGATGGCCATTCAGTTCCACATCTTGCAGTTCGGCGGGCACAGGCGAAACATTTCAGAAAATCCTTCTGAAAGAAGAACTACAACTGTTTCTAGTAGTAGCTAGATTACTAGCTGTATTTTCAATGCATTTCTGAAACTGTTTCTTTTTGTTCTATGAAAGGTTCTGTTTAAGTTGAAATAAAGCGGTTTTTATGCATTCTTAGTTATAGTAACTCTTTGTCGGTCTCTGCTGCTGCCTGTATGAGCAAGTTAGTTTTAAATTATAGGTTAATAATTCGATGTTCAAATTCTTACTTAGTTAGCTGCATTGGTTACCTTACAACTATTTCCCATTCATTAGCTCTCTATGTATAGTATTCGTAGCAGTTATCATATAACCTTCAGCAAGTCTCTCTCATTTCATTAATTAATGGTTTGTATGACTGTTAAAGCTTTATCTATCATACCTTATATTAAATTAGAAAGTATATCTGCACCTGTTTTTTTCTTTTCTACGAAAAATTCTGTTTAAGTTGAAAAAGTGAATTTGTGTATTTCTTAGTTTTAATAACTTTTTTTAACGCAATCAACGAGTTGCTCCTTCGCTACTTGCATTTCTTCCCTTACCAATAGATTCCTGTCTTAAGCTCTTAAAGTAAAGTATTCGTACAAATTGTCATAAAGCCTGCTGAAAGTTTCTTTTACCATTAATTCATTGTTTGCATGAAAGTTAGAGCGCAGTCTACCATATCTTACGTGCAATAAAAGGGTATATTTGCATCTGTTTCTTTCTCAAGAAATTAAACCATTAAAATTCAAATAAAATGAAATCCGTATCCTTTGTTCTGAGAAACCTTTTGTCTTTCTCAACTTCTGTCTGTGAAAACACGCTCAATTTAACACATTCACGTAGGTTAATAAATCTATGCACGAGCTTATTATTGTTTATCTGCATTTGATATCTTAACACCAGGCCCAATTTTTAAGCTTTTTATGTAAAACTTCCATTCCAATTTTCATATCACATTCTGTAAGTTATTCTTTTCATAAATAAATTATTTGATATTATAAAAGTTCACTTCAGTAAATCGATGCTGAAATTTGAATGCATATCTGATCGGTTTCTTTTCCTTTTGGTTAAGATAAAACATATGTTTTTATTCTTAATTAAAATAACACTTTATGTGCCTTAGTTTATGTCGGTATGAACGCCTCGAGCGAAAATTACATGTTCCTTATTCCAATTATAAGATAATACAATTTCGGCTCCATTTTAAGGCTAACCAATACTCCCAAACCTTCAGTTCTATATGTGAAATATTTCTTCTTCTACCTTTCCACACATACTGCAAGTTTTTCTCTCTATAAATAAATCATTTCCCCACACAATTTCAGCACACGTGCCCTGCCATAGTGCGATCTATAGAGCGTAAGGGAAAAGTATTCATAATAATTATTTTTACTACCACTTTTGCCCCCACAACATGTCGTATAAGCCGCCCGAATCGGTCTTAACTTCCGCTTGGGGACCAGATGAAAAGCTGGCTGAAATAAAAAAGAATCCCATCTTTGGAGCTGCTTTCAATCAGCTTATTTTATCACAAGTTCAGCGCAAAGCTCTAGAGTGCTTTCTCGCTCGCACTAGCAGTCACTCCTGTCTCTCTCTCTCTTGCTTGTTTTTAGTTGATTGAGCATTAGAAATTGATCTGTGCGTTTATTGCCTTGTTTGGCCGCCTTTCGTGTGTAGTTTTTTATGGCCCACGTCAGAGGAAAAGTTGCCAACATAAATAAATATACGGTTATTCCTGGACACTGGACAAACACACCTGAACCGCCAGGATGACGATGACGATGACGATGACTCTCTGCCTAGGGCAGCTGAGCTGCCGCACTGTTTATTGCTTTCATATTTCTCGCTTTATTATGGCTCGTAAATATTTTGATGTGTCGACAGTTCAAGTGATTTTCCGGTCACATTTTTCGAGGTGAATGCTTTACCAACACACTCGCCAGACATCTTGGCTTACTGTCTCTGTCTCCTTTACTCTCTCTCTCTCTCCCGCTCTCTTGCCTGCCTTTCACTTAGCATCAGACTGGCCTTACTGTCAACACAATTTTGCCAGACCGTTAATTGATGGCCATAATGCATACAACATGGCAGCTCTTAGCCATGTCCCTCTCTCTCTTTCTCTCTGTCTCTTTACTGGCCGCACCCCTCCCACTACTTTCTGTCAGTGTTGCCTGACAATGATTTTAATGTCGGCTGGCAACGTGTTGTGCCAAAATTCAACCAGGCATAGAAACATTGCTGTCGTTTTTAACACTTTTCGACAGGCTACTTCTTTCCCACACGCTCTGTCTCGCTATCTCTGTCTATCTAATTTGGTACGCCTTCACTAACTAAGGCGTGCTGGGCGTGGCACAGTGTATGTGTTGCATGCAGCATGCCGCAAATGTCTTAAGTGCCTACGGCGCGTTGTAGACACTTTGATGGCACTCGGCTGCCAAGAGCTACAAGGGTTACACACACACACACACACTCGCGCATAGCTGGCACACTGTGAGAAATTTCTGCTGCATACTTGCAGGCGTTCGCCTTGTGTGCACGTGTTGAGGTTTTGTGTCGGCACTCGGCGCGTGTTTCCCGCGCTTGAAGGTCATTTCAATTTACAGTTTTTAGCTGCCCAAAGGGAAAAGGAGCAGAAAGGAGTGCACAAGAAAAGGAAGAGTGAGAGAGAGAGAGGGGGGAGAGAGTAGAAGAAATAACCGTTTAATGCCCTTTTGACAGCAACAATCCCAAGTTGTTTATAAGTAAGTTAAATTAAAACAAGCTCGAGCCCCTGCAAAGCCGCCGAAAGACGACGACGACGAAACCAAAAACCAAGATGAGCAAAGCGCAAAAAAATAAAGGACACACAGCGAAAATGGAGAAAAACTGTCGACGGAAATGTGTCAAGGTCCTTGGGGCGACCGCGCGCTCGCTCGCTTGCTGGCTTGGATTTGATTGTGAATAGCTGAGAGCAGCGGCTCTCGCGGCACTCGTCCTTATCCTGCGGTGCTAAGCCGCAGCAAGGAGTTGCGCCCCTGGCCGCCAACTGAAGTTTGCCTCGAGTGGGCAGTCGAAAGGGGGAGAGGGACAGCAACACTCGTAAAGGCAACATTAAATGAGATACTCGCGCGCTAAGTCCGCGCATTGCAATGCTGTGCCGTGCTATTAATTTAATTCCGAGTTTTAAGCGACGGGAGCGAAATTAAACCGAGCGCGAATGCTTTTGCTTTGGCGTTGACCTTAACGAGCTCAAAGCGCACTCAACGCGCTTGAATGTTGTGCAAAGATAACTCCGAGGTGCGGCGCTGCGGTGAAGTGAGAGTGAGGGAGAGAGAGTGTGGAGTGTGGAGTGTGCGGCTTCAGTCTGTGCACGATTGAAGTGGCAAACTGAAGTCCACGTCAAGTTGCATTCAGGCGGGCAATTTGCCCGTTTTATTGAGCCAGCCACTTGGCCAACACTTCCGCAACTTATCTAACTTATATCTCTGTGGCTGCTGCTTGAGTAGTCGACACGCACGCACACACTGTACTGGCCACACATGGCGTATGAGCAATGTGCCGTCAGCTGCAGATTGCTCATACGACGCGTTGACTGACCATTCGGTCTTTGCGTTTTATTGTACTGCAGTTTGAGTGATTTATAGTATGCAACTACTCGAAATGTTTCGACCAGTTAACCACATTCATTACCCTTGTATGCAACCCATGAAGTATGCTTTGGATATTTCGATTGGGCAACCCCTGCCTCTTCCCATGCAGGTTCGTCTTGAGGGAATATTGTGCTTTGATTTGCACTCTTACACTGACAGAAAAGAACTGGTTAAGGTTGCTAATCAAGGAAGTGTGATTGTTGTTGACAGTGAAACGAGACTGTGTTCACCAGTCCAGTATGGTGGTATGGTTATTGACGAGTATGGTCACCCCAAACAAATAAATATTGAAATTGCTTTGATTGGGACAAATACAAGATCTTAAAATGTTAGTTGCTTAGCAAGGTATTAATACCATTGAAATACCAAGTATGGTCACCTTAAATACAAAATTCCTGTTTGTCGTAGTGCGGACTGTGAACAGGGCTGGTTGAAAATTAAGTACCAATCAATTGTCAAGTATGGTCACCCTTATAAATAAATTAAATGCTGAGTAAATTTTTCAATTGCCTTGAAACAAAACCACAATAAAAGTAGCAATATCATTATATTCTTTGGTATGGTCACCCTAAATATATAAATCAAATGCTGAGGGAATTTGCAATTGTCTTGCTTGCCACCGTTACGCGAGACAACATTGCTGGTTAAAATTTCCAATCTAAGTAGTACAATTGTTTTATTTGAAAAAGGTCACCCCAAAATAAATTAATCAATGATCACATTAGCAAACTTCTTGCTAAAGTTGGGTATCTACATAACTAGTGCTGATGAGACTTGCTAAATAAAGAAGAAGAACTGTTTCATAAGAAATTATGGTCACCCTAAATGCATTAATCTAAAATCTTTCTACTACTTCTTTCACCACAGGCAATTTCTGCCACAAATATCTAGCTGCAGTTGCACACATATGTATATATAAATAGGTATATATAGTATTTTTAGCTCTGCCACGCCCATCTCCGCCCCATTCTTATCCCCTTTAAAGCTGCAACACAAAATTGCCCAATCAAGAACGAATCCAATAAGCTCGCTCCCCACAAAACGCAGCACAACTTTTCTGGCTGTGCACGAAAATAACTCAAATTTTCAGCCACTCCAGCATGTTCTACACGACGTATACGTAATATATACATATCTCTTGTGGCAAAGTAGATACTAGTAGGTACTAGCCAGGCAGGCAAGGCGCATAAATTTATCAACTCGCCTGCTGCTGCTGCTACTGCTGTTGCTGTTGCTACTGCTGTTGCTGGCCACTTGATGCAATAATAAGACAAGTTTAGTGTACGCCGAAAGCGCCTGCAACTGTAGCCGGCCGCAGGGGGCACTCACATGATTTATGTACGTGTGTGTGTGTGTCTGTGTGTGTGTGTGTGTGTACAATAAAATGTCTTGTCAACATTTCATAACTCACTTTATATGCCTGCCTGCCTGCCTGCCGTTCGTTTGTCTCTCTGTCCGTCTTCCCGTCTGGCTGTCTTCCTGTTTGTGCATGGCCAACACAATGGCCCACGCCCAGACACCTCTCTTTGTGTATGTGTGAGTGTTGGTGTGTGTGCGTCTGCGTGTGTGAATAGCGGCAAACAAACACGCACGACTGTCTGTTTGCCAGCCTCTTTCTTGGTGTGCGTATGTGTCTCATTTGTTACTATAAACGTACAACGTGTAGTAATAAAGCATTTTTCATATAGTTCCGCTGTATTGCCGCTCTGTAGGCGGCAGCTGATGATGACTTTTGCAATGATAAACACCCAGTCAAAGTGAGGAGTCACAGTCGGCAGTCAGAACTCACAAGTCACATGTGTTAATCAACTGGCAGAGAAAGAGAGAGTAAGAAAACTCTGACTTGGCCATAAATTTCGTAGGTTTTGCAATTGATCAAAGCTGGAAATAGGAAACTAATAAACTTGCCACATGAATTGCAATGTCATGTAGAGCACCTTATGATGGCAATATTATTAATAAAGGTTCAACTTGCAAAATTAGCTAAGTTGCAATATGAAAAAGTTCATTTCAACAACTCTCAGACATGTTCAATCAAAACTTGCAACTACTGCTCAAATTGTTGACTCCACAGCTGTGTAAACAATCCTACAATCTTTCTAGGAATAATCAATGATATCATATGAGCTTGTCATTTATGAGGCTTTTATTTCATAAGCCTATACCAATCTCTGACAGCTTATGATGCTGCACAAGCTCAACAGACTTGTTTGTCGATTTCGAGCTGACTGAAAAGAAAGTCAATTAAATTTTAACGCTGTCAGGTGAGTACTTTGCTTTTTCCTGTTGTGCCTTTTAAACAATTTCTACGGCCATTGTGCTCCCACTCTCTCTCTCTTTCTCTCTCTATACCTGTCTCTTTCTCTTCTATGCGAAGTCTATACAAAATGCCATCAAATAGCAATTTTTACGTTTATCTTAAATGACATTTATGTTTCCCAATGGTTACATTTTATATCAAACTGAAATTGTCTTCTCTCTCTCACTCGCTTACTGCGTGTCTCAAGCCCAAGCCAAGTCAGGCACAGAGGCGTAGACAGAACAGAGGAGTGAGGAGGGGGAGGCAGGCTTGGTTCACTGACTGGCAAAGTGAATTTTTAATGACATTTTGATAAGTGTCTGGGCGTTTTGTTTTCTATGCCATGTTGGGGAGCACTTACAATATAAATAGAAAAACAAAGAGAAAAGAAAAGAAGAGAGTAGAGAGCAAAGGAAAAGCCGAGCACAGAGAGAAGAAGAATGAAAGACGAAATGTTAAATAAATACCAGAGAAAGACAAACATTTGAGTTGAGGAAAGAAAGTTGAACTGCTTTAAAACTTGCTCTAGACATGTGCGATATCTCTCTGTTCAATACATGTTGAAAACTCTGCAAACTCTTCTTGAATTTCTCCGATATGAAATAGATTTATGGCCTTGTTTTCTCAATTTTTTTAACATAAATTCTTAATGCAAATATCATAGCTTGGCATGTGGAATAACTTACTCGAATTCTATGCAATAATTTAAATGAAATAGCCCATAAATAATTGTGGTATTTCCAAAATGGAATTGAATGCATATGACAAAGGAACAAAAAAAATGCAAGTTCAAGTTAAATTTTGGAACATTTTTTGTGTTTTACCATGAATTGAAATTTATATTCAAATATTTTACAAACACATGTGTGCGCGGGTGTGTGTGTGTGTTTGTGTGTGTGGAATGCACATTTATAACCTAAGGCTGTTTGGTCAACAGCGCCACTCAACGACTGCAAACAATGTCAGAAATGCCACCAATCAAACACTCCCGCCTCCCTTGCCCACACACACCCCTTTTGCCACAACTAACTACAGCCATGTCCATCGATCATGATGCTTTTGGACCCGTGGCTGCACTGGGGAGGGGAGAGCATGAAGGGAGCGCAAAAATATCATTCAATTGTCAGCACTATAAATGTGCGATCATAAATCATGTAGACACACGACCACACACACGCACTTACACACACATGCACACACAAATAACTAAAAATAATACAAAACAATAAAAAACAACAGCGAGAAAAACAAGTGAGTGAGTTGAACGCACTACTGATTGGCTCAAAGATACTCAGCAACAAAATTAAAAGGGACTTCAAATAACATTTGATATTTATAGATAGTAGATTTAATATTCTGATTATCATCATACCTGCCAGAGTAGATTTAATATACCGATCTTTATCATATCTAATATATTTTCTAGTCCTTGGAATAAACTTTAAATCTTTCACTGTCCCTTCTACTGTCTACTTCAATTTAATACTCCACAGTTCCTTAAGTCAGTTAAATGATTTGTATCTTTCCTTCGCTTGAATAACCTTATCAATATGCTGATTGCAGATTTCTGCCTCTTCTTCTACTCCTCTTATCCGATATACATATACCCTTCCACTTCCTTTGCTTTCCAGCGTATCGCAGAGAATGAAAACAGTGGAAAAGGTGCGCGTGCCATCAAGGACAATGCGTTAAAGGCAAAAGGGCTAAGGCCACAAGCAGCTTGCCAAAGACGCATACACAGACATACACATACATATGTGCGTGCCACACATACACGCACACAGCAATCCGAATAGCAATACCCCAGTGTGGTGAGTTAATAATTTATATATTTATGCCGCTGAAGCGTAAAACGAAGTTGAAAACCAAAGCCAAAGCCAACAAAAGCGTAATACAATAAAAAGCACACATAATAAAAGAGCCGCCAAGACGGAAAGGGCGAGACAGCGAACGGAAACAGAGAATAGGGCGCCGATGATGAGGGAGGAACAACGAGAAGAAAGAACAGAAAAATATATACGAGTTTCTTAACCAAATGGCGCCGGCAATCGAATTGTGTTGTAAGCATTTGATATAAGAGGCACGAGAATAACAATAAAACAATAACCACACCCTTCCACCCCACACACCCTGTACACTGTATACCCTAGAGCTGAACAAGTCGGGTACTTGGCACGCGACGTGCAACCTTGCCAACTTCATTTTGTGGTCTTCGCGCTGACCTTTCGTGTTGCAACTGTCATTGGCATTGCCTAAAGCGGGAGGGGCAACTAGTTCCACAGGGTGTACCACGTTGTGCACAGGGTAGTCAGCGTACACAGCGCACTCGTTCGTTGTGTGCCTCGGCGTGCCATGCATAATTAATATTGACACACTGTGGAATGCAGCGCCAAGGCTAATTTTTGTGTAGGCGCATGCATTTGCCACATAAATCAGCTTGAAGGTCTGCACAGAAATGCCAGTGAGGCCGGGGCAGGAAGCATGGCATGCACACGAAGGGCGGGGGGAAGGTAGAGCGAGGGAGGTCCTTGCCTAAGTAACAGAGCTTTTTTGTTTTTTAAGCAACTTTCTAATTGCCACTTTGGCACAGACATGTATTTCCAGCGTGTGTGCCTCCCTCTCTATCTCTCTCTCTCTCGTTCCCTGCTTCCCCTCTGCTCATTCGTTAAAAGCAACTGCCGGCAGGCTAAGGAGCAGCGGGAGCAGCATCTTCGCTTCTAACGACAACAATGAAAACAAACGGCATGGCAACAAAATGACGGCAACAAAACACACGCACACGCACACACACACACACACATACTTGCGCACAGATAACTTGCAGAATTGCAAAATTCGCAACGGCGTGTATTGTGGCTGTGGCGGCCATGAAGACAGCTGAAAGTGCTCTACACAAGGCATTGGCAACTGTAATTTGCTTACGTCTCTTAAATATCAACGGGCACATTAGAACGGATTAATCTTTGTCGGCGTAGATACGCAGGGTACTTCAAATTATAATTTGGCAGAGGTTGAAGAACACAGAAAGAGAGGGGAGAGAGAACAAGAAAGAGAATGAATGACGGAAAATGTTAATGTTTTGCAAGCATTTAGGTGAATTTCTAAACTAAAGCATACTTTTTAGAGCAGAAGTAAATTATTTTATTTTTCTGTTAACAGCTCCGATACATTTCTATAGCATACTTTTTAGATAAAGAATTAATGTAATATGTCTGTTAATTCTTAATTAATAATTTTTTTATTTTTTTTTATATAGAATTTCACATTTTACAGGTAATTGAATAAATGTTTAGGGTGTTTAATATTCAATATTTAATTTTACATCATTTTTATATAATCCCTCAACTTATTTTTTAATGAACAATGACAATCCCTGCTCTTTTTGTCTCTCTTTTATAATTGCTTAATTCAATTTAAATGAGACATTCTTTCGTTATTACGCAAGCATTCCAACCGTACACTCTTCAATTCTGTGTGCTCTTCATTTTTTATGTGACTGTACCATTTCACAGGCAGATGTTTCCTCAATAAACAGATTCCTCGCCAACTTTGCCAACCGAGGCAAATACCCCATTTTCGGGGCGGGCGCTTTTACAGTTATTCTCCAACTTCTCTCATGCGTTGTGACTCTGTGCGGCAAGCGGAAATGGCGTTAGTACAGTGAAGGAACGTTGCTCATGCCGTTCCGGTGTCAGTGGTACCCCCACCAACCCTGTCCTCACCATACCCCCCTGATGTAAGCCCCTCCCCGTCTCCCACTCGACTGGCCCTCGCTCGTTTCGGGTAGGTGAAAGCAGTGAAAGTGTTGCGCACACTTAAAAATTTCTCAAGTATACCTACCGGACATCATTTCGTATAAGCTACGGAAAACACACTCACACACACAAAGTTAGCTCACTCATACAGAGACAATCGGCTTGTGTTTGTTGCTGTGTGGCATATTCATTGTTTGGCAGCGTGGCCAGGATGAAGGCGACGTCCTTCCTGTGCAACGGCCGCAGGCTACAGATGTAACTAAATAGCCCGTTGCTGCCGCCCTTTTGTTGTTATTGCCTCTCTTGTTGTTGTTTGTCTTTTCTTCAGCTTTTTATTATATGTGTGTTATTGTTGTTGTTGCTGTTGCTGTTTTTTTGCTGCTTGTTGCGCGTGAAAATTTTATTAATATAACTTTTTTTGGCATTTTCTGTGTGTGTTTTTGAAAGGCTTCAAACGAGCTGCTGCTGCTGTTGGTGCTGCTGCCGGTTCTACTCATCGCAAGGGCAGCTGGGCGAGCCTGGCGAGCTGGCCTCCTCTAGCACTTTTACTCTTACGCAAAAGTTCAAGGACTTTTTAGCATTTATAAAGCAATTAAAATTTAAATGAACAGTTTTTGCGACTGGCGCCGACGCTGGCAAAATGTTTTTGGGCGCGCGTACAAATTGTGACATGCAAGTCATGAAATATTTATGAATTATTTACTGTTAAATAATTGTTGGCATTTTAAGCAGTGAGGGTCAGAGAGAGGGGACCAAGAGGGAGAGAGAGAGAGAGAGGTGAAAGCACAGTTGCCCCTTCAGCGAATTGCTGAATTCTCATTTAGTTGGCCTTTTGCCTCCTTCTCCGAGTCGAGCTCAGCGGGCAATTAGCTTAATTCCAAGTGCTTTTCCACGTGGCACGCAGCAAACATTCTCTGTGCTCTTTTCTTCTAGGCAATCGCCAGGGCTCACAAAATAAATATGCTAAATTCATGAGTTCCATTTGAAGCTTTAACTTAGTGGGGAAAAACTACCATAAACTTCATGCAGCTGTTATTGCAGTTACCCATAAAAATGCCACACAGCTTTTTATGGCAAATCATTTGAACAATATTACTGCTAAAGTTGCGGAGTCTGGCGTTGTTTTGTTATTGGCCAAGCTGAATTGGAGTCTATAAAACCGCTTAAACTTTTAAAATACTCGTTAATTTTATGGCTGTCAGTGATTAAAATTACTCTATGGCGAGCGTAGAAGATTATCTCATAATATTTGTCATTATATTGGGACATTTTGCGCCTTAACAGCACTTCCCTTCTTCTCTTTTCATTTGTGATCGTCATGTTCCGTTTCTCTTTATATCATGTTAAATCAAATGTTATTGCTGCATAACATTATGACGAGCATAGTTAAATTTAGCATACTTATGTTATGCTGTATTTAGATTATGTTATGATTAATGTTATGGCAAAGAGCACTCTGATATTATATGAACATATGATAGCGTTTGAGTAATGTTATGCTTCGAAATATCTAACAGAATTTTAATTTGATACACGCATAATGAAAGTTAATGTAAATTTTATAACAAAATATCAGAGTAATTTAATTAAATATTGTATCAGCGTACGCTAATCTATGCAAACAATTATAAACTCTTCCAGAAGTTTGAATATCAAACCAACTGATATAAACACACATATTTAACAGAATTATGTATATGAAAAAATTAAGTATTATCTATGGAGTTATAGCTAGTCTCGAACTACTTCTGCAACTTTTCTAGCAAAGTGAAAACCATTTCAAAACTTAATGCTAAAGTATAAGCCAATTTAATGAATCTTTATGTTAAATATCTGACTTGATTATAAACTATACAGCAGTTGTACTGTGTGGCTGTGTTTCTTAGTCCTCCACAGTGTGATTTGCATAAGCCACATTTGCATTTGCATAGTGCAGAGATAGAGTAAAAAGCCAGTGGCTTAGTTCATATTTGGATATAATTTATATTGACTGAGTGTATTGGCTTTGCTTGCGTCCCCAAATGGCTGCCATGTGCCGCGGCCATTTTGTTCTAAAGTTACTGTGTGTGTGTATGCGCGCTTTGGATTTTCATTAAAAAGATTTTTGCAGCGTTTTGTTTTTAGAGCATTTCAATTATGATGAGGGTCAGTTTTAAAAGTTTTTTACAACATGCAACGAAACGGAGCGAACTGATGGAGGGGCATTAACTTTACTGCTGCGGCTGGGGGCCATAAATTACACTTCGACAGGCCGTGGAGGGGTAGGAAGGCAGTAAATTTGTATGCACGAAGCATGCAACAAGCGGACTCCATGCTCGCGCTACAGTGCAACACGCGAGCATTTCGCTTAAATTGAAAATAAATACCTCGGAGTTCACTTTCCCGACCGGGGAATATGTCAATACAAAGCTCCACAAAATTTCTATTATATCCCTGCAGAATTGAAAGTCACAGAACTCAAATGGGGAGGCAGTGAAATTGAAACTTTGAGAGAAAATTTCGTTGCAGTTTAAAATTTTCGTGCACATTTGGAAACTACTGTTAATGTAGATACGTTAATGTAATGTAACATATTAATGTAACATATTGAATAACAGTTGATTAATTTTAATGCCTAGGTAACATTAAGTACCAAAAATCGTGACTATTTAAACGATTTGCAAAAAAATTTAAATTTTGAGCACATATAAAAATTTTGCAGCAATTAAAACTTTCTTTTTAAAATATTTAAACATCGTTAACATTAGTTACATCTAGCAACCACTGTTACTGAAGATATGTAAGTTAACGTGAATTAACATGTTGAATAACAGCTGATAAGTTTCAGAATTCAGCTAATTAACATATAAAATATCATAAATACTGACTATGTTAACATTGATGCAATAATTTTGAATTTAAGAGACCAATAAAAATTACTCTGCATCTCAAAACTCATTTTTTTAATATTTATGCACCATTCACATCTGGCAGCCCCTGTTAATGAGGACATCTGTTAAATCACCCAACTGTAATGTTAATTAACATATTGCAATCGATAAACAACGATATTAATTAACATATTAAATACCATAAATACTGACAATGTCAACATATAAATTCCATGCTGCTAACAATTTATCTATTTAAGCTCACACAAAATTATTCGAGTAATTAAATTTGTATGGCTTCAATTACATAAATATTTTACGGCCTGTGCCCGCCTCCAACAACGATTCGAAATAAAATAAATGAAATGTTTTCTTACGCCTTTTAAAGCAACATTTCTGTTTAGTCCTTGCCAGTCCTAACAGCAACAATAACAACAACAATTGCTGGCATTAGCAACAGTAGCACTAGCAGATACAACAACAACAACAGCAACAACAACAGCTGCAACAACAAGCGCTTGTCGGCATTTAGACTTAATTTAAATGCAAGAGAGAAAAACAACAGAGAAAAATACAAAACAAAAGCTGCTTCAGTAAACCCCGTAAAACGCAACGCAAAACGTAACGTAGCGCAACGTAACGGCTGTGTAAGGCAAAAAGTATAATTTATGTGTATTTTGTTGTGTTCTCTTGTTACTTTTGTTGTTTCAGCTCGTGCTGCTGCTGTTGTTGCTGTGGTTGTTGTTGCTGTTGTTGTACGTACTTTGGCACAAATGCTCATTTCATCGTTTAACTTGGCAAGGGCACAAAGCTACATGCTACAATTGAATTTGAGTTAGCCAGGGTAAGCGCGAGCGCACACACACACGCACACGCACACCGACACACACATGGACACACCCACATGCACGTACGCACGTACACACACATAGACCCACATCCATACACTCACGCAGCGGGCTGCTTAACCCAATTCACTGTCGCTGTTGCTGCTTCTGCTGCTGCTGCGGCTGCTGTGTCTCAACGTTGACGTTGACGTCGACGCAGCAGTTGCTGTTGTTGTTCTCAACAGCGCATGCTGCCTGCCAGCAGGCGTTGAGAGCGGGGTGGGTTGAGTGGGGGCGTTGAGTTGGCCGGCAGCGTGCGAATGGCAGCTTTTCACTTTTGCTCAGACATTTGCGGCGAAATGATTTTCAAAATTTTTGTTTTTGCCAAACTGCGAGAGTGGGCAGACCACTTGGCAAGTAGCTAAGCAGCGATATATACATTGAACTGCAAGTAATTGCCTTTAAATGTTAAGCAAGTCTCTCTCAGTCCTTCTGTCTCTGCAAAGAGTTATTTCTAGTGCCATGTTAACAGTCGCTTTATATTCATAATTCGCATTTAACTACTGTAAATGCCAAAAATGTTAATTAACTGCAAACAGAATGTTATGCTGGTCTCTCTCTCTTTCTGTTTTATCCTTGCCAGCCATAGAAAGTGTTAACAGTTGTTAAAGCATAAGCAGTTAACATATAAAAACTGCCAAAAATCACCACAAAATGTTAATCAACTGCATCACGACTGTTAAACAACTCTCACTCTCTTTTAGTTTCTCTGCTTTGCTAAGCTATGCTAAGAATCATGTTAACAGTCGCTAATTACATACGTGTATGTTATATGCATAAATCGCAGCAAACTGCTGTAAATTGTCATCAAATGTTAAAAAATGGCAGTAATAATGTTAAGCCACTCTCTCTCTTTTTCAATCTCTTTCTACCCCTCACTTTGCCTGTAGAGCCGCCCTGGAACAATCTGTGCGCAGTGTCATGTTAACAGTCATAAATGCATGAGCTAAGCAGCTAATTATGCATAAAACTGCAATAAATGGCCCTAAAATGTTAATTAGCTGCAGCATGTTAACCGGCACTGATTCTCTCTCCGTATCTGCTTCTCATTCTCTTCCACTCTCTCTCTGCGTCTGCCATGCCAGCCCTGGTACAAGCAATGCCAAGTGCCATGTTAACAGTCGCTTAATGACATATGTTAATGCATGTCGTCGCACTTGTTCGACTCTGTTATGGCACTCTGGGCCAAGTGCTTTAAATACTTGTCCACATTAATGGACTGTGTTAATGTGCAATTGCTAATTAAATGAAGCAAATTGGATCAGCTTAAGCTTTATCTACTATATTAGTAGATAATAAAAATTGCTTCTACCCTTCTGGCGCATTAAACAAATTGTATTGATTTGCTTCTCTCTTCCGCTCTTAGTGTTTCCGGCTATTTGTGTTACTCCACATGCTGCTGATGCTATTCCCATGGCTAGCGAAAACAATTCTGTGAGTTTCATTCGTTAGAATTAGCATCTTTTGAGTTGCCTCCGCTCATTATTTGCTGTCTCATTCAGGCCTGTCATTCACTCAACAACTTCTACACACCCGCCAACAGCTGCACAATATCATCATCATCATCCTCATCATGTTCATCATCACCGTCGCCCTCAACATCGTCGTTGTCATCATTATTATATCGTGCTGGCAACTCTCAGACCGAACGAACCCTTGGAGAACTCTCGCCTAAGCAAACAATTGGAGTGCGCCTGTTGTGGATGTTGTAGATGTTGCTCTTGTTTCACGAGAGTTTCACGAGTTTCTTAAATGAAATCAAAGTTTTTGCTATGATTAACTTTACCCCGACGGCCCTGGGAAACTATGTCAAGTTTAAAGTTGGGCCAGGAGCGAACGGGGAAGGAAAGAATGATGACGAGGATGATGGGGAATGCCACGCCTCGTTGCCCGATAGTTTTGCAATGTAATTTTCTTTATGATTTGACTGGCAAACTCGTGCGTGCGTAAAATTGAACACTGGCCCCGCCCGATGTGTTCGATTTTTATGAGTTTTCATTTTAAACCGAAGGCAGCTTAAAGAGATACGGGGGAGCCACGACAGAGAAAGGGAGAGAATGAGAGTGGGAAAGAGAGAGAGAGCGCAGGCACATAAGAAAGGAAGCTGCTGAAAGGAGTTGCCTTTCACAACAGGCTTTGTCGCAGTTCCTTTGGCCTCATCAGTTCCGTTTGCCTTGTGCTTTTGTCTGTTGTCTCCGGCTATGTGGGAATGTGCTCCATTGTAGTCCCGCACAAGAGTGTGCATGTGTGTGTCTGTGTCAGTGTGTGTGTGTGTGTGTGTGCGTCCCTCCCTTTTATAATCAACTAAAAGCCAAATAATCAAAGAGTCAACACAATGCCCAGTTCCAGTCAGGGCCAGTTCCAACATTCATTCAATTCATTCAACAAACTCTGCATGCCCTGCAGCTTTTCAATTAAAAACTTAATTGGCAACTCTGATTTCCCCTTTAGCCTTTAGTTATATTAAGCTAACTGTAAATCAATGAAAAGTGTGCAAAGTATTGAACGAAGTCGAGAAGAGATCTTTGTGAAGTTACCTTTTGCAGAAGTCTGGCAACTCTTTAAGGCCATCAAAGGAAGGGGAAGGCAAGGCAGCAGAGACGGTCAGCCTAAGTCCTTTGTAAGTCCGTTGTCATGTCAAAGGCGTTGGCCATAAAAATCAATGAACGCCTTGGCCAAAATAGTTGGCAGCTGCCTGGCAGTCAAGAAAAAAAAACAACAACACGAGTCGAAGGGGTTTAAAGGTTTTGCGACCTTCTTGGTCCTTTTTGGGGGAAAACGCTCAGCTGGGGGTGTGTGTGCGTTGTGAACTTATAAAAAAATATCTAAATACAAGCAGAGGCATAGGTGGAGACGTAGGCGGGGGGAGGTAGTGGGAGTGGCAGCAGGCCTTGCACAGAACATGTTGCCTACTTTTTGACATTTTCAACATGTGTCCAAAGGCTGACTTTATAAGCGCGTGTGTGCGTGTGTGGGTGTGCGTGTATGGGTGTGCGTGTGTACGTGTGTGCGGGCTGTGCTTGTGAGTATGTCTGTGTGTGAGCTTGTGTTTTTGTCGCTTCTCAGCGTTGACGTTTGCGTTGATTTTTGACAGCTGCCTAGGCGGGCGCAAGACCAAACGTCAAGCTCAAACACACACACACATACACCCATACACACTTGCGCGCGAGCCGCACTGAAAACAATAACAAAAACTTGTTACCAAAGTTGAGCCAGATTGCCTGCTCCCCTTCTCCCGCACCCTCATCCCACTCTACCTCTGTTATTGTTAGACTTTTGTGCGTTATGTGTGCATACTTTTTTTCCTCATATCTCTAAGGTTTATGTCAAGGATTTTTTTTATTACTTTGATATGTCGTTCAGTGTTTTAGCCACGCCCAACCACCCTCCTCCCTTGGCCTTATATTTAATACCTGTACTTGTAGCGCTCTTCTTCCGCTCGGCTTCTTCGTCTTCGTTCATTTTACGCGACAAGAAAGGTGACAGCGAACGGATGTGCGAACTTACCTGTAAATAAGCGAGAGGGAAACGGGAAAGAAAGCTGATTAAATACGAATATGTCTCTTTGGGGGTGTATCAAAAGCTCTGCGTGAGTATCTGTATGTGTGTGTGTGTGTGTGTGTATAGGGAAAGGGTAATACACTTAACATTTATTGGCAATATCAAGCGCACAATTGCGCATGCCCCACTTCCTAATGGCGAATGGTCTATTATCGCAGCACGTTGATAGCTCTAAGCTCGGCTAAATGGCGTCGAGCGTGAAGTTGGCTCTAAATTCCCATGAACACGAGCTCAGCGCACATACATATGTGTGTGTGAGTGAACCCGGCAATTGGGCGCGCTTTGTAGGGTATTATGTGTATTTTGCCCTAGTTGGTCATATGCAAATAGTTTGAATGCTAGTTGGTCATATGCAAATAGTTTGAATGCTTCAAGAGTAGTTGAGATTATTGTGAAGAATGGAATATTATGATTATTTTCGATCTACAGATTATCTGTGAATGCTTTATCTATAAACTATTTGAGGTTATTGTACTGTTGCATATGTTTTTTTGAGTAGAACGACTTTTTATATGCCTTGATTAGAGAGTCTTCATACTGAGTGGAGAGACTTTTTATGCGCTAAGTGAGGGAATTGTAGTGTAACCAACCCAATCGTTATATAACATTTTGATTACAGTAGTTTTATTGTACATATATGTATATGTTCTTGTACAGTATCGGCAAGTGTGCCGAAGTGACTGAACGCCCATTATTCTCTTTAGGGTAGGGTTGACGTACTGTCTGCACTTTTTTGTTTGTTATCGTGAAACTATCGGTCAATAATAGTTGTCTTTAAAAATATCGCAACTTAATTCATAGCTACGAACTTTTATTAGAAACCTAACCATACATTCTGTTCAAATTTCATCCAAAACACAATACTCCTTCACATACCTACATTATGATTGATATGTCACATTTCGGTACTAATTGAAATCTTACCTTCTTGATAATTTATTCAATTCATTATTCTAATTGAATTATCTTTTGTATTTCTATAAAACCCCTTTTTACTATGCGATGTTCAGTTAATCCAAACTTTAATTTAATATTCACAGAACTTGCAAACAATGTAGGCAAACACGAAATAATTGTCTAGCAAACATGAAAACTTAAGCCACTGTTGAAGACCCTTTTCATTATTATTAGAAATTTAATTATGCCCAGCTCGAGCTTATGAATCAAAGAGGTTTCTTTGTTCAAATACATAATCCAAATACTTGTCACTCTCCCCTCACCGCTCTTACAGTCTCTGCCCCTGCGTAAATACGCCTTCAATCCAACTAATTAAATCTTGAGCGAATTGCAGGCCAAACATTTTGTGCATTTTGTGCGTCGCATTCGGAAGTTTTCGCATAACTCAACAATTTGCTGCAGCTTGCGACTGGCAGTAAATTCAGTTTTGTTTTTAGTGCGCCTGGCAACCCTAGCCAAAAATACTTACACAAATGTAATTTGCATTTGCTGCTGTTTATGCTCGTCTCGTTGCTCTGCGCTCTTTGGCATTGCATTTGCAATCAATTAGGTAAGTAACTCTGGCTCTGACTGTAGTATTTTGGCATTCGGTATTTTGGTATTTAGTATTTATATTAGATTTTAGTGCAAGCGAAGCGTGAATATTGTAAATAAACCAAAATCTGCCATTTGAATACAATTGATTTTTGTTTGCGCAACACAAGATGCAGCACACAATGGATGCAACTGCTGGTGAAGGGGCGTGGCAGGGGCGTAATGTTGGCAAAATAAGAGCGGGCTTGTAGATAGATAGACAGTATGTTGCCCGTAGAAAATGCAAAAGCATTTAACGCATGACTTAAATATTGAGTAAGTACGGCAGCCAGTAAGTACAGTGAGTTGACTTGACTGCAAGATACCCTCTACGAAATTCAGCTTGATTTTGTTTCTAATATATTTATTTACAAATATAAGCTATGGTCAACCTTTGCTTATAACCAATATATAATATATCAATTATTATTTGAACTTAACCAACACACTCTGAATAGTAGGTTATCGAAGTCTCAAACGTGGCGGTAGGGCGATAACAGATAACATACTAAACATTGGAAAATATCTCCCTTCAGCTTTTTTGTCTTCTGAATTTCGCGGCTATGTACAAAGCGCTACAGAGCTCGTATCTGGGAACACTATGCATAATTTGAAAGGTCTTGACATACTCGTAACCTACAAAACAACGCTATGCATGATTAGTTTGGATATTGCGTACAACAGTTATAGACGTGTAAACATGGAGTTGACTAACGCCGAAATTCGCGCTTTTTTTAAGTTTTCCTTCGTTAAAGGCAAATCCGCTAGAGAAACGTTCCGTGAGATTAATGGTGTTTTGGGGGATGGTACTCTATCACGTCGAACCGCGGAGGAATGGTTTCGACGATTCAGAGCCGGTGAAAACGACACCATGGATAAGCCGCCCGGCGGAAGACCTGTGACGACAAATACCGATCAAATCATGGAATACATCGAGTTAGACCGGCATATGGCATCTCGTGACATCGACATTATGTAAAGTGTTGGCAGATACGAGCTCTGTAGCGCTTTGTACATAGCCGCGAAATTCAAAAGACAAAAAAGCGGAAGGGAGATATTTTCCAACCTAATATCTCAAATTTAAATTACATACATCCGATATTTATATTTGAGCTTAATCTACACTTATTTAAGTTATAGCGCAAAAGTGGCGGTCGGCCGATAACAAATAAGTAGATAATGATGTTATCGAAACCAGATGTTAGAGGCGGGAAAGAAGTAATGAAATTAAATATATAATTCCAGCAGTAAATCATACAAATAAACGCACAACTAAAAGATGAAGTACATGAGTCTAACGGATATTCATCAGCCTGCACTACTCCATGTCATCTAAGCTCCAGGGTATTCGCCGTAAGTGCATTGTAGCTGCCTGACAATACAACAAGTCAAATATTGATACACACGCCACACAGTTAGCAGCTGGGCGACACAGTGACTAGGGGGCGTGTCATTGTGTGTATACCTGACACACAAAAAAAGGAAAAAGAAAAGAGGAAAAATTGAAGAGGGAGAATGAGAGATGGGAAAGAAAAAAGTTACTCAAAAGCTGCACGCGCCAAACAAAACAAACAATTTGGCAGATGCGACGACGAACGCAAAACTTGACAAAAGCAATTGCAATTGCAGCGGATGCAACGTGGATGTGTGGGCGGTGAATGGGGCGTGTCAGTGTATAGTTGCTGCTGCTGCTGCTGCTGTTGTTGGCACCACAACACAAAAGTTGCTGTGTTGACAATGGCAAACACGTTAACCGAAAACTTTTGCCACGAAGATAAACGCAAATAAATTTTGGCAACTTGCCTCGCCCCGTTTCCAGGGCGACGCACGACAAAGACAGCCCGCATGGGCCGCCGCCGCAAACAGTGTCTGCTAGCAGTAAACAGGCGGCTCGAACGCCCGCATCTAAGTGACATTAATACATGACAAACGGGCAGGGCCGGAGGGGGAGAGATGCTCAGGGATACGCAGCAGCAAAGCCCACTCGGTTTGCTTGGAAGATTTCCCACAGAGCCGCAAATTGACATGCATTGAGTGTTCCCATTTTATTGTGTGCACAGAAGAAGCACACAAACAGCAGCAACGGAAGAAGCAGCAGCAGAATATAAAGCAGGAGGGGAGAGCAGGAGCAGCGGAAGAAGAAGAGCTATAGCTAGCCATATATCTGGCAAGTTGTGCTGAGATTTTGCACTCATAAGAAAAATGCCGTCAGCTCGACAGAGAAAGACAGAATAGTAAGAGGAAGCGGCAAGCTTAGAGGCAGCTGCAAGCAGGACACTGGACACTGGACACTGGATACCGCAAGAACTGGCCAGCGCATAAATCGCTGTGCGGCTGCTGTCTTGGCAACGCCAATGCCAACAAGGCTCAGCTCCGGGTCTGTCTCCGGTTATGGCTTTCGCTTTGGCCAAAAGGCAATCGGACTTCAGTCTGTCTCCTTGTATATGTCGCGCATCCAGCAAGCAACAGTCCCGTCCTCCCCTGCTCTCCTGCTCTCCAGCTGTCGAGTTGTATAGCTAGATTTTCGGTTGAGCAGTCGAAGCGCTACAAATAGCATCAGCAACAACAACAGCAACGTATGACAGCAGCAATAGAATAGCGAAAGCTCTTTCGGCGAGGGTTGTTTCAGCAATTGGCCGATGATATATGTGTAATGCCTTACAGGATCCATGCACGAATTGTTAAGGCACAAACCTTACTTTATATAAAGTAGGTATGGCTCAGCCTCAATGCATGAAATGTTAGGGCACTTATGCTGAATAAGGAGCCTAGGTTGCAATCTATGCTTCGGACTCTGGCAATACTAGTAAAGTCAGGTTCAATCTGACACTTCTATTGAAATGTTTGATATTTCTTAGCATTACATCACCCAGTACATTTTGTTATTTGAGCGTGAATTTATCTATACAAGGAAATTTTTTATTTTGCATAAACTCTTCATAATAAACTGGGAATATTTTTATTAGACGAACAAGACATACAATTGTCATATATGTATTTTGGTGGTTAACACCAATAAGCTTACAACGTATTTGACTGTGTAAGTCTGTTTGTATTTGCCAATCAATGATTAATCTGGATATGAACAAGGTCCAGTTGTTTGAGTAATTCGTGAGTTAAAGCAAGCTGTCTTTCACTCAAATGTTGTACAACTATCAGTCAGTATTTAATGGTTTTCAAGGTATTGTTTCCACACTTATTAGGTCATACCTTTACCTATAAAATGCAGGAATGAATAAATTAGATTTAGAATATCTCGAATATTATAAAACGACTGAAACTTCCTGAGAAATATTTTTTCTAAGCCTTCAAAACACCATGCATCAAAACAGTCTCTCTGTAATGTTGAAGCTTGATTATTTTACACACGAAGGGTCAATACTTCCTCTTTATTCGACACAGAATTTCCCTCTCTGAAAGAACCGGTAACATACTCTCAATCTTAATGTTGGTTCATATAGGTTTAACATAGGCTTAACATAGTCTTCGTGTTATATAAGTTACGTTATATTAGTGGCCTACCACAGTAACGATTTTCCACTTTTCGATTAAAGCACAATTTTAGTAACCGCCCTCGCAAGTGTTTCACTGCCCACGCTTGAGCTGTCCAGTTTCATATTGGCTTGTTATTGACAGCATTGTTGTGCCGTGCGCTGCTCCCTTTGCTGTCTGTCGGCTGCTCTGCTCGTCTCTCTGCTCTGCTCTGTTTTTCTATTTAGTATCCATTGCTACGGTTTAAGAAACGACCAAAGCCGTCTTCTGTGTCTGTGTCCGTCCCTGTCCCCCCTTCGACTGTCGTACAGTTAGTCACCCGACCACAAAGGACAAGGCTGGGGAGCTGAGACAGACAGAGCAATAGCTAAATTGCTCTCTAGCACAGGCAAAGTTGACTAAAGCTGGCAGCAATATATATTAAACGACATTAGGCTGGTTTGGTCAATGGGCAATTTTTGGTTATTTTTATTGGCCACACAGCGTATACGTAATGTTGGCAGGAAATGAAAAATGTAATTAAAAAAGTTTTGCAACGCACTGCTGCGGCAGTGTGGCACACACACAGCCCGCAAGGGGAAACCAAGTGAACAATTTGCGGTGTCTTTTCAAATGTGCCACTCCAGCTGGGACAGCTTTCAATCTTTTTTAGTTTTATGTGTGCCACACACAAACACTCACAGACACAGATATATACGTATGCAAAAAGTGCTCATTAAAACATATCAACAAGCTTTATAGACGATGTCGTCGCTACGACTGCCGTTAAATTCATTCATAAACTACGTGACAAAACGAACGGAAATGTAGAAGCGGAAATTGCCAACAAACACACACACAGACAGAGAGAGAGAGAGAGAGAGAGATAGAGAGACACACGCCCAGCTTGGCACACATGCTGGCAGACTGACAGTCAGTCACACGGTCCCCGTCCATTCCCGGCTGACGGTTCAACGTGCGCGAAATATATTTCGCACTCGCCGCCTTTGCCTTCAGTATTTACAATCAATTTTTAAAATGCCAGCATTTACCGCAAGGCCGCACAAGTGCATACCCTGTAAACCAGGGAGGCCTTAAGTGTTTTATAAGCCTCAAATTACATGTGAGCTAAGAGTTAAACTCTCCTCCTGCTCTCATCGCTTGCTACTCATTGCATTCCCACTTGTTGTAGGGTATTTGCCAGTCCAGCTCGCGTCCTTCAAGCATTTACATACTTGCCTCTTTTTTTTATAGCTCAACCCGTCGAGTGTCTACTTGAGTGTAGCAAAAACGTTGAATTGCTGCGCCGACGAGCCCAACTCGAGGGGCGCCGCACACGTTGCAAGTTCCGACTGCCCCGCGCCTGCACAGCTCACCCTCCGTTGCCAACAAGCGTATTACATTTGCAATATTTGCCACACACTCACACACAGAGCTATACACAGACTCATATGTAAGTCATCAAGCAGAGAGGGGGGAGGGGGTGCGGGGGTGATGAGTGGGAGATGCCGTGAAATCTCATAATATTGATAGTGCGCTTTTCGTAAGGATGTAAAAAATCAAGCGTATTTTTTGATTGCAGCCATTTGACCCGCTGGTTGGGGCACCAGGCATAATTTGGTGCCTTTTTATTTCACACACACACATAAATACATACATACATATATGCTGTATATATAGTGGTAGAACAGAGAGAGAGAGACAACAAATTGCTGCAGGTCAAACCAACAAAAAGTAAAATCTTGCAATGAGTTTTCGAGTGTTTCCGGCAGGCAATCCTTCTTCCTCTATGCCAGTGTTTTTTTGTGTTTTTTTTTTTTACTCGCCACTGCCAAATGTGAGGAAGAGGATGTGGCATGTAGGATGTGGGATGTGGCAAGTGGAGTTCAAAAGGCAGGCGCAGCTTATTGCTCGGTTCAATCAGAATTGTATTGTCGTGTTGGGCTTGTACCGAACTGGGGATTGTTGTTTGTTGTATGTTGTATGTACAGCAATCTGATTGCCAACTGGGATGCGGCTTGTCTACACGGAGCTCGACACTGCCTCTGTGCAGAATGGCTTTGTCACTAGTGGATGAGTGAGAGGTGGAGGTGGAGGCAAGGGCAATGAATGGAACTGGGTGTCAATGAGCCTTGCAGATCTTTTTAATTGAAAGCATTTTAAAAGCGTTGAAGAAATGAGTTTCTATCCAAGGGAGAATATGGAAAATTACAGGAGATATTGGAAAACCAATCGAGCTTGAAATTAAGAAAAGTTAAATGTATTTTTGGCGTAGACATTATTGTTACATGGTTGATTGGATATATTAAACAGAGGACTTCAGCAAAAATATTAAATTTGTGAGGAATAAAATATTAATTTCTTTTTATTTTTGCATTTTAAATAATGTAAATTCATGAGTATCGAATTTTCATTAATTATGGTTTTTTAATGTTGCGTATGAAACGTCTGGAGAGAATAAATTGGTTTCACCGTGAACACTCTGTGGTTGCCTACTACCGATATTGATGCTAGGCTGGATGAGAACTACTGTCATTACCAAGAAAGGTACCAAGTGGACCAGCAGATTACTTTGATTTTTACGAGCATGATGAAAATGCTTGTGATATTTGCCCACGTTGGGCGCCCACACTACAATTTCTGCTTATTTGTTTACCAGTTCATTTCCAATACTTAATTAAAACAAAAACACTCATCTTACCATGCAAATTATATTAAAACTTAATTCAGCGCATAAACCAGAGATATATCAGTGAAGGTATCTTTAATATTTTTAATATTTTTAAATTTAAATTTAAACTGGAAACCAGCACACAAGGCAAAAATATATCTGCGCAGACATCTTAAATATTTTATGTTTTTAAAATAAATTAGTTTGTGATTATTCTCCATTCCATAGTTACTTAATTTAATTTATAAAATTGATTAATTAGTTTCCTTCATATTTTATTTAAACCAAAAGTTTACGACCTGTAAATCCTTCTCTCTTTTCTTCCACCTCCTCCTCTCTGTCTCTCTAAGAAATTTAACGAATTCGAAACGAAAGTCCAGTTCGCTTCATTAAATACGCAACTGACAGTTGGCGAGCAAACTTTTATTTATGCACAACGAACTGTTTTCGCTCTTCCTCTGTTATCTGCACTATCTGTCTCCCCATCTGTCTCCCCCTATCGTTCCACTCCCAATCTTCCACTCCCTCCCTTGGCTGTTGTAGTATTTTAAGAATTAAGTTACTTATTACCTGACAGGTTGAGCAACAATGTTTCCTGTCAATGCTCTGGCTGAAGGCCGCGTGGCTCGAAGGGAGTGAGTCGGAGCCGGAGGCAATGGCGGAGCATGCTCCACACTGTGTCGACTCGGAAAAGCATTCAACTCGACAAGCTGCACGCTAGTTGACCTAATTTAACCTTGACCCATTTTCATGCTCACGGCAGCCGCCGCATTGTGTGTGAGCCAACGGGAGCTTTCTTTCTGTTTTTTCCATAGTTACTTATAGAATTTCAACTTAGCACAGTGCGAACTTGACCAATTAGTTAATTAATCAAATGGCAAATTAATATGAAATGCTACAAAAAATTACAATTAACTTAATTAGGCAGAAGAAGGTAAGGAATGTTGTGCAATAAAAAGAGTTTTGTCAAGGTGAAATTAATTCACAGAAAGTAACTAAAGATAAGCTTGAAGAGAAGTTTTAAATTTGACTCTGCAATTTTCTCTGAATTTTCTAGCAAGGAAATCCGCATAAATATCCAATAAGATCGCGTTAAATTCAACATATTTCTTGAACTTGATGGCACAAGCTGTTGAGCTGGCAACAGTTTGACCTTTTGGCCCCAGCAACCTGCGGCGCATACATATTCACATACTACAATTCACATTACAATTCCATTTGCTTGTTACCTGCGCAAATTACGTATACGCAACGTGCCGCAGCCAGCCCTGGGGGACAAGCGAATTCGAATCGAGAATTGAGAATTCCAGGGACGTGCGTGAGTAGGTGTGTGTGTGTGTGCGAGAGTGCGTGTGTGTGCGTGTGGGCAGGTCCATAAATGTCAAAGTCAATGCAGTTAGCAGAGGATCTCGGGCAGCTCGAGCAGCTCGAGTCAAGGTTGCTGCGCTGGGTGCTCCATAAAATATACAGAATATATGCACATATATATACTTATATATATATATTACATATGTATATGTGCGAGTCAGACGATTTCAGATGAAAATCGCATGCGTGTTGAAAAAGCAGCGAACTGTGTTTTGCTTGCAGCAGCTGTTCGTCGCCAACGATGTTGCAGTTGCAGTTGTTGTTGTTGTTATTGCTGTTGTTGAATAATTGAAACGATAAATTTTACACACAATAAAGCGCTAGGAATTCAATAAAGTTTCCAATATGAGCGGAAGGCAGCACACACACACCCCCACACACACACACACAAAGCACAATTCAATGACATTTTACTTGTATAACTTGTTGCTGCCACACACACACACACACTCGCACACCAGCACACATGAGCATTATTTAATGCGCACACAAAACAACAATAAAAATCACGCATGAATTTTATTTTACACACACTCACATACACGCCCCACGGTGGCACTTGCATAAGCAACGACACGACAACAACAAGAACTGCAGGCTAGTGTGGGGGAGCTGTAGCAGAGAAATAACAAGTATTGTAGTAGAACGTGCCACGCTGCTGCTTAAAAAAGGTCGTCGAACAAAAAACCTCAACACGAGTAAAACAAAATGTAATTACAACAAGGACTTTGCACAGTGGGGCAAAGCAGAGTGTGCAAATGGAGGCGGGGCGAGCCAGGGCGGGACAGTAGTCGACTGGGAGTCGACAATGCAATTGTTGCAACAATGTTGCATGTGTAGCGAAAGTGAAGGTTAGCCTGCACCAAAAAAAAGAAACATACTACACCAGTTGTTTCTACTACTCTCTCCCTCTCTCCTACATATTTCCCTCTCTCTCTACCACGCCCTTGCGCCCCTTGTGCGCTTGGCTGCCGCCACAAGCTCGGCGCCACACTTGAGCTTTATTGCATACATTAAGGGGCCAAGGTGCGGCGCAGCACAGCTCACACGCACTCGCACACACACACACACTGTCGCACATGTGCGAAACTGCACCTGGGGGAGTGTGTGAGTGCGAGTGTGAGAGTGCTGAAGCTGTATCTATTTGGTTAATGGACAATGTCGCTTCACAGGGCAGAGGGAGCGGCACAGACAGCTAGAGAGCAGAGACAGAAAGGAAGAGCGACGGGTTGAGCAACATAAATAATGCCGCAAAGCCTGATAGATATAAACCATATCTCACTATGCTACATAAACTAAATGCACACACACACATGCATTGTATACATTCCGGTACGCTTGATGAATGACCACAAGATACGCAGCTCCAAACTGTGTCGATTTATTATATTATTTTATATTGAAATTGTCAAATAAATAACAGAGCTGATAATAAAAGACAAAGTAACAAAAGTATGAAGCGTAATTGAAAAATTTAAATCAAATTTACATTTTATCGAGAGTCTATTAAAAAACAGATGAAATATAAATATTTATTTCTGTCTGCTATCGATGATTTGCTTTAGCTTTTCAAAAAGTTATTTGTGGCTTAATTTAATATTGAGATTAATTGTTAACAGCTTCGGTATGCGGCATATTTATGTTAAAGTTTAAAGTAAACAGTATCAATATTTTCCTGACGATTTAAAGATTTTATTGATGGCTTTTTATGGGAGTAGTTATTGTTATGGATTTAAGTTAGCAGTTCAGATATGAACAAGGCAATTTAATATAAGAAATTAAAAAAGAATACACGTTAAGAGGTTTTAGTTGGTAACTGGTATGCCATACCAATTGCAATCACTTAACGAGAAATCCTCTTTGTTAACATATCGTTTAGCACAAATTGCCTAGCAGTTCAATGTTAACTGTGCATAACAAAATACACACTCTGTTAATAATTCAGGTTGTCAGTTTCAATATTAATGTGGTGGGAATCGATAATTACCTGTCCCTCAACATAAATTGCCTAGCTGTTAACATTCAACTGTAATTGCTTTACATAACAGAGATCACTTTTAGTAAGTTTAACAGTTTCTGTAATAATGTGGTGACATTACGTTAATTGTCAGGTCACGTTTAACTGTTAAAGGTTTACTAAAAGAGATCGTTCTAATTCATCTTAACAGTTTCTTTAAAAATGTTTCCCTCAACATAAATTGCCTGGCTATTAACATTTCACTGTTATAGCTTTACATAACAGAGATTACTCTTATTGAGCTTAACAGTTTCTGTATTAGTCGCTTATTACGTGTCTCTCAACATAAATTGCATGGATTTTAACATTTAGCTGTTATAGCTATGCATAACAGAAATCATTTCAATTAAGCTTAACAGTTTCTTTATATATGTAGAAATCAACACTAAGCTGTTATTAAATAATAGCGTTTCTTTCATACGCGTAATTAATGTGTGTGATAATTCAGTAACAGTGTGTACTTAGCGTCTATCTTGACTTAGCGTCTAAATTGTGTAACGGCGAATATCGCCCGCGGAACTATCGTCTGCTTACGACGGTGCCGGGTTGCCAGATCGGGCCCATATCGTTGAGGCTGCGTCGCCACATATATGTGGTGCTAAATCTATAATTACCTGTTACCTAAACATAAATTGCCTGGCAGTTAAAATAAAACTCTTGTAGTTTAACGTAAGATCATTAATTTCTCAAGCTTCTTTTTGATTAAAAATCCACTTCGTTGTTCTCTTTACACTGAACTTTTCCCCTTCTCCCCTCGTTTCTTTGTTCAACTATTATCCCACTTCCCTTTCCTACTGTCTCCCCCTCCACTTGCTTACCTTGATTTAGTTCACTTTCATTTAAGCAGACATAATAATTTCCTGCCTCATTGCGACTCAACTGCAGCCTGAGCCTTATCTCTCAACTTGTGGCACTTGGCTAGGAAGGGCCGGGGAGGCAGGCAGGGGGGCTGAGTCAGCTGCGGTGGCAAGCGACAACATTTTGTGCTCATCATTGTTTGGCACTTAGTCAGACGACGACAGCAGCGGCGCCGCCGCCGCCGCCACAGTTATGTCGATTAGATGAAGAGACTGCCGCACTGTCAAAGCCGCCTTCCTCTGCCTCTGCTTTCCACTACTCTGCCCAACCTCCACCTTGGTCATGTGCTGCTCTTCACATGGCTAACGAGCAGCTGATATGACAAACGCCATTTGGCTTTTAGTTAGTGGGACACACACACACACACGGATACAGAGACACACGCACTCAGAGAGCGCGCAGGCCAGGTGCTGCTGCATGCCACACACACACACAGACACACACACGCGACGACCTCTTGCCCCCACAGCTGCCCTCGCTCTTAGGCTTTCTAGCTGGCGACGGCATCCTTGACATGCTTGCGGAGCGCCGTGACAATTGCGACCAAGTTAGGGTTCGGGTTTGGTTTTAGCATTCTCAGCTGTGTTGATGGACTATTCGTCTGCCACACACTGCCACATGGCAGTGAGGCATGCGGCAAGCGGCAGTGTTGCGTGTGTGTGCGCCGCTCAGCTCAGTGCATATTTCTTAATTAAAACGTTGCCGTTTTGGGCACAATTAAACGGGTGGCGCCGGAACGGAGGGAGGGGAAATGAATCAGTCTACAACGTAAAGCACTTTGCAACGTACAGCGTGCAACGTGCAACGTGCAACTGTCGAAAATTCGCCTGTTGACAGCGACAGCAACAACCGATTCGCAACCAAAATGTCCTGCACAGTGGTTGCAAAATGCCGCTGGTCAGACGACGAAAGCACATAAAATATTCAACTGTCTGTCAATTATGAGCTCAGCACACACACACACACACAGACAGACAAATACACAGACAGGCATATAATACATATTTACTTGTGTATGTGTATACGGGTAAATTGATAAATACGCGTGTGTATACGAAATGCAGGGAAAATCTATTGAATGAACCCACGCAGCTTTGAGTGAAAGAGACGCCGCCACTAATGCTCCGCTCTCGTTCGTCTCGTCTCGCCTCGTCTCGTCTCTTCTCGTCTCATCTCGTTGCTCACTGGCAGCTTCGCTCACTGGAATTGAGCGTAAAAATGGGACAGAAAAACGGGAATAAACATGCGCATCCCAGTATATCCTTGAAAAGCGTTACGTGCCGCCTGGATGCGTTGCTGCTCGTTCCAGAGATTTGTAATGTGATTGTGTTTGTGTGAGTGCTCACATTTGTGTGTGCCTGTGTGTGTGGGTGTACGTCTGTGTGTGTGAAAGTAACTCAATGCCAGGCCGTTTGGCAAAGTCAGTCATTGGGTCGGCCGGCACGGCAGCAGCAGCAGCAGCTCACCTGACCGACTAAACCTGATAAACTCCCTGCCCCCTCCTCCCTCCCGTTAGGCTGTGCTCCCCACTGTTAATGTCACCATGGAGACAGAAGCTCTGTGTAGCTCTGTGTTGTTGCCTGGGCGCTATGCAAATCGCCGCACAACAAAAACACAAAGGCATCAGCTCGCGCTGTGCCACGAAATTTGCATGTTTTTTTTCTTCTATTTTCGCCATTCGGTAGGTTGCAAACGTAACTTGTAAGTCAATTGGGTTGTCTACACACCGACACACACACACCGAAGCACACATACTGAGACACACCCACTCGCATAGGAGTGGCATGGCAGTTAGAGAACGAGAGTCTTTATACACACTAACATTCATTTAGGCTGATGCTGGCATTGCATACATTAAGGCGCCGTGGCGCCGCGGGGCTGCCTGTGCGCCTTTGGGCTCTGTTTGTAATTCGCTTTGTAGTCGCCTTGGGCGCAATTATTTCTACCTTTTTTTTTTGTATTCTCTTCTGTTCGCATCTTTTTTTTTTGGTTTTTTTGTTTTCACCTCTTCTTTTTAAATGCTTTTAGTGTATCCATCGAGTGGCTGGCAAACAGCTGCGGATTGTCTGGATTTTTAATTTTGTATTTAATTTATGCAGAGCATTCAAAATGATATTAGAAAGGAAATAAATCTGCAGCATGTGCTTTAGATTATCTGCATTTTATTTGCTGATTTAAATAGAATGTTAAGATTTATTGCAAGCAACGGAAACTGTTAACAGAGCTCTGTAAAGTAGCAGAGACTGGCAAGTTTTGAAATAAAACAAACGAATTGGCAGCAAAATAATTAAATAACTGGTATATTTATCTTCTCCGTTCTCTTCTCCTCTCTTTCTCTCTCTTTATCTCTCCCTCTCTCTCTCTCTTTTGCTGTCTTTTTGCAAATCTTTTTTATGTGCAGCGCATTGCTTGCATCTGTTGGCAACGTTACTTTGCCATAAAACACACACTGCCTGTAAATCTGAAGCAACTGTTGCACATAACATAAAATTAAATATGACAAACTTTCATATTGTTATGTTACAGATTTACGTTATTTTCTCCTCTTTCTTCTTATTATGCTGTTTAATACTTTATATTTACACTCTTATTCCCCTTGCTGTGCTGCAGCATTGCAATATTAATTAATTTTTGTGTTCTGACAGTTGATAATAAGAAGGCGTAAGCAGCAGAACTGTTAAATAATAGCAATCACTTCGTCTATTTATCTGAATTAATTAAGATATCGATAACTGAAAATTATTAACAGAGGTGTTAAATAACAGTCACTTTTACTCGAACTGTAATGTAAATTAATTTAGCAGATAGCGTTAAATGAAAACAAATAACAGCAGCTCTGTCAAGTAACAGCAAATATCACTATTACATATACTACAATGTGCAGTCACTCTGTTATGTTATTCAATATCGTTTAACATAACATGAAAATGTTATTCCTCAATTCGTGAAATACCAAAGACACGCCATAAAAAATCCCAAAACTAATTTAAGTTTTCATTGCTGGGTATGCTCTAGTCGGTTGTGCCAATGCATTGGTCCACACGGCAGCCTGCCATTGTCGAGCAGAGTCGTTTATAGGTCTCTTTTGTTGTTTTCTTTTTTTATGACATTTTTAAGTAAGTCGCAAGGCGCAAGTTGTTTTTTCTGCTGCTTTTTTTTGTAATTGAATGCGTTAAATTACAGCAAATTTATGCCTATCAAGTTTGGCTCTCTGTTGTGTTCCCCTCCAGCGCGTTGTCTGGGAGGCCCACGAGTGCCGTTTACGGTTATTTAGGCGCAGGCACTAAGTTTTTCTTTTACGATCTAGCGACGAGCGGGAAATGGGGCTTGAGTGCGAGGCGGGGCTCGCGAGTATAAAAAATGCTTATTTGCAAAGTTTACTGGCGGCAGTAGCAGCAAAGCTGACTCATGTGTCGCCGCACCCTACAGGTGCAGCCAGGCCTGCCCCACACCTGCTGCTCAGTACTGGGACAAGGTTACGAGACTAACTCCAAATCCAATCCAAGGCAGCCTGTTGTAAAGTTGAGATGGCGCCACGGAAGTGCAGAGCGCGTAACTAAAACTTGTTTTTCTTACAGTGCAGCTTGCCTAGCAGAGACAGACACAGCGCATCCCATTGAGGCTCATCCCTCCTCCCCGTCGCCCCCGCTGGCGGCCTTGAAACTTGTGCGTGCAGTTGCAGAGCAACTTGACGGCGTCGTCAAGCGGAAGCCCAAGTCGCTGCTGCTGCCGCCCCTCAACGTGGATTATCCGCTTTACCTGCAGGCGTCGGTGCCAGCTCCCACAGGGGCTGAAACTTTGGCTGCCTCCACGGTGCCAGTGGGTGCCAAGTTGCCGTAACTGTTGTTGCTGCCGCCGCCTCTGCTGCTGCTGCTGCCTGTGAAACTTGCCTCCATGGAATGCTTAGCACTGCCAGCACTAAGGCAAAACATGTAGCACAGCCAAGCACCGAGAGCGGATAAGTAAGTTTTCCTGTGAATGCCTTATGTGTGTGTGTCTGTGTGTGTGCGTATCTGTGTGTGTGGTCTGAACTTTTAAGCCAAATTGTTGTGCCAAATCAATCGTAAAACAGACAGAGGGATTTATTTCGCATTTGGGTAAATGCATACAGAAAATCTATCGAGCCAAGCTAATGAATTAAATTTAAAAATTTAACAATTTTTACAATGAATTAAACAATTTAAAAAATTAAACAATAAATTGATAAAACAAAATCCGAAAAGTGAATTAAAGTGGATTTTTAGGATTTTTTTTATTATAAGCTTTACCATATTATACAGTTTAAATTAAACAATAAATTCAAATAAAACCAAAAAATACAATTGAAAACATTTTTTCAATATTTGTAGTTATTTTTCTTTATATTATAAATTAAATAACATGCAGTTTAATTATAAATATTTATTTCTTGCAAATTTCAAATATAAACCTTTTTTTAATGCCTTTCATCAGTTTCAACATTAAGTACGAGGGTCGTTTGATAAGTCCGTGACTTTTTGAATAAAATATATTTTTTTCGTCAAAGAAGCGTTTTATTTCTCAACATAATCTCCTTTTAGCTCTATACATTTAGTCCAGCGTTTTTCCAATTTTTTTATTCCTTCCAAATAATAGGTTTTCTCAAGGCCCTCAAAATAGTCGTTTGTTTCTGTGTTTCTCTTCATTTGACCCGAATCTCTTACCGCCGAGCCATTTCTTCATGTTTGGAAACAAAAAATAGTCACAGGGGGCTAAATCTGGAGAATATGCTGGATGGGGTAGCAGTTCGTAGCCCAATTTATGAAATTTTGCCATTAGCACACGAAATTCACTTTTTTCCATTTTCGTTAAAATTCACGAGATCGTCTGCTTTCAATGCCTATAAAACGCAAACCAAAAAACGCAGCTTTCTCAAAATTTTACAGTCAGCTGTTAATCGATAACTGCTGACAGGAGCAGTGTTGTATTTAGAGCAGGTGCGCGGCAAATACAAAAAGTCACGGACTTATCAAACGACCCTCGTATTTAACAGCAAATTTAGAAAATATTTAAAAATACATTTTAAAATGCACTTAATATTTTTAATAATGATTTTCCTTTAAGATAGTAAAAATACATCTCTTTCCTCACTTTCTGTATAGTCAAAATATTCTTCACATTTAACAGACATTTCAATTATTTCTTAGCAATCCAAGCAATTAAAAATTAAACAATAAATCTAAATAAAATTCAAAAATACAACTTAACAAATCTCTTAACACTTTATTGCATTTTACAATTTAAAAATATATTTTTTATTAAATATATTTTGCTGTAAAACAAATCTCTCTCTGTATTTTAAATACGAAGCCCAAATTCGATACCCTGCACATTCTGCTGACATTTCAATTATTTTTTACAATTCCAATTAAAGTGAAATAAACGAGTCCCCAGAGCAAATTGCATGTGCTCTTCATGTGCTCTTTTCGGTGCTGACCACGCCCCCTGATGATGGAGGGGCCCCCTCAAACAGTTAACTGCAGTTAAGTCCGCATTGTGCTGGGGACACTTTGAATGGGCTTGGGCTTTGCCACGCAAATCCAATAGAAATTTATGTGATTTAAATTTTTCGGCATGCATAAAATGCCTTAAAAACAAAATATATGACCGGCAATATTGTATACCCTCTCCCCAGGCAGCTACCTCTCTCTCACTCAATCTCTCTCTCACACTCTCTCTCAAGGTGCTTCAAGGTGCGCAGAGCCTCTGGAATCGCCATGAAATTTATGCGTTTGCCAACTGGCAACAACAAAAAGTTGACAACATGCGGCTGAATCTCTGAAATATTGTATTTTCCCCTTCCACTCGAGCACTTTCCCACGTTCCACAACCCCCTCCCTCCCAGTTGCTGGCCCCAGGCTGCTCTCTGCTCTTCGCTTTTGGCAATTTTCAACTGCTGATTTTCCAATCAGTGCGCACTTTGTTACAGCTACGCGAAGCTTATTGAAAATATTTGTCCTGGCCACGAATCCGCATCCGAATCCGAATGCGGAATGGGAATGGGAATGAAAATTCGAAAGCGATGGCGGATGGAGGAATGGCGAATGCGAATGCGACGCCATCTTCATTAGTCTCTGTCTCTTTGTCTTTGTCTCTCTGTCTCTATGTCTTTGTGTACGACAGACAGAGGGCAAAGACACTCGAAAAACTCAGCGAGAGTGTGTGGGAGGGAGTGCGAACACGAAGTTAATAGAGAGAGGGAGAGAAAGAGAGCGAAAAGATTTGCCAGTTTGCTCCCACAGCGATGCTTAACTTATAACTTAGCTGGGCAAAGAAAACAACAACAACAACGAAAACAACGACAACAACACGTCAAAGAAAAAACAAAACTAAGAGCAAACAAAAACAAAAGTCGTAATAAACAATAAGAGGCTTTCGCAGCGTTGCAGGGCAAGATAGCGCAAGAGAGGGGACGTGAGGAGAAAAGAAGCGACAGAGACAGTCGGACAGTTATGGAGCGTTTGAGTGGCAGCTGTTTGAGCTGTTTCCACTGGACAGTGGCAGCAGCAGCAGCAACGGGGACGGCGTTGGCAAGTCCGCATTAGCTGTCACTTGTTGAGAGCTAACTATGTGCGGGTCTTCCTGAAGCCTTTTGGATTAATTACTTTTTAAATTGTGCACTTTGAGAAGGGGCGCTAATTAGCCAAGTTCAATGAAGGAAAGCATATGAAATTGATTCCAATTAAATATTTGATACAAAAGAAATGAACTTTGGAACAGCTTACTACAGATTGAGATAAGTTATCTACAACTTATCGATATATTTATTGTGTTTGTGCATGAATTGAGCTGAAAACATTAATGACCGGCTATCCTTGCCTTTTTTAGTATTCATAGACATAGCCTAACCTCACTTTGATTATTCCAAATTAAATTAAACCTACAGATTTAGATATGTTATCTACAATTTATCGATATATTTAATTTGTTTTTGAACGTATTAAGATAAACACATCATTGATCAACTTGCTATGCCTGTTTTGAAGTATCCACATTACATTTTTTCTGTTCCAAATCAACAGATTTAAATTAGTTATGTGCAATTTATTGATATATTTATCGTGTTTTTGCATGAATTCAGAAGAACACATAATACAAGCTCTCATTGCATATTTAATTATTCATGTCTCGTAATTTATTGAAATTCTGACTTGCCACAGGCTAACCTCACTTTGCCTGTCCCAAATAAAAGAAAGGTAGAGAAGCCCACAGATTAAGATAAGCTATCAAAAACTAATAGATATATTAATTGTTTTGGTGTACGAGTTCACATGAAATAATTAATCCTTTTCATGTTTAGGTTTCTAAAACTCGTATTTATTGAAATTTTAGAGTTGCCACAGCCTAACCTCACTTTTGCTCACCTAATACAAATTAAGAAAAAATTTGGAGATTCTAAGATGATTTAGATTCAGAAATGCAAAAGACCTTTAGATTGATTAACTACTCGTAATTGAATTAGTAACCTACAATTTGTCCATCAATCGGTATATGCATTTTTTATTTTCTTTTGTATGCAACGATCAATTTTAAGTATTTATGGATCATAATTTACTACACTTTTAGAGTTGCCACAACCCAATCTTACTTTCCGTGTATTAAATATGAGAAGACACTGGTACGAGGGTCGTTTGATAAGTCCGTGACTTTTTGAATAAAATATATTTTTTTCGTCAAAGAAGCGTTTTATTTCTCAACATAATCTCCTTTTAGCTTTATACATTTAGTCCAGCGTTTTTCCAATTTTTTTATTCCTTCCAAATAATAGGTTTTCTCAAGGCCCTCAAAATAGTCGTTTGTTTCTGTGATGACCCGAATCTCTTACCGCCGAGCCATTTCTTCATGTTTGGAAACAAAAAATAGTCACAGGGGGCTAAATCTGGAGAATATGCTGGATGGGGTAGCAGTTCGTAGCCCAATTTATGAAATTTTGCCATTAGCACACGAAATTCACTTTTTTCCATTTTCGTTAAAATTCACGAGATCGTCTGCTTTCAATGCCTATAAAACGCAAACCAAAAAACGCAGCTTTCTCAAAATTTTACAGTCAGCTGTTAATCGATAACTGCTGACAGGAGCAGTGTTGTATTTAGAGCAGGTGCGCGGCAAATACAAAAAGTCACGGACTTATCAAACGACCCTCGTATCTATAATTTTTGTAAAATAGTGTTCTAAAGATTTGGATAAGTTTTCTACAATTTATCGATCCATTTGATTACGAAGCTGACAAATCAATGATCATCTTTCCATTCATATTTTGATTTTTATGAATTTTACAGTTACCACAACTTATTCTGACTTTTTTATTTATAAAGTTAGAATATGTGTATTCTACCTTAGTCACCAAATAGGAATATCTAACAAGTCCAGAGTTACCACAACTACACATTATTTTTCAATGCTCTCACTTACCGACCATGCTCGTATACCTAATCCGACTTATAAATAAGCTCAGCTCGTTATTTTTAAATTTGCTCGCCATGAACTAGCTGCAGCTGTTGATTTAACTAATGCTCCGCCCTGCACATGCCTCTCATGCCGGAATGCGAAAAGTGGAAACAATGCATTTGGAACAACGTGAGCATTTGGAGAATTGAGGATTGCGAATCGTGCGTTGCTGCTTGTTATTTTTGACAACAGTGGGTAACACATGAGACTTTCCCCACCTCCCAGTCAACCCCCCATCCATATCCGCAGCTACCCCTCGACAAAAACTGAAGCCAACCCAACTCAACGAGCCAGAAAAAACAACTTCTCGACTGCATGCAAGTTTGGAGAGAAACAAAAAAAAACCAACGAGCGAGCTACGATGCCAAAGCCATGTCTATGTCTGTGTGTGTGTGTGTGACAGTCTATGAGGACATGTGTGTGAGTGTGTGCCTGTCTGTGTATGAGTGTGTGCTGTTGCACACTGGGGAGCTGCTGTAGATTTGAAGTAGGCTCTCCTGGGGCTCACTCTGACAATTGTACGAGTATTATTTTCTGCTCTTCTATTCTGTGTTCGTTTTTTTTTTCCTTTCACAGTTCTTCACTACTTGAATATTTGTCTCATTGCCGCGTATTATTTTTTCCTGTTCTCTCGCTTTGCTCGCGAGTTGAGCAAACTAAAAAATATGACCAAGTTTGGCTCTGGGCGATCTCCTCGGCGACAATGTGAATTTATAGCTGGCTGCGTGGGAATTTACCCATGTAACTGCAGCACTCACACAGTTACAATGTATGTATCACAGATGTCTGTCTGTGTGTGGGTGTGTGTGTGTCTGCACTATGTATCATGTGTGGCTTTTGCGCCACGTTCTCTACACTTTGTCTGTTTGGCCTGCTTAAAGTGCCGTGAAAATGTTGCAAAAAGAAAATTGAAAAATCCGATGTGGAATTGAATAATGTCTCTGTCCGTCTGTCGTGGCGGTGGAAACAAGAAGGAAAGAAGAAAACCTGCTAGTCCTGAGGCTGCAGTTGCAGTCGATGTCGAAGTTGCAGTCGTAGTCGCATTCGTAGTCACCGTGCTCTGTGGCATGTTTCTAATGTGACAAGAAGATTTATGCATAGTCCGGAGAGTTGTACAATTCGCATTGATAGTGCCACACAAGGATTTGTTTGGCACACTTTCAAGATGTGCAATAGCAGACAGTTGTTGCAATGGGCGTTGCCATATCTGAGCTAAGCAAACAGCGAAATTGTTTTTACACAATTTCAATTGAATTACATTGATAAAATTTCATTTGGCATTACTGAAATCGTATTTTTTAAGACTGACTGTTACTTACAGACTGATTTAAGATGAATTTCTGCTATTAACAGACTGTTAACATTAACATAACATTCTAAGCGTGGGCTAAATGACAACGGAATGTTAAGCTACAGCGCACTATGGGAAATTTGACCGGTTTTTCTGGCCAAAACCCATTTTCTGAAAGTCTGAAAATTTAAACAATTTTAGCTGCAGCGCTGCTAATATATTGTAAGTTGTCTATCTGTTATTAAAAGTCGATTTTCATTTCTTTACAGACAGGTCTCTCTTAATAACAGAATGTTAAGTTGGAATATCAACAGACTTATTAACAATCGAAGGCTACGCTAACAGCTTGAAACTTAACATAGTACTGAAAATAAACTGATGTTATAAGACAAAAATGAGAAATTTGCTAATAATATTGCTAAAGGTGTGTTAACTGACTTAAGGCAACGAGCGCATTTTAAATATTTGCTCTCACATAAGTGCAGAGCTAAAGGTGGCCATGGGTCATGTAGGTCGAAGGGTAAGAAAGCCATGAATATAACACGAGTTGCATTTAAAATTCAATTTTCATTTCATTAATTAATTAATGTTTACAATTATTTCATTAGGGCCAGAGGTAAAAACGTTTGCCTGACTTTCCCATTAGCCACCCAGCACGAAGTGAATTGCAAAGCGAAAGTGTGATAAAAGCCAACGAGAAGAGGGCAAAGCACTCACCTTTAATTATCACAAGGAAGATCAACACGACAAACAGCGTGCACGACGACGGCGAGTCCATGTCCTTGGTTTGTTGTTTGCCTTGTTTTTAGGTTGAATTGCTGCCCCGTTGTCGCTGCTGCTGTTGTAGCTGCTGCTGTTGTTGTTGAGTGAAAGTGAGTGCAACAATGTGACGGTCGCCCTGTCGCCTGCGTCGTCCTGCGCTCTGCGTCCTGCACTCGCTTCCCTTTGCTCGTGCTCGACACTTTGCTGTGATTAACACTGGAGCCAAATGGCAAACGCGCGTCGCGGGTTCAAAGTTCAACTCAGCAGCTTGACTGCAGCAAAGTGCTCCCAGTGGGAAAACCTATTTAGAATATTTCTCGCTTACTTTTCACTTAACTCGCGTTTTGCATATTCCTACGCGAATTTCTCAATCCACTGCAATTTGTCTTTAATCCAAGCAAACATTTGCTCCCAGAATTTCTTAATTCTCTTGCACTTTTTTTTTTTTTTTTTTTTTGTTGTTTGCTTTTACTTTCGTATTTTCGGTTGCTGCGGTTTGTTTGCACTACTTTTATCTATTTATTTATTTCTTTTTTTTTTGAGGTTATTGCTGTTGCAAATTTAATTTCCGGCTTTCTGGTCACGCATTTTCAGCAGAGTTTTCCTTAGCGATTTTTTTATGTGTAGCTGTTTGTTTTGTATTTTTGTTTTAATTTACATAATTTGCACTGCTTTTTCAGAGAGCTGGAGAAACCGTTAGTAGCAGCTGTTGTTGTTGTTTTATTTTTTAGTTTCGCTTGTTCAGTTAAATATCGTTGTTTCGTTTAGTTGTGAAATGTTGCCTGAAATGAAGAGGGAAATTTGGAGGAAAATTAGTTTAATGTCAGATTGAACAATTTTTGAAAAAATATATTTTTTCATATTTTTATTAAAGACTTATTTTAAAAATATGTTAATAAACTTTAGTTTTAATTTTCAGCTGTGATCTTTTAATGTATAAACATTTTTCTCATTCTTTTTTAAGCTCAATATTTTGTGGTCTTTTAAGTTATATTAAAAGCCGTCTCTCGTTCCTGCCTCTCACTCACTCCGTGGCCTTATCGCATCTTTCGACTGTATCTCATTAGCTAATCCCCTCTCGCTGTTTGCCCTTCATTCCGTTGGCCTTTGAAGTTTTTTTTTATTTTCGCCACAACTTAGCGGACTGCGGTTGCTTCAACAGCCCCAAAAGCAAATGCCAAATGTTGGTCGAGTCGACGGCAAGGAAAAGAAATCAAAAGCAGAAAAATGAAATGAAAATACGCAGTTCTTTGAGCGGGAAAACCGCAAAACCAAAAAAAAAAAGAAAGAAAAATGTTACTCTGTCAGACTTAATGTTTAATTAAAAAATGTACACTGTTTAACCCTATTTTAGGCTTTGACCTCGTTTCCACGCAGCACATTGTCACCTCGCTGCGCCGTGGGGCAAAGGGCAGACCCTCCCCGCTCTCTTCCACTCTTCCGCCCCGCTACCACACACATTGATTAGTTTTTGTTTTCGGTCAACAAACTTGAGTAAATTAAAACAATGAATTTGCGTAAAAGCGCGAGAAGGCAAAACAACAAAAACAGGAGGGAGCGGCAAAAAAAAAACAGCGTGCGCCTGGCGTAAATTAAAAATCCATAAAAAGAATGCTGAGAGGAGCCCAAGGAACGCTTTACAGCCGGGACGGGCAGGGGAGCGGGGCTCGAGAGCCGCTGCCAACTGACTGAGAAATGCAGTAATTGAAATACATGTGGCGAGGCTGCGTGTATCGTTGCCGCGGCACCACAGCAACAGCAACAGCGAAAGCAACAACAACAGCAATACCACGAGCAATGGCAAAGCGAAAAAAAAAGAAGAACAGCAAAATACCGTAGCATGCTTTCAGGCGTCGCCCATTCAGGCCACAATAATTTACACGTGCGCGGCACGGCAAATACGCTTCGAATACATCGCAGCGTGCTTTATAGATAAGTCGTAATGCTGCCAATACTCCCACGAACGGAGGGAAAATAAAAGTGATTTTGAGAAAGCAGAAATTGAGGAGGAGTCTAGCCATAAAGCTAGGAAAATTGATCGCTTTATAACCACATAGAGTATTTCATACTCGAGTCAAGAACGCTGCTAATCAATACTAATAAGTTTGCACAATGTTAAAAAGTTTACAGACTAATGAAATTTGCTAATCGATTCCAATGTATATCAATTACATTGGCTCTTAACATGATGCTGTTAACCAACATCGCTAAGGCATTGGATACTTTTGATACTTTAGGAACATACTCGCAGTTGAGTTTATTAAGTAGTTGGTAATCCTTTCACAGTGAGGTACAAGTAAAGAAGATGTTTTGTTTGTAGAGTATTCAAGCTTCGTCTTGGCTAAAATCATGCGGCTTATCTAACTCCCCTTTGCACATAACTTCACTCAAGTCTAGTACATTTCAAACCGCGAGCTCTTGCCGCGTTATACTCGTACTTTGCCAGTTGCTCTGGCAGTTATTTCTGTTATTTTGTCTATGAGCCGCGTCAGCTGCTTTGGTAATTAGGCTTTATGAGTTATGTGCCCAAGGAAGAGGGAGTGAGAAACCAACGTCAAAAGCGAAACAAGACGAAATGAAACAAAATGAGACAAGCTGAGTGAAAAGTTTAAATTGCAACAGGATTCTGGATAACATTCCCTACATTCTTGCTTACTTCCTCCCAACTACCACAAATTCTAGCTTCCTCTCTACTTTCGCTGTTCCCTGAGGTTTTTTGCCCTTGTCGCGGTTAATTAATTTCAAGTTTAGTTTCATTTTTCGTCCTCTTGTTTTGCCATATTTGCAGGCAGGTGAAAACTTTTTAAAGTCAATTTAATGCTTCGCCAATGCCTCAGTTAGGTACAATGAGCCTTGAAATTGAAGGCTTGCTCTTGCTCTTGCTCTTGCTCTTGCTTCTGGCTCCCACCATCCATGCGACCGCAACCCATTTGGCCAACAAAAGTTGCAGGCGCGAAAGAGGCAAAAAAAAAGTGGAAACCAACGCATGGGCGCCAAAGTTGAAGGCGTTTATGCCCCAGATGACAGAGTTTGCACCTCGAGGGCAACATTTTTCACACATTACAGCAGCTTGGCGTGCTGAGTTTTCGTGTTTCTCCCCCATTTAAAAAAAAACCAGTTCCTCAACTGGTTCCCCACTTTGCCATGTTTGCCCAGGCTGGGGATAAGCTTTTAGGCGTCCGGTTTGTCACCACAAAAGCTCTGTTCATAATTGAACCCTTTGGTACACACACACACATCGAGTAGGGCACGTTGGGCAAATTTGTTTAAATTCATGCTTCAATAGCTACCAGGAGAGGGAGACTCTACGAAAATCGCCGTCAAAGCGCTTTTTTGGCGCTCTGTTGACTCTGCTTGCATTTTATGCAGCAGTTTTTCTAAGAACATTTCCCCCGGTAAAAAGTGACTTTGTTAACGATAAAAGATCTTTAATTTTATGGCGTAAATATTTGAGCAGGTAAAGGTGTAAAAAGTGAGTAATGTTATAAATAAACAGCCTCAGTTACTGGCCACAAAGAGGCTGCTCAAATGTATTCATAGTTCATCTATTTCCAGCACCATTCTCGGCTAATCACAAAATTGTCCACATTTTAACTGCAGTGCTGCGCAAATAAGTGTACAAAAGCAAATTGATGTACTTTCCCCAAGCGTTTATAGTTATTTTTCAATAGTCAAGAGTGAAAAGAAAACCCAGTGGAAATTGTTTTTCATTGGAAAGGCGCGCTGAGTGCAGAGTGCAGGCAGTGTGGGCTGCCCTTTGGCATCAATGCCAGCAGTTGGCAGCAGTAGCAGCTGACAGCACTAACATGCCGATAAGCACCGCCACTAACACACACATACACACACACACACACACTTGCACTCTCGCACAGTGCACATGCAAATATAGCCGAGCGACAGCAGAAGCACGAGGGGGCCACGCGGTCGACGAGCGTCAAAAGTCATTTTGGCAAATAGTGCTGCATACTTTTGTGCGCGCTTTCAAGTGCGGTTATTGCTGCGCTCTCAAAACACTGCCGGCAAATGGACGAGCTCCGGGTGGGGCCGTGTGTGTGTATGGCGTGGCAGATTGAACTCATGCCCAGCCAGCCAGTGCTTTTGTTAGCTCAAAGCCATAACAACAAGTGCTTTGTAATTACAACAACAACAGCAAATTCATTGGCAACAATCAGAGCAGCAACAGCAGCAGCAGCTGCGGCTGCAAGCAACAGACAATCAAAGCATTGGCAAAAATCTCACACTGAGCATATTCACTTAGTAAACAGTGGAAATTAAGGAAAGAATGTCTTTTAAATTTTCTAATTGTACGTGTATATATAAATAAACATAACAAACATTAAATTTAAAATTAAATTAAGTTAAATAAATTTGAATTATTGTTTAAAAATCTTCTTCCTTGGTTTGAAATTTGATTTAAAAATTGAACAAAATATATAAAATATTATATATTATCAACTAATTTGTATTTATTTACATTAAGGTACCTAAGTCTATTTGTAATTGTCTAATTAATTGCCAACAAACTTCTTCCTTTAGTCACATTAAATATGTTAAAAATGTAGAAATAAAAAATATTTATACTTTTTAATTAACTAAAAATGTTTATAATAAACTCTGTTTGTATTTATTTTGTTTTTATTTCAGCTTTTTTTAATTACTTAATCATTGTCTTATGCAAATGCGCAGCATCAACTTGATGACACTGTAAATACCCCCCAACACGCATGCTGCCTTTGTATGGCTGACACGCCCTGACGCCCACGTCCACGCCCACGCTCATACGCCCTTAAACTGGGTCAGTGGATGACAGACAAATGCGAGACCAAGGGCTCGAGTCGCCGAGTCGAGTCGAGTCGAGTGTCTGACATTAAAACAATTCGCAGGCATTGGCGCAGTTTAATTAAACTGACGACCAAAAGAATCGTTTATATTCAGCTATAATCTATTTTGGTAGTTGTTGTTGTTTCTGTTCTTGTTGCAGCTGTTGCTGTTGCAGCTGTTGCAAAGAAACAGAGAGAGAGAGGGAGAGGGAGTGAGTGTCATATATATGTATGAGGGAATACACAAGTTAATTTCATGTTGCAAATGCGACTGGCGCAAAGGAAATGGCACTGCAAACAAAGCCAAAGACAATGGCAGGCTGGAAACGCGCGTCTGTAGCTCGAGGACAATACTCGCACATACACAAGCACACACTCACACACACACTGACAGCAAGACAGACACACACACAAACACACAGAGAGTAAGGTATACGGCCAGCAGCAGGGACAAGAGTCACTCAGACAGAAATTAAATTGAAAATGTGCTACGTGCAATGTGCAACGTGGAACGGCAGCAGCATCAGGCTAAAAGGAAATAAAGCACAGCCAAGCAGGCTATAAAAAAGAGACCTGCAACAACAAGTGGCCAGTGGGCGGGGCAAAGGAAGGGCCAGAGGCGGGGGCAACAACTACTACAACTACAACGGAAGCAGACGCTTGCAACCGGCAGCTCAACTGTGTTATTATACAAATGCAGGAGGCCCGGCCCGGCCCGTTCCTCTTTATAAGTTGGAAATTGTCTCAGATTTGGTAGAAGGTAAAGAAAAGCTACACATAAATTGCACAATTTTCTACGCTGGTGCAAGGGAAATTCGTTTGCCCTTGCCCGAAGTACTGGAAAATTGTGAAGACTTTACAACATTTAAGTTTGGATTTAGATAAGTAATTAATTTGTGCAAAACTTTACTGAGTTGAGATATTTACAGTACAACAAGGTGTAATTGATTGTATATAACAAACACTATAACATAACATACTAACATATTTTATATAACATAGATGTTTACTGTATACTTTACCACTGTAATATGTACAATGTTAAATATTATAGGGAAGCTCTTTTTAGTCTTGCTATGTTAATCCTTTTGACTGTACAGCAAGTTGTAATTGATATCATAAAACATATTCCCATGACATATTCTATAAACTTAATAAAAGAAAAAACTGTACTATATGCCACTGTACAACATACCCTGATAAAATTCATAGAGAAGTGCTCTTTATCTCTTGCAAAGTTAATCCATTTTCTGCTTCGTGCTCTTCTTTATATTTAAAACAGATTGCTAAACAAACTGAAAGCAAGGCTAACCTGCTTGATTTGAAAAAAGAAAGAGAGATCTTTTAGATGCTGTCGACCACAATTCACAATTTGTGTATGTATGGGGAGAGTTGAGTAGAGTATTAACTTTGTTGTGACCTACCGTGATTTCCCCAGTGCCCCTGGGCAAGATGTACCTAATCACATGGCCATTATACACTCAGCCATTGGCTATAAAACGCCAGCTGGCGTGGCATTAAAGTAAACAGAGAAACAGACTGACAGACTGGGGTAGGGGGCGTGCAAGGTGAAGCGGCAGTGGCAGCCACAGCAAAGGAAACGCTCGACATTATTTAGGTTTAATCAGCAAAACAGATTTGCATGGCAGAGAGACGCTGCTTCAGACGCTCTTGCGATGTAATAAACCAACTGGAATTGAAAGATAGACCCACAGACAGTTCCAGGCATGGAGAAATGGCCAACTAAACACACATACACACACAGACACACATACAGCTCGGAACATCAAACAAATGGCAATCTCCTCTTCTCTAACTGGGGTTTGTTTGCAGCGGTTCGGTTTCGGTTTCAATCCGCTCGCCGAACTCACTCACTCGTCCGCTCATCCGCTCGCTCGCTCGCTTGTCCCGGTCGCACACAAAGGCAAAAACTATTATAAACTGTTGACAACTGGGGAAATGAACTTTTCAGCCAAAATGACAAACGTCCGACAAGCTGACCAGTAGTGCAACAGACGTATTTAAATCGCCAGATATATTTCGGTTTTGGTTTAGATATACATTTATTTTTTGTGCGGAAATGCGAAAGCTCGAAATGAGCAGCTAAACAAGCAACAGGGAAAACACTCAAAACATAAACCTAATCAGATTTGACTGGCTCTGACACCTTTAGAGGCTTAGGTTGTTTGAGGTTAGAACGATATGCATGATCACTTATGGAGAAGTATTAAAGCAAAGCAGCATGTGTGTCGAAACTGAGTTAACATAACATTAACAGAAGATTAGCATAACGATGTGGATAACTAGTATCGATACATATTTTAATGGAATTCTGTAAATCTTGCTTGGTTAACATAACATGGCATTAACAGTAGCTTACCATAACATTGCAATGTTAACAACTGTCATCGATATATTTTTGATAAATTTCAATATATTTTGCTAAGTCTTATAATATTAAAGACTAAATGCTTTAAATATTAATTTTAATTCGAATATTAATTTTGTTCATATAGTTTTAATCCACTTGATAATACTTTCAGGCAAAACCCAATAAAATACTTCTAGTTTATTATTTAAAAATACTTCAAGTATATTTTAAGAGGTCTTTAGGTTTTGCTCAATTACTTTAAAATTTTTTATATTAAATAGACTGAAGAAACATAAAAAATAATCTCCAAATTATGCAATCTAAATTGCGGCAAAGGAAAATGACAGCTTACGCTGCACACAATAAGTTCATTTTTAAACAATTAAAATGCAATGAGAGAGAAGGTAAAAAACTATCTATGCATGTATATGCTATAGGGATTAGGCCGAAGCTCTTTGGAGCTTATAAAAATATTTTGAATATTCTGTGCCTGTTAAAAAAGTTGCCCGCTTCGAGTGGATTGCTAAAAATAACATAGAAAAAGAGATATGAAAGCGGCCCGATGACTTTTCAATTGCAGTTGCAGCAATTAACTTGGCCATTAAATACAAAATAGAAGTGCCGTAAAAAAAGTGTTAGTTCCAGTGTGTGGACAACTCGAAGCTACTCTGTACAGATTTTATATGTAGGAAATATTTTTGTGACGAATAGAAAACATACAAGTAAGTTCATTTTGCGCTCGACATACTCTCTTGGTGGACTGCCATGCCTCAAGGGTATACGAGGCACAACCATTTTTTGTCCTTGCAGTGAATTAAAAGCAAATTAAGCAACTCTCGTTGCGAATCAACCGAACGAAGCAGAATATGCATTTGCCTCGCCGTGGCAAATCGAAGGCGGCTTGAAAAAAAACATGTCGCAACACGTTTCCCCTTAATCCATTACGATAAATTGCAACAAATTTCAGTCTGTGTGTGTGGGTAGAGAGTGGGAAAGAGAGAGAGTGTCCCATCTAAATGGAGCATTTGAAAAATGACTGGGAAAAAACGAACCAAACTTCAACCGTCAACCCAATCTCCGTCTGGCTTTTCCTGCTCTTTTTTACTCCGCATCCTGTTGCCGCTGCTGCTCCACGGCTAACGAAAATTGCTTTCGGTGATTTTTATTGGATTTTCGTATGTACCTAATATGAAATTCATAACAGACAAAACTGCGACTGCCACTTGCACTGCCACTGCCACAGAGACTGCAAAACTGGTTGCCTTTTGCGCAACTTTAACGCAATTTTATATGTTTTCAGTGCTTGCAGGAAATGCTGAGCGAGCAACATTTTTATTCTGATTCGTGGTCCGCGGTGGGGCTGACAACATGCATTGCATACACTGCTTAACAGACTTCGGACACGCGACGTTGACTATCAAATATGCAGCAGCTGCAAGAGCAATCACAGTTGAGGTAGAGAGTCTCAAAGCTTATGGAATAAATTTGCAACAAATATGCTGGAGTTATGAGCTAGAAATATACTTAAGGTTTCTTTTCAGAGCTGAATAAAATGGAATTTTAACATTTATTTAAAAGCAAATAAATACCAATATAAAAAAATATAAAAAGGAATAAAGCTTTCAATGCATTCTAATTCCATAAAACATTTATTCACACTTTCGTGCCAGTAAGAAATATTCTCAAATTTCCTGTTCAAAGCTGATTTAAAGAAAGCCTTTTTGTAAACTGTAATTTAATAGAGAGTAAATACTATTATAAAAATATTGTACGTTATTCATTGTTTTCAATGAATATTAATTTCATAAAAAGTGTCTTAATGCTTTTCATCAGTATGAAAAACTGTTAAGGTTTCTCTTCATAGCTGAATTAAAGTTAATTTTAATACGAGTATCAAAGGATCATAAAATCATTAAATTTTTCGTTATTCATCGTAAGATTCCTAGAGTTTCTATCTATCAACTAAAGTTGCACTTTCAACAATATTAATTCGCAAAGCTTTTCGCATAGAATTTCACTTAAAAGTTAAGTATTTAAAGTAAAGTAAGTTCGACTTTTAAGCCAATAAATAATGATTTGATGAACACTTCAATTTTGAAGAAAGTAAATAAAGCTTGCAATTATTATTAAATTAAAAGTTGCTTAAAATTTATATTTCGTTGCATAAAGTAAAAACGAAGTGAAGTATTAGAACCTTGTCACAAGCTACACTTTCTAGTCCTCATACTTTGCACAAATCAATTTCTTATTTTTAAAGAGTATACAAAGTACTCTAAGTGAATAAACATTTGCACTTCGTGTTTTTCTATAGTTGCCAAATTTGAATTGCAAGCTTGCTACATGGAAAATTGCGTGGAAATGAAATGTTTACGTTTTTTTAAAGGACTTGGACTTGGACTCGCGAAAAAGAGAGCAACAGTCAAGCGGCACGCGACAGTGCACTGTAGTGAGATACCCAGCGACCTATGTTCCTATGTAGTTTAATTCGTTCACCTTATGTGAATCAAACATGTGTATGGTACATACTTTCAAACTAGTCTCAATAGATGGCGCTGACGCTCGGCTGCCCCCCTTTTTTAACAGAACCTTATGTATTGTTTATACTTTCTTAAATAACGTCTGTGTTCATTCTTTGATCGAAATTAAATTTGGAGAAAAGATAGTTATTATAGTCAGCTAAATATTTGTCAAAAACAGAATTTAATAATTGCTTTGCGAGGGCGGTGAAATATTCTGGATTAAAGAATAGTATACAGGAGCCTTCATGCCATTTTATAATAGCTAAGATCTGTGTGTTCACACAGGGAATCAACTAATGATACTGAGAGAAAGAAAATATATAAAGTTTGTGTGGTCTGCCACGCCTTCTATTGTCTGTTACACATATTCATACAAATTTATTGCAGTATACTCTTTTTGACCAATTTCAATGGTTGAAGGGTATAAAAAGTGTACAAGTGTAGCGCCCACGCCCTCTTACTCGCCTCCTTCCTCTAACGCACTCTCTATGCTGAATGCCACTTACCCAGAAAATGCCTGGAATGACTTTGTTGCTGCAGTTGTTGTAGTGCCAGTTGCAGTTGTTGTTGTAGTTGTTGTCGGTGTTGCACAGTTGAAATGCCCAATGATCGTTGTTGTTGCTTTTGTGGATGAGGCTGTAGCTGCAAGCAAGCGGCGACGTCGGCGACCTTTTCGTTTTGGCAATGGAACAAACACAACAACAAAGATGTTGATGAATGTTCCATAATTAATTGAAAATTAAATGTAAATTTTAATTTTTGTGCATTTAGTTGTTGTTGTTTTAGTTATTGTTGCTGTTGCTTTAGCATTTGTTTTAACTCGTTTTATTTGCTTAATTAATGACGTGCGATTTTAAGGTCGAGCATTTAAAATTGATATAAATTTTTGCCATTTGTTGTTGTTGCTGTTGTTGCATTGCTTGTTTTGTGTGCAGCTGTTGTTGTTGATTTGGTTGAATGACTGAATGGCAGTTGCAATTGATGATTGGGCGCTTGATTGGCTGCTTGGTTGTATGATTGATTGGATCGATTTGGTTTTTTTGTTATTATTGGGTTGGAGCGAAATTGAGTTTGCATTTTATATTTTTGATAATTTCTTGTTTATATTTCTTATTATTTAGCGAATACAGATAGAGATGCAGATGCAGAGACAGGGATGCAAAGATATAGATGCAGTTTAAGCTGACAATGCGTATTTAACATATTTACTTTTGCGATTAACTACATTTGCTTTTATAATTATGAACACTTTGTTATTGTTTAGGCTCTTTTTTTATTGGTATTTGTGTTTGTTACTTTCGATCTTTCGATTTCGCTTTTAATTAATTATCATTATTGTTGCATTTTTATATGATGTTGTGTATGAATACGTATTTAAATATTTGCATGTCGCATTTACGTTTGTTTGAGTGCTCATTCGATTCGTCTCGATATTTATAAAAAACCTTATTTAAATTGTTTGCAGAATTGCATTTTAGCTGTGTGTGCGGCATTATAAAAAAGAGAGAGAGAATAATTAAAGGAGAGAAAGACATTTGTATGAGTATTTACTGGTTTTTTTTTTTACATAAATTCTTTTTTAATACACTATGTAACGATTTTTAATTAACAAAAAAATAATCAAATATAATGCAATGAAAGTCGCATAGTGTCAGTGTAGAAAATAGGTGTCAATAGAAACAGTTTCGTCGATGAGGTGATTGTATAATTTATTTAATGATATATATGATTTGAATGCGTTTAATGGCGGTTAATAATTATGCAGAGTTATGGCATTTAGTTATATATCGGTTCATTACACTTTTAAATGAATAATAAAACTATACAATGATTTAATGTAGCAGCATAGAGCTTGCTGTTAAAGAAATGTTCAATTAACAGGAACCTGTCACGAACTACATTTCCTGCACAGTGTTGTTAATTAGAAAAAGTATGAATTCAAAACAAAAGAATACTTAAAATATAAAAATACATATATATTATATAATTAATTTGTTTAAAGAATGCTTTTATTGGATAAATATATGCGTAATTATTATAAAAGGCATTAATGTTCACATTAATAATTTAACAATATGCTTAAAAGTATGCCATGATTTTTATTTGATGTCTGGCAGCTGCTTATTAATGCGTGTCTGGCTGCTGTTTCCGAGAAGAATCGATTGAATTTATTAACAATAAATACTTTCTACTTTTATATTGTATGTATCAAATAACAACAGCTGATGTGTATTAATTTAAAGCCCTACACTGAGCCCAGCTAATGCTGCCAGGCCACACACAATGCCCACAAAAACCCCCTCTGCTTAACCTCGTCTTAATTATCCTCCGCTTGTAATCTGATCATATTTGTTGCCTCAATTGACTTCTCAGTCAATTTGCTGATGAACAAAAGAGTTACGCCACAAATGAAGCTGCTGCTGCTGCCGTTGCTCTTGCACGCAATTTGCAGCATTACTGCTCATGGTTATCCACATAGTGCGAATAAATACCTATCTCCAGCTGCCAATTGCCCATTGTTTCGTGTGCATTACCGCACAAAAGGGCGAAATTGCGAAACTGAAGAGCAATTAAACTGACTGATAAACATCAGTGAGACAAGCGAGACGAACGACAAGGATATGTTCACAGAAGGATACTCCGTGCAATGCTAGAAGCAAGTGTCATTTTCAATGGATTTCGCTCAAAGCAGATTAAAATCCACTTGCATAACTTTTACTCTAACTCAATTCAAGTTCAAGCAAGCGATAGGAAAACTGCTTAAAAAAATAACAAAACAAAGAAGCGAAATCACTGAAAACATTCACAATTGCGACACTCACTAACTGTCACAGGCCATAAAATTCAATTCAATACAGAAAGCAATTTGCCTTGTCACGCCCAAGCTCATGCCCATCACGTGCCACGATTTACTGGCAAAGTTTCGAGGGTCGACACTCAAAAACTGTAACGAAAGCAACTAAACATTAGTTTAATGTGCCCCCCACCTAAACTCGATCCGTAGTCTTTCTATTCACATACCAAAAGGGAGAGAGAGAGCGAGAGGAAGAGAGCGAGGGAATGGGAAAGGGATAGCACTGATAACTGCGAGTACTCGGTGTTTGGATAGCAGAGCGCAAAGTTGAACAAAAGTCACTTTAAGCAGCAGCCATTGAAATTTCCGTTATGAGTGGGAAACGACCAAAAAAATAAAGGATAGCAAAAAGTAGTTATCAAGTTAGAAGAGTGCAAGAGGTAATAGTAGGAGAGAGCATACCCTGACAGTGGCATAGTTGAGAAAGTAGTTGGCAGTAGTCGAAAGAAGACAATTCAAACAGCGATTAATGTGGCTTAAGTTTGTAATTTAGGGATAAGTTAGGAGAGTATTAGTTATTTAGAGAGATTTATTGTTCTTTAAATGAAAATAGTAGCAGTAATTGGTGAAGTCAACTCAAGCCTGAGCCTGCATGCAATCGATAAGTATTAATAGACCAATTAACAAATATTGAAATGTAGAAATGACCGTAGTTGACTTTAAATTAAATAAATAAAAATATTGAATTTGTTTGAAATTGATAATGTAAAGAATTGAGTTCAAATGAAAACTAAAGCTGCGGTTAATAAACTTGAATTCGCATGTTTTCGTTATCTATCGATAGTTTTGATTAGCTATATAGTTTGAATATAAGCAATGCGATTTGTTGGAGCTTTGAAGTTGACTTTTTAATGCTGTAATTGGGAATATTAATAAAGCAACACAAACATTAAATTAAACGGCAATTAATGTAAGTTGAGCTTGTTATTATCGATAAGTATCGATTGAAAAATTATAAGCAATAGTATAAATTTCGCTAAGTCAATTTTTTAGCAATGCAAGTGCAAAGGAAAACTTTATTATAGCAATAACTTATCGTTCAACACATAAGTTAAGATATATATCGTTGAATATATAACGGACAAGAGTTACGGTATAACTACTCAAGACTAGCTCTCTCCCCTCCCTTGTGTAACAACAACTATCGCTAACCACTTTCTCCACAAGCTCAACTGCAAATCGATCGACAATAATCCAATCAGATTCTACCGAAAAACAAGCTCAGCTATAATAAGCATAATGTCAACGCTATCAACCTGAAATCCACTCAAGGGTCACACTGTTATATCGTTATCTACTTCGGCATGCCCACAAACCTAATATACCCTCTCATTCTAAATACCCTTTGGGGCATAAAAAAATGACACAAAAAAAAAGAAAGAGTTGAGTTACTGACCAACAAAAAGAAAAGAAAAAAAAAACGAGAAATAAGCAGCAGGAGAAGAAAAAACACGAAAAGCAAAAGAAATAACTCGGCTGGTTGGACATTGTTGCCTTTGTTATTGTTGTTGTTGCTGCTGGCTGAGAGTGCGTTGTTATTTATGACAATTTCATTGTCTTGTCTGCTCGCTGCCCTTTTTATTTCCGCCTTTGCCTTTGCTTATGCTTATGCACTACACACAGACACACACAGTGACACACAAAAACTGTGCAAGAATTGGAGGCGGCTGCTTTTGTGTAGCATACTTTTATGTGCACGGCGTTATCAAACGTTTTCCGCGCTGTTACGCATATTGATACCCTATAGAGCTGCCAGAGACGGGTTAGCCTAGCGTATTGTTCGAGCAGATTATCGAATTAGTATTTTATAGGTTTTTTTACTAAGAATTAAAGGTTTTTAACTGATATTTGTGCTTAAGTTTCTGCCATTTTGCAACCTTTTAATGCGCTTCAACTTGTAATCACTTATTATATATATACTAACTAAACTAATCGCATAGTTAATGCGGGAAGAGGGTGTCTCAATGCTGTCAACAGTCTCAGCAAGAACGCATGTTATCACTGCCCTTTGCTTGTTCATGTTGTTGTTGTTGCTGTTCGCTCGCATCCTGATTTAGACAGTTTTTTTAAACAGCTCCACATTCGTGTGTGTATGTATGTATGCATGTGTATGTGTGTGTGGCTCGCTGCCTGTTATCAGTTCAGAGAACTCACTGTCCATTGATGGAAAATTTGAGTGCAATTTCGAGCCGAGCTCGATGTTGTTGTTGTTATTTTCTCTATTTCTTTCTGGCTGTTTTTGAGTGAGAAAAGAATGTCGAGCGCGTTGGAAGGCCGCCTGCGCTCAGGCCGAGCGCACTGTTTACACTTGGAAGAGCGAAGCGACAGCACGACAAAGGACGACGACGATGTCGACGACGACGCGAGACTGCCAATTGTTGCAAGCCAGACAGACGGACAGACACGACTGGCAGGCACTGTGTACCTTTTTTTTCTGAGAGTTTTTTTTGCTGTTGCTTTTCCCGCCTCGCAAAGCTTTAGCGATATGTTTATGTACAAGAAGTGTATTTGAATATTACACAAAATATTATTTCAAGCAATTAACCCTTGGTTGCCTAAGTGTTTTAGTATTTGTTGCTGTGCTCCAATTCCACACACACATACACAGACATTGGGCCTAGATACACTTGCAACTTGTTTGCTTCTGCTTTGATCTGCGACTGAAAATGTGCTCACTAAGCGTGCAACAGTGTGTGGCACTTCAGTGCTGCTACTGCAACCCTAATCAAACATAATGAGCAATTAAAAACTTTTTCTACACAATATCAAACGTGGAAACGGTAATAAAAAAAAGGGGAAAAGTGGAGGAAAGTGCAGGGAGAAGGCAAGCGGGCTACGTGTCCTGCGCCAGGAGTCGAGCATCAGGAGTCGTGGCAACAATGATGGATGCCAGCTTAGGCAGGCAGAGTGTGGCGAGCGTGCCACATGTTGCAAGCTGTGTAAGCTGCGTTGTTGCGCTATTTGCGTGCCACACGCTGCGTCTGATTGTGGCAAGTTGCGAAGGATAGAGAGAGAGAAAGAGAGACCGAGAGAGAGAAAGAGTTTGTTGCAGTTTTTCAAAGCTTTGAAAGATTTTGAAAGCAAATATCAACTAAGCCCTAACGACGTTACCCAACACTGTGCAGAGTACACACTTCAGGTTTTGCTGCGCCAGCCTAAGAGTAGGCAACTATTTTTGATACTTTGTGAGCATCAACTTAAACTTCTACCTCCGCTTTTTACCCTGAACATTTACAAAAATTACCTGCAGCAGCCATTTAAAAATACGAGGGTCGTTTGATAAGTCCGTGACTTTTTGTATTTGCCGCGCACCTGCTCTAAATACAACACTGTTCCTGTCAGCAGTTATCGATTAACAGCTGACTGTAAAATTTTGAGAAAGCTGCGTTTTTTGGTTTGCGTTTTATAGGCATTGAAAGCAGACGATCTCGTGAATTTTAACGAAAATGGAAAAAAGTGAATTTCGTGTGCTAATGGCAAAATTTCATAAATTGGGCTACGAACTGCTACCCCATCCAGCATATTCTCCAGATTTAGCCCCCTGTGACTATTTTTTGTTTCCAAACATGAAGAAATGGCTCGGCGGTAAGAGATTCGGGTCAAATGAAGAGAAACACAGAAACAAACGACTATTTTGAGGGCCTTGAGAAAACCTATTATTTGGAAGGAATAAAAAAATTGGAAAAACGCTGGACTAAATGTATAGAGCTAAAAGGAGATTATGTTGAGAAATAAAACGCTTCTTTGACGAAAAAAATATATTTTATTCAAAAAGTCACGGACTTATCAAACGACCCTCGTACTTAAGACTTAACAAACATATATAGATATATATAAGGATATATACTCAGGTATATATAAAGACCGCAAGTACTGTAAAGTTGTTCAATTCAAGTGCTGGGCTTCTTTTTCATCTGCTGCAATGGGAAACCCAACAAAGGCATCCTTTTGTGGCTAAGAACTCCTTTGTGAGAGCATATTCAAGTTGCAGCCAAGACTGGGCTAGCTGTCTCTCTCTCTCTCTGTGTCTCTCACTCGCACTCGCACTCCCACTTGGGAACTGTCTCCCGTGAGGATTGAGCTACATTTCTGAAGGCTGCTGGGAGACTTTGATAGAGCAAAGGTAACAAACTAACTGGATGACTGTCTGTCTGCAGTTCTGTGTGTGTGTGTCAGATAATGCCACTGCTACTCTATCTTGTCTCCTTCTCGTCTTCCCTCCCTCCCCAGCTCTCTTCACTTTGTGGGCAACCAAAATGTTGTAAATCGCCAAGTTGCGTTTAGTGCAACAAAGTCGCGTTTCATATGAGCGGAACATAAACAACTTGAGCGACAGAAGGGTGAGGCTAAAAGGTTAAACAGGGAAAGAGAGCGATGAAGAGAGGGTAGAGAGTGGAGAGAGGGGGGCAGCGGAGTAACCAGCGGTGGTTGAAGCAAAATTCGCCGAGCTCAACAGAAATTGTGAGGAGGCAACGTTGTTGAAATCAAATAGAGACGAAAACGCACAGGCAAGCAACGCAATAAAAGTGCGTAAAGAAAAATAGAAAATGGCAAAAGCAAAGACGGTAAAGGCAAAAGAAAAGAAGCAGGCAAACCGAAGGATGACGATGTCGAAATTAATACGAGAAATCACATTAAAACTTCCACACAGGGCGACGAGGCTGGCTAGATGGAGCTGAAGCTGAAGCTGAAGCTGGAGACGATAGCCGGGCGAAGCTTTTTTTTTTTGGCTGGGTTAAAGACGAAACATATTGTGCGTAGACGCAAGAAAAAGGACGAACAGGACGAACACCAATACACACACACACACACACACAAACAGAGCAAGTCGGGCACAGACAACGTGTTTATGTTTAAGTGTTTTGGATACAGGAACGAATGAAGAGCGCGGCAATGTGAGGGGCGCTTTTTCGCTGGGGTGCGGGTGTGCAACTCTCTCCCAGACGCACACACACACAGGCACACACAGACACGTACGCACCATTTCTATGTATATAAAGTGGAGCAATTTAGACGACTTCATGTGTATTGGTGTGTTTTGTGCTTTCAATTTGTGTTTTAGCATTTAGCTACGTTAGATACACATACAAATACGTCCATGTTCGACTCTGTCTATGTGTGTGTGTGTGTGTATATATAAAAGTTTTTATGATGTCTACACTGTCGCTTATCAGCCAGGCAGGACAACAACAACAACAATAGGCAGCAGCAGCAGCCCAGTGAGCAATGTCTGTAATAACTTCGGACCGGGCTGATTTTAATGAAGATAGGTTAAGCAGAATGACAACTGGGGCAGGTCTACAGACTGTGCACATGTGTGTGTGTGTGTGTGTGTTTGTCTGTTATTATTTGTTTCGGTAGCAGGTGAACGCTTCTGAACTGGACACTGATAGATGACAGCGACAAGAAGTAGTCGAAGAAGATACTAGACACGATGTGGAAAAAAATACCCACAAGGAAAAGCGCAAATTGAAGCTATAGGAGGGAGAAGGAAATGGGGGGAAATTGCCCTGATGGAAAACTGCTGCTGCACACAGCTGCATGGGGCGAAGGAAAAACAATCAATTGTGCTGGAGTGAAATGATTTTCTATTGGACAATCAATAAAAACTGAAACTGTTTAAAGATTCCCGTTTTATTACTTCGATACTTGAAATGAAATATTTCTTGAGGAGATTCGTTATTCATTTAATTGTAGTGGACTTTTTAGAGCAGCATTAAATTCTTTTAAGGAGCGCAAAGGAAATTATGTGGATGTAGTGCAGAAGTAAACAATTTGAAAAGTGTAGCACACTTTCCAGCGTTGCATTAAACTCTCTTCGTGTATTTCAAGGGAAAGATGCAATAAAAAAACTTTCAATTTATTATTTTATATAATTACTTTAAATTGAAAAATAATTAATTGTAAATAATATGTAGAATACCATATATAAATATATTTTTAAGGTATGTTGAGAATTCTGTTAAATAAATTTATTTAATTTAGCGTTATGAATTTATGCTGCACAATTTTTTGATGTTTCAAGCAAAGAATATTGTTTTTCTCTCTCTCTCTCTGTCATTACGAGCTCCATTTCAGAAATTCCGTATTTTAAAAAAAATGCTATATAATTTCGCTATAATAACTCAAATTATTTTGACCCTAATGACCTCTGATTGTGATATGCTTGATATGTTTAAAGTGAATATGCAGACAATGCTCCCATGTAAAATGCTTTTTCATGCGAAAATTCAAGCGCATAGCTCGAGGTATTTTCCCAGAATTTGTTGTTATTAAGTGGAAAGCACAGAAGCTAAAGAATATGTTCAAGTTCAGGGAATACGAATTGATTACTAGAGTCACATTTCAACACATATCGATTGTTTGAAGGTCTTCAAAATTTTATTGAAAAAATCCATAAAAATCTTTTTAAAAAGTATTTGAATTTAATAAAATTAAAACTTACACCGAATCCAACAGTTTAATTGAGTTTTGAACTCAGTCGCAACGTTGATTCGGGTTCAAAGAGCTGTTGCCAAGATTCACAAATTGAGTTACTGAATTTCATTGAGCCGCACTTGGTGTCACACAACCTGACGATCATAATAGTTTTGAAACTAAATAAACCAATTGAATGACAATAATCATTTTCTATGCCCCTCCCCTCTCTCTCTCTCCCCGCTCTCAAGGCGTTGTCAGGAAAAATGATTGATGAAACAAGTGCGTGTGTACACAACTTGCCACTCAACAAGGCACCCATACACACACACACACTCACACTGCCGCCCACTTGGACACGCCTTGGCCAATCGTTAGTTGGCGCAAAAAGTTTTCTTCAACAATTTTTGGTCCAAATTGAATGATAAGGTGGCGCTCAAGTGTGGGCGCCTTCTAGACACGTGGGCGTGGCAAATACACACATATAGAAAACTTTCTCACATCAGCCACAAAACTGATTGATTGCAGTGCAAAAGTTAATTGCATGTGGACCCGGAAACGGGCAACCCAAGCCCAGCACAAAAAAACCTTTTCAACTATTCGACAGGCTCTTTACAGATTCTCGTGCCACGCCCCCTACCCCTTTTGGAGCCACAAAAGTGCAATTTATTTGCGAACATTGAAATCTCGACAGAATGAAATTGCAATTTAAAGTTGTGTATAATTAAATTTTAATTATTGCCGCCGTCGCCGGATGGAACAAATGGAATTTGTAAAGGAATTCAAGTTACGCTTTACGCGCTGTGGAAAGAACTAAGGGGAGGAGTGGGAATGAAACAATATCATTTAGCTATCACTCAGCATTTAATTGAATATGCAAGTGCAGACGCATAAACCTAAAAGCTGCAAATATTGCATTGCGTATACGCAGCGTCGACAGCAAAAGGAAACACTCACGCCAGAAAAGACGGAAATGAATGAAATATTTTCGTGTGAACACAAACACGCTCAACAGTTATGAGCGCAAAAGAATTAACAGAATTGAAACATAATGCAGTTGTTAATTGCAATTAAATAAAACAAATATAAATAATAAATAATCAATTAAATTTGCACAAGCACAAAGTACGATGAGAATGTTGACTGGGTTTATGCAAAGAAACATATTTGTTTTTTTCCGTTAATGTTTCACTTCATTAAAACATAGCAATTTATTAAAATTATGTTAATAAATATAATTTGCATATTCCCGAAATAAATATATCATATTTTTCCATATTTTTCCAATACAAATCACCAGAGACATGTATAAGAAATTAAAACTCATCAACACACAACTTTCACCAGAAAAGATTCTTCACAAATCCAAAATAAAAATCCTTTGCTGCCTTCCAAAGCAAACAATCGAATAACTGAATTGATCACACTGCACCAGATAAACAACAAGTGAATTTAAGCTTACCACAATTGGCTCAAATATTCTGCAAGCCAAAAACAAATTCGGAGGAGATGCTGCCAGATTTATATATAGAAAATAACTGATAATTTCAATCAATTTTGTTTGCCAAGCAAAAATTGATTTAAACTCAGTTATTTTCACTATATATTTTTATATTCTCTTTTTTAATTTCAAGCACTTTGCAATTAGTTTTTCAATTTTTTAGGTAGTTAAAATATGACAAAAAACTAGACAAATTCAAATTAATATATCAGCTAATTTTCTCTACACTTCCATTGAAAACTCATGGCACTCTCTTTAAGCTCGTTAAAATACAAAATTGAAATGGACAACAGGTCAATTATTGAAAAAATGCCACACACGATGTTAATTTTCCTGCCCCATTCAATGCTGTTTGGCTTTCCTCGCAAGGAAGGCGCAACAATTTATATGCAGGAGTGAAATGAATGAAAAAAATCATAGCATACTTTTAAGCTGTTGCACCAAAGCCTGCTGTGGCCAGACCACAGAAACCCCAACTGCAGCGCAGCAGCCCCAACACGTCGAGAGTCAATTGAGATGGCAGAGTGAGTTTATTTGTTTCTTTTTCTGCTTTTTTCTGCAGTTGTTGTTTACCTTTTAATTGTTAAGAATACATTTTAATTGGTTTTCCTACAAATTGCTGGAAATTTGTCGTTTTTTTTTCAGTTGTTGTTGTTGATTTATTTTTGTGAACACACTTGAGCTGAAGTTTTGGTCACACACACACTCGTACTGTGGCACACACTGGGTACGGTCTACAACAAACGCAGACACGCAGGCACACGCACGCATACACCGACGCACACGCACACACACACGTGAGCGCGCGCGGGAGACGCCAAAAAGGCAATAGAGAAGATTATTGTTGTTGTCGACTCCGACGCGTGGCTTGACTCGGGCGCGGGGCTGCCGGGGGAGCAAGGGGAGCACGTATTTTTATCAATTCTCAAACGCGTTTTCTCTGCAGCGAATTGTTTTTCTTTATATGTTTGTTTTATATTTTGATTTAATTGAGAATTTTCGGGTTTTTGTTGTTATCAATTTTGTATTTACTACTTTGCTGATTTGCTGTTCCTTTCTCTTGTTTTTTTTGTTGGTTTGCTGCACAAACTGTTGGGCGCTGTTTGAGACGCTTGACGAACGCCAGCTAAGCAAAACGCGGCAGCTGCGGAGAATTGTGCGTCCTGTCTGGTTGTACCCTAACGACTTAATGCGCTCAACGCAGCTTTTCACACGACCATGGACCGGAGCAGAGCCAGCAGCAGCAGCAGCATCAGTCGTCGAAGCAGCAGCAGAGGCAGCAGCAGAGCCACACAGGCAAACGGGCCTCAACTCGCAAAGCTTCCAGCCCGAAGATGCCTAGAGAAACTCACTCAGACGCGCTCTCACACTGTCTATCTCTCTCTCTTACACTTTTCCACTCTCTTTCTCTGTCTCTCTCTTTGCATCTGTTGTGTATGCTGCGACTCAGAGTTGAGTGAAAGCTGCGCTCACTGGAATGTTTACAGTTGAGCAGAGCAGCGACGCCAGCGCAGCGTGGGTGGCTTCGGCTTCGGCTGCGGCTTCGGCATCAGCTTCGGCTGCGACTTGATGCTGCAGCGTCGCAGTCGCTGTTGCTGCTGGTCAATGTCTCTATACCTGCGAAAAATAATGGATTTCGTGTGTATGTATGTGTGTGTGTGTGTGCGTGAGTCTGCGTGCTCGTGTGTGTGTGAGTGTTTGGTTTGAGTGTGTGCAGCTGCTTGGCAAACTTTTATTAATGAGCGACAAGTGTGCCCAGGCTACTGCACTGCGCTCAACATGTGCGCACATTCCGCTGCCTTCTCTATCTATCTCTTCCCGCCCCCTTGCCCTCCTACCACACCCCTCTCCTTGCTCTGCCTCGCCCAGCAGCATCTTTGTTGAGCAAAAAGAGTGTTGTACCAAAGATGACACTGTACGGCACATTGAATGGGGCATCTTGTTAATGACTCTCTAATATTTCAGTGCCGACCAGCAGCTGCTCCGATTGATAACGGTAAAATTGTAAAAAAGAGCGCACATCGAAATAAGCTGCATGCAGCAACTGCACAGTGGGACAATTGGCATTAAAATATGGGATAAGTGCATTTAACAATGTACAGTTTATGAAGTGGTAAGTAATGGCAATGTTTAAGGATTAAATTATGATTTATTTTTTGACGATTAGGATAATAAATGAATATACGTAATATATAGGTCTATTTACATAATGAAATTATTGTAATTCTTAAAAAAATCTTTGAAAATTTTGAAAAAAAAAACATATTTATACAAGTGGAAAATTAATAATGCACATTAAAATTTTAAGATTATAATTTGATATTTTCATTCAACGTTAAGCACTCTAAGATCCTACACAACCTTAAAAATATTTAAATATAAATTGTTATTGTTGTTCAATATAAGGTTTTATTGATAAAATCGTCTAAATTTTTAAATAAACTAAGTAAATCTTAATTTTAGTTAAGGTCTAATAAATAATTAAACTTAAAGAATTCTTATTCTATCACATTTTTAAAATCATTCAAACAGATGTTTAAATTTTGCGTAATAATACGACAGATAATATTTTTTAATGTGACGTTTTTATAATTTGTTTAATATATTATTTCATAAATATTATTCATATATTGGTCTTACTTAAGTTTTTGTAGTGCAATTTTTAATTTTTTTTTTTTTAGATATCAGAAAATGATATTTTCACATTATTCATGATTTAAAGAATATTTTAAACTAGATTTCTTAATTCTTTAATTTATATCTTGTAGATTTTCAACAAAACAAAATAAACTGCAAATAGAACGTTGGATTGTCCCACAGAATGTGATGTTGAGCTATGAATTATCTGTTATTAAGCTAAGCAGTAGTACAATAAATCCAATATGTTGGAATAAAGATCGTCTTAATAAAAGTATATAATATTAATTATTTTATCAAAGAAAACAAAATTGACGTTCAAATTAATTATAGCCTACATATTTCACATTATTTATTTATCTCGAAAATTATACGAAAAAAGCCCATGGATTGCCATAAATAAATATATGTATGTGCATTGCCCTCCACATTTTCACCCAGCCTCGTGCCACTGTGCAGCGCACAACTTCCAAGCATAAAGATTAGATTTAATTGCAGATGTTGTTGTTGTTGTCATTGATATAGTATCGGGTTTATTTGGTAGCTTATAATCATGAATTATGGAAACCAATAAAATTAAGTGCATTAATACGTTCTAGTTGTAATTGTGACAATGCAATTGGCAAATGATATAGTAAATTAGAAAATACATCTAGTATTTATGTATGGATATAGTCAAGCCTCTCAGGCATTTAAATACACATACATATCGTATGTGTGCCCGTTTGTTATTGGGGTAAAATCACAGCTAAATGCAAATGCTATTTAATTCTAGTTGCATTAATCATGTCCAAATCGAGCTAATTACTGACTTATTAAACCTTCTCCAGCTCCACGAAGCGCTCGCGCCCATACTGATCCTCATAGCTGCCCACGAAGTTAAGGCGTCCTTGATACTTCTGATGCATAATGGTCTTGACCATTGGCGGATGATCATTTCCAAGTTCTAGCCACAGTTTGCCACCAGGATGCAGACGTTCACAGGCCAGCTCGAAAACAAGGCGTGCCACGCGGAGCCCATCAGGGCCACCATCCAATGCATTTAGATTCTCGTAACTAGGGGAAGAATCAAAAGACGAGAGATTAGTATCGATTTTGATGTGATTTGAAGCCTTACTTACACCACAACCTCCGGATGCAGATACTGAAACTCCTCCGTCTTCACGTAAGGGGGATTTGATATTATCACATCGTAGAATTCGTTGCTTAATTCCTCAGGCACATAGTTGTCCGCCTCCATGGTGTGATTGTAAACCTTAAAGCGGTTATTAAGTCCCAGCATTTGGGCATTCTCGTGGGCCAATTTGGTGGCCGCCTTGCTGCGGTCAATGGCGGTGGCTTTTATATGAGGTAAAGCCTTTAACATGGATAACGACATAGCACCCGATCCGCAGCCTACCTCCAGGATAGACTCAATCTCGTACTCTTTACATTTCTGAATTACCAGACGCACAAACTCTTCCGTTTCAGGGCGTGGTATGAAGACAGTAGGTGCCGTTTTCAATGTAATATCCATGAAATCCCATTCGCCAATAATGTGTTGCAAGGGCATACGAGCGCAACGAGCCTCACAGAAGCGCTGAAAATCTTTGAGCTGTTCCGATGAGAATCTGAGGTGAGCAAAGTCATCTGACACTTCATTCTGTCAGGAGAGTATGTGAAAATTAATAAGTATCTATGAAAGTAACATTGTATTCACGTATACTTACGAACTTTCGATTCAGCACATGCGACACAATGCACTTGAGGTTGAACTGCCTGTCCTCGACACCCGCTTTCTTCATCTTTTCATCCCATCCCTCCAGGGCATACTTCACATCGACCTGTGGACCAGTAGGAAGCTTTGGAGTTTTGTTGCCGCTGCTCACATTTTCACTATATTTTCGAATAAAGCTGCGTGCTGATGACAGCAATGGAAATCTATAGTATTTAATCATTTTTTAATTTAGCTTATTATCTAATGTATTGATTAAAATTTTGCGCCCGAACGGCTTCCAAATAAAGTCAAACAGCTGACACGGCCAAATGTCACACTACCAGGTGTTATCGACAACCGCCACAAATAATCAGCTGACTTTAAGGTTATCGAGCTAGAGATGTTCATACGCTAATCGTTAGAAACCGATGTTTTGAATGTGTTTTGAAGTCTCAATATTTTGGTATATACAATACATATATTTATTATATACTTTATTTTTGTATTTGTTCATAGACATTTTAATACAAATATTTTTTAATTTATATCGAAAAATTGCACAGAGTTTATACTAATAATTATGAATTGCACTGAATATTGTAGTTTGTACTTATTAATCTGCTTCATCCACTTTGGGGGCCAGGTAATATCGTATGTAGCCGTAGTCCTCAATTGGATACTCTACCAGGAGCGGCACATCAGCTGCCATGCCGATTTTAACTTTCTCTGCAAGGGGTGTGGCACGCGTGAAGGTGGTCAGATAACGTCCAGCAAATGTGAGCGTGACAGGCTCCTCCACCTGCAGGCTGACATCGCCCTTGGCCGTTTCGCTTAGCTTAATATTGACGGATCCCATTTCACCATTGGCTGAGAACTTGATGCCATCCTTGTTGCAGTCAATCACAACGGATTCACTGAACGCCGAGAGATCACGGCAAATGCGTGCGAATTCCGTAGAAGGCATGTACACCACACAGGCGTAGTCTGTTTCGGGAATGCCCAAGTGTTCCTGTTCTAGATTCAGCAGACGCAGCTCATAGTCGGCGGTACGTTCCTTGTTCAACGACTCAAAGCTTAACTGCACCTTGTCAGGTTTGTCCGCGGCACTAATGGTAACGGCGTCATCTCCGCTGGCGCATTTCAGCACTTTAGCAAGCGATTTTAGGTCCAATCCTAGAGAGACATTGCGGTCGCAACGATATTTCTCAAAGTAGTCATACTGCAGGGACAATGCCACCAGTGAAACGTGTGAATTGTCCATCGACTGCAACTGTTAGATGCAAATTGATAATTGGGAATCCTGTCTACATCAGGATACATACCTGGATGCCACCATCGCTGCAGTCCAATGTGCTTTGGTTTATGATTTCCTTTAATGCATCTACAATCTTTTTTAGCAGCGTTGTGCTGCCTAGACGCGCCTCAAACATTATTGTTGTTTTCCCCGAAACTAAATGCCACTGTCAACAATTTCACAACTGGCATCACAATAACAATGGCAAGAGATGAAAGTAGTAGCTGCAGTAAAAATACCCTGTACAAAGTGGCGGCGGACAATAGAAGCAGTATAAATAACACAACTGTGAACGCAGATAAGTTTATACAACTTACCTGGTGGCATTTTAGTTAAATAAAGGCTTTATACGTTAAGTGTTCCTTAATATGTGTTAAATTTAAAATACAATTATATTTATATAGCGAATACTCCCCATAGCCAGCGAAAGAACATCAATATGTAAACAACATATCGATGTGCCAATATAACATTAAGAACAATTATCGCTTACTCATATGATACTTCAAATCTATCGATATACGCTGCAGCCAATAGCAGCACGCCGATATGTAAACAACATAGCGATGACTGTTAGCACTCTCTCTCACTCATATGATATTTTTCATCTATCGATATTCTCTGCCTGATCAGCTGTTTCTGCAATCATAATAATTGTTTTTCGTTGGCATATTGAAATTTTTCTATTATTGCCAATAAGCTTAATATGTTATAAAGTTAAAATCAATTCAGACAAAAATGGTTAACTAAATAACGCAATGGCAGCGCTGACTGAAACGGAAAACAATGAGATTGAAAATACTGGCGTCAGATCCAGCTTAAGTGATTGGCGTCTTTGGTGTCGCCTTTGTGCCAAAGATGATCTACAGGGCAATATAAATGTATTCTTGAAGAACGAACATACTACGTCGGCAGAACGTGAGGGGGATGCCAATGGGGGTGCAGTCAATGACCTCGCCTTGGCCACCGCCATAGGAAAATATTTCTGGGTTAACGTGAGTGCAACAGTTTGTACAAGGGAAGAATATAAACATGTATTCCTTGCAGATAACGCGCGGCGAAGAGCTGCCAGAGATGATATGCAGTGAGTGCCTAACGCTGGTCACATCATTGGTGAATTTCTCGGAGCGCATCACACGCGTGCAAAAGCTTTACTGCATCTTGCAGAGCTCGCCCAAGGAGTCCATCAATGTGCAGGAGCTACGCCTTAAATTTGGTCTGCAGGAGGAAGAGGAGGGGGAAACAGAGCCAGAGCCGGAGACGCTAACCGAAGTGCATTATGTAGAGGAGAAGCCCAAGCTCAATGAACTCGAAGAGGAGGAAACGACGATGGAGTTGGAAAATCCGCTCACGCCGTGCCTAAAGAACGAGGAGTTGAGCAAATCAGATGACAAATCGCCGGAGGATGAGGAGCAGGAAAATGATACGGTACAGCACGAGGAAAACGAGGAGCCAGAACAGGCGCCTCAGGAGTTCGAAGACGCTGGCACCGAGCTGCTACTCAACCTGTGCGACGCTTATAGTAATGCCTCCAGCAGTGAAACCAGTCCCAAGCCAGGCAAGATAAAAGATCCAGCCTCGGGTGCCAAGAAGTATCAGTGCAGCGAGTGCCCGCAAGCTTATGACTTGGCACAAACGTTGCAACGGCACATGCGGAAGGAGCACGGCAAACTGAAGGTCAGGCTCTCCTGCGAGCAGTGCGACAAGATGTTCCGCTCGCGTTACCAACTACAGCGACACATGCAGCAGCATCTGCCCATGCCCAAGCGAAAGCTATATCCCTGCACCAGTTGCGGCAAGAAGTTCACCACCTCCGCCTCGGCACAGTCACATGCACGGTACATGCATCAGGAGGAGCGTCCGCGTCCAGTGATCTGTGAGCAATGCGGCGTTGCGGTGCATTCGATGAACGCGCTCAAGGAGCATCTGCTCACCCACACAGACTACGCGCCCTACGAGTGCGACGTGTGCAAGAAGTGTTTCAAGAGCGACAGTCGGCTGAAGCATCACAAGGAGACGCACGATCCGCACAAGTACATCTGTCCGGAGTGTGGCATGCAGCTGAACTCGCGTCCCACACTCAACCGGCATCGTCTGGTGCACACGGATCAAATGCAGCACAAGTGCGACTATTGCGGCAGGGAATTTAAGCGCGCCAAGGCGCTCAAGAATCATCTCATCCTGCACACCGGACTCAAGCCGTACTCCTGTGACTTCTGCGAACGCACCTTTGCCAATGGTTCCAATTGTCGCACACACAAGAAGAAATCGCATCCAGAGGAGCTCGCAGCTCAGGAGGCAGCAGGCGGTGGCAAGAGCTACAATCGTAATATACCCAAGCTGGAGGCGTTGAAGGCATTGTAAGTGGAGCACGCTGAAGCGATGACTTTAATATCATCCCCCCTTTTCCATTTTCAGTACTAAGAACAAGGACAATCTGTCGCCGGTGGCCACCAAGCAGAGCGGTTGCTTTGCCTTTGGCAGGAAGCCCAAGGCGGCGCAGCAGCAGAAAACCTTGGCAAGCGCTGCGCCAGAAGAGGAACCTGCCACCATAGACAGCATCTACAATCACATCATGAAGCAGACACCCGACGAGTCGGCTCGGTCCACCACAAATCCAGCTCCGTCGACGGAGGAGGCCACACAACTCTTTAGCTATTAGGCGGGCACAATTTGAATGTTTCCTAACGTCTCTCCTCTCTCTGTGTGTGTGTGCGGCGCATGCGCCGATCCGGCGGAGAGATACACAACCCTCAGTTGCAGATTCTTTTTTGGTTGCCACATTCGGGGGTAGCGCCATCCATATCCTTTATGAAGGAATTTAGTTCAGTTGACAGCGTGCGCTTCCTCGTGTCTGCTCCGAATGCGAATTTCGTTTGAATTCTGTAAAATAATAAAAAAAACTAAGCGTGTTTCGACCGTAAAACCTTTAAACCGAAAAACCTAAAACTATGGGAATTTAATTAAATATTTTGTTGCCGCATTGGGCTGCATTCGAAGCCAGAAAATGCTTTAATTAAAATGTGTATTTAAAATCAAAAATTTACTTTTGTGTTTCGAGCTGCAAATCAAAAAGCAAAAAAAATCGATTTTGTCACCAATGAAAACAAAGTGGATTAAAGAGTGTAATTTACACGCAAGCGGCACTAATAAATAGTGAGCTTATTGCGGCGTCAACAATAGCAAAAAACAAAACTAAGAACTGAAGTACCGCGCAGCCAAGTGCCTCAAAAGTTATAAACAAAACAAAAGTTCAACACGGGCAGCAAAATCAAATCAAAACCAAAATCGAGCAGAGTGTCAAACAAAAGCCGCACGCATCGAGTAAGTAATTGCGAAGGCAACCCAACAAGTAGAGCAATTAATTTGCAATTAATTACAAAAGTAAAGTTAAACAAATTTGCCGCAACTTCGATTTGTTTAAACAATTTGTACTTGACCAAACAGCCGTAGCATTAGCAGCAGCTGCTTTTTTCGTCAGCCCTGGTTCGCTTGAGTTAACAGTGCCATTTCGAGCGCTCAACAGTGCCATTTTGAGTTAATGGTTCTGTTAACATAACCATTAACATAAAAGCAATAGCAAAACGCAACAACAACGCGTCGCGGTCGCGTTGCACACACAGTGCAGAAATTAAAAAGGTGCGAATTTTTTATGAAAAATATCGTGCATGTAAGTTTTCAATTAATTATGTGTATAAATATGTGAATGAAAACTCTGTGTACTCGTTCTTCGTACGGTTGTGTGCGTGTGTGTGTGTCGTTGCACAAGCAGCAGCGCTCGCAGTCGGCGTTTTTCACTTGTTTGTACGCACGTATGCGGCACAAGTGTGCTAGTGTTGGTCTCTCTCTCTATGTGTGTGTGTGTGTTTGTGTATGGACTAGCCGTAGTATATAAAAAAATCGATTTGCTAGTAAGTTTCGGCTCTAATTGTGCATTTAAACAATTATACAGCGTCGGTATGCAGCGACAGCGGCAGCGCTAATAACTAAGCTGAGCATGTGTGGCCCGTGGACAAGTTGCTGCTTGTCTTTGTTGATGTTGTTGTTGTTGTTGCTGCTGCTCTCTGTGTTCATTGAGTGGTTGTCGTAGCTGCTGCGGCTGCTGCTGCTGGTGTTGTTGTTTAACGGGTCCAGCTTAGCGCGCTGCGTAGGCGGGCCTGAACACAGCCAGTTTATGTTTTACAGCAACAACAACGCAGGCAACAACAACATCGAAGACAACAACAACAACGAAGCGGCCGCAGCAGCGCAGGCGAACAGCGCGCGCCAGTCGAAAGTTGAAGCAACAGTGCATTCTAATTGGACTCTGTGAACACCCCTTAACCCTCCCCTGCCTCCCCTTGGATAACCACAATAACCGAAAACTGCAGCAAGCAGAAGATGCAACAAACAAGGGCTGCAAACAAAAGTTTTCTGACTTAGCGGTACTTCTCTTATCTCAGTGACTGTGCCTGTGTGTGTGCCTGTGTCTGTGTGTGTGTGTGTTTGCCTACACCGCGAACCGCATTATCCTTTGGCTTGACCTAAATTGCAATGGCCTCAGCAGTTACTTCTATATATATTTTTTTGTTTAGCGTCTTTTGTTCGAAACTTATTGAAGAAGCCGCCTGACCCCTCCCCCTCCCCCACGCCACTGGGCACTATGCACTGTTGTTATCATTTAATGTGCGGCCAGTTAATTGTTCAAACCGCCCTGCTCCGCCTCCCGCACTTGGTAATAACTTTTCCCTACTGTCGCCATCAACTATTTTATCAGTTTGAAAAACTTCTTTAAAAGTGTTGGAAAATTAAAATTCTTTCATTTGGAGAAGCACCCAGCCACGCCCCTGTCGCCCCCCCTTCGACTCATTAGTTGACAATTATGAACGTTGTGCGAAATGAGCCTGTCAAAATGAAGAATTTCCTTATTGAAATTGCTTTGCTACTGCTAGAATCAATAAGACTTACTAGGAGACAGAGAAAAATAGAGAAGAAGATAGGCAGAACAAAAGCAGCCAGAGAAAGAGAGAGTGCGAAGGAGAGAAGGAGAAGTAGAGCTGCTTATTTCCCATTTCCATTTCCTACTTCGCTTTGCTTTCACTTCAAATGACTTTTAATTTTCGGGATCAGAAAATGGAATGTATAGAGAGGGTGCTAATAGCGGGGTTAGGGGGAAGGTTGTTGGCTTGGTAAGGGGTGTAAGCTGGTGGGTACTTTAATTAGTTGCTCGTGTCTTTGTTGTCAGGGAATATTTGAGATTTGTTTTCAAACTGTTTCTCTGTTTCCCTTAAGCTGCATTATCGAGAAAACTCCCCCACACCAGGCAGGGGGACGAGGGTTGCACACACTTTACTCGTGTCCAGGGTCAGGAGTTTGTCCCTTTCCCTTCGTTAATAGTTTTGTTCCGGGGAGTGTGTGTTAACCAAGTTTTTCTATCTATTTTTAAATTGAGAAATAGGACATTCCCTCTTTGTATAAAAATACAAATAAATATGTCACATTTGAGTTGGAGGGTGGGGAAAGGAAATTAACTTAACTTATAGAAAAGAAACCTCACGACATTTCATTGATTTTTTGTTGAATAGAAATGGGAACTCTTTGTTGGTTCACTCTCCCCGACGTTTTCTTTTGTTGCTGTTTAAATCAAGTTTAGTTAAGTTGACAATAACTTTTAAGCAAAGTTGTTAGAAACATTAGAGAAGAGAATTTATTGAAGAGGCTAATGTGATTGTAGTCTGTTGTTGTAGTCTGCTTTGTTGTTGATATGTGATTGGAGTAATAAGATAAGTAAAAATTTGTAGCCAAAAAATATATAAGAACACTTAAAGAATACTGGTATGTACATATTTACAGAATATTCTTTATCAATATCTTTTAGTTCTAGACTGCTAAGGGGATAATGTGTTGTGAGTTGAGTAAGAACTGTATTTAGTAAAGTATTTAGTCCATAAAATGTATTTAGTTAAATGACTATAAGGACTTTAAATGGTAAAGAATATATGGAATATTAATAATAGTATAATTAACTAGTACCAAAAGCTACTGTCGAGTGTACTGTGAAATGCGCTGTCTAAAACGAATTCTTAAGTACACTCATAATTTTTATTTATATCGTAGTTTGAGTCTTAAAATTATTTCTTTAATAACTTATACGTCAATTATCCAATTGCAACCATATTAGATATCATCGGCATGTTAATAGTTATTGGTATTACCAAAAATGAACTGCTTTGTACTGAAATTACGCTTGGAATTCGTTTTGCAGTCCATCAACTCAAATTCTAAAACAAACTTGATCTGGGTGCATTGACACCAAGTTTGGTAGCTCTAGATGTTATGGTATCTAAGATGTAAGGTTTTCATACTTACGAACAAACAGTTGACACAAAGTTTTACCCTATGGCTAGGGTTCAGCTCGGCCATCTTTGATGTCAGCTGACATCTGTCGAGTGCTTTATATTCAGTTTGGTTTGACAATTCATGACGAATAGCTTGACAGCTGAGCAGCGATAGCAAATCGTTGAATTTTATTTCGAAAATCGAAGGTCGTTTGTGAAAATGGACAGTTTGATTCTCCTGTTTTGTTGCGGTGTATGGGTTGGCAGTATCCTAGGGCCGTATTTCTTCAAAGACGACGAAGGAATGAATGTTACGGTGAACGGAAACCGCTACCAAGCTATGCTCGACAAGATTTTGTCTCCAAAAGCGCGTGAGAATGGTGTAGAAGATACTTGGCCCCAGATGCTTGAAAATGTGGTCGAGAATTGGACTTCCAGGATGCAGCTCTGAGAAACTCACGTGGTGGTCATTTGCCCGAAGCTATATTCCATCATTAATGCCATCGAATTATCTTTCAGAAAAAAGAAAATCAGCTCTCTACCGCAACCTGTGCATTACTTGTTATTACAAAACGGAAGAATATCTTATTATCAGTGTTGGATTGCCTAAAGTTTACAACAATTTAAACAAACTGTGTCTTTAAACTTCAGCATCCATTCCCACATGCCAATGTTGTAGGTCAACATTTCAACACATTTATCACAAAGCCGCTTCAATATATATCATGCCAGTTCTTTCAACTTTATGCTCTATTTGTTTTGAGTTTGGGTCTCATCCAAATAATGACAATCTCTATTTATCTCTGCATCTTCATTTGGTACTCCCACTCAGCATAGAACTCTCTTTGTGCTTATCTCCCGGGGTAACCTCGTTTGTAGTTCTTGTTTTGCTTATCTCAATTTACATTTACATTTCAGATCCACTTTCTCTCCTCCCTATTGGCAGCCCTATCCATGGTCTATAATTGCTCTAGTCACAACTGGGCCCAACGCTTTCCATCATATTTAATTGAAAAGGCCTCATCCACGCCACGCACCCAACCCCGCTCCGCTCCGCCAACACTCTTGGCCCACAGTCAATTTGTTATCAATGTGTTTCAATCGTTTTGGCTTAGTGCGGCCTTTTAGCCACGCCTCCTCCCTCACCCCTTGTTGACGCCAATGCCAACGCCTTCGCTTAAGCCACTTGACATACGCATACTTAGGGATTGTCATATTGATAAGCCTTTAGCGAACTTTTTGGCAGGCTTTTCATGTTGTCTCTGCGTCGTTTATTTGCTTTCTTGTTGTTGCTTTTCCATAAGTTGGTCAACTTAAAGTGCATTAAAGATGATGAAATATTTGCAGTGAATTTAACACTATCAATATCGTAATATTTCGAAGAAGTTGTAAAAGATAAGAAGTAGTGCCTTTCATTTTGATTTTTTATCTTTAAATCTTATCTTTTATCACATTTACTTTAGTTTTTTTGTCCAGAAATGTACTTTAATAAACCCTAATAATATCATAAACTTCAAGGTTGGTGCAGGTTATTCACTCTGAAGATTAAAATGAAACCAATATCCGTTTGGGATTAAAATTATTTTAAAATATTTATGGGTTTTGGCACCTAGAGGTTTTGACTTTGTAAGGTTGAAAAAAAAAACCACATCCGTTTGGGATTAAATTTATTTTTAAATATTAAGTGACTTCGACGTCTAAACTTTGAACGTCCGTTGTGAATAATACCTGATAACTCATTATAAATCACACAATGGTCTAAAAATAAAAATTTTTAAATCAGCACTACAAAATATTTATATGTATGTAATCATTTCATATTTATTTAACAATTTAATTATAAACTATACAGAATGCATTAAATACGAGGGTCGTTTGATAAGTCGTGACTTTTTGAATAAAATATATTTTTTGTCAATAAGCGTTTTATTTCTCAACATAATCTCCTTTTAGCTCTATACATTTAGTCCAGCGTTTTTCCATTTTTTATTCCTTCCAAATAATAGGTTTTCTCAAGGCCCTCAAAATAGTCGTTTGTTTCTGTGATGACCCGAATTTCTTACCGCCGAGCCATTTTTCATGTTTGGACAAAAATAGTCAGGGGGCTAAATCTGGGATATGCTGGATGGGGTGAGTTCGTGCCCAATTTATGAAATTTTGCCATGCTGCGAAATTCCTTTTTCATTTCGTTAAATTCACGGATCGTTGCTTTCATGCCTATAAAACGCAAACCAAAACGGCTTTTAATTTTCAGTCAGTGTTAATCGATAACTGCTGACGGAGAGTGTTGTATTTAGAGCAGGTGCGCGGCAAATACAAAAAGTCACGGACTTATCAAACGACCCTCGTATAATTATAGCTATGAAATTCTATGTTTTTTGAGACACCATAAATTGATATGAACGTTCATTTGAAAGATGTTCAAGCTTTAAAGTTGTGTAGAGTTTTTTATGGTTCGTTTGATTTGGTCGAAAAGCTGCAAAGCTTTGCCAATATTGACCTAAGTTCTGTATAACAGTTTAAAGCAAGCTTTCTTAGCAGAGCACAGCCCTTGTTTTGATATTTATACTCTGGAATATTGTGTTATATACTTGAATATTGAAGTGGAGTAGTTGAAATGTGTTATATCAGTTTCCTTTAGTTTATTTATCCGTTTGTCATATCTTCGTTTTTTTGTCTCTGTTGTAGAACAAATAAAATGTTTTATATCCCGAGTGTAATATACGCGTATAAAAGGGTGTTACATAAGTTCCAGTTTCCAACCCCTAAATAACTTGTTATACCTAAGGGTTTAATTTGCAATGCAATTGTAGAACCCTTGTATATCCACATATTGTATTGAATAAAGTGTTATATTGCTTATAATAATAAAAAAAACTTTACAGTTTAATATATATTATCTTGTAATACACCACGAAAATTTCATGTCTCTAGTTCTTTGTTGTTCGGGCTTCATGTTGAACAGATTGCATTTGTTATATTGTATACCACATACTGAATAGAACAAGCGGTGGTTATAACAATTTACCAATTTCTTGTTCATAGTTGTTGCTGGAGTACAACAGCTTTTTAACCCACTACTTGTCTGCAGTTTCTTGCAAACACTGAGTATAAAAGTGAATATAATAGTAACAGATTATTATACTTGCATACTTCTTGTGTTTTGTACTTTATTTGAATGTATAACATAAGATGTATACCAATTTTAGAAAACAACTTAATATAACAACTTGCTTAATATCTGTATGCCAATTCAAAGTATAACACTAGTTGAGATTACAATTGTGTCATATCTCTGTACTTGTTTATAATATACCAGCTAAAATGTATAACAATATAAGAAACATTGTATATAACATCTTATATTTTATAACTGTATGACAGTTGTAATGTATATTCAATTTTATACTGATTTGTAACTGTTATAGTATAATATAAGAACAGGGCAAGTATACTAAAGGCAACTGCGGACTTATACAAATCTCTTTGCTCATATTTATAGCGTAACTTACCCCTCTTCAAGTCTCTACACTCTGCCATAAAACAGATATCGAAGACTGCAACCCTATCCAGAAGGGGAAAACTCTCACTCAGTTTGCCATAAAATCAACCCCAATTTATGTAGAATGAACACTGCTCATCCCCTACTAGATTTTTCACTCATTCATGTCCGGCATTACCCCTTGATAGTGTCAGGGCTTGGAAAAAGGGGTGTGTGGTTTAGCTGCAAGAGATTCCGTTAGACTCGGCTTTCGCTTGACTTTTAAAAAATGGTACGCATATAAATTGCACGTTATTATCCTTGGACTGGGGAATCCCTTGACCGGCGTTTTTTTGCGAGAAAAACAAAACCGAAAAGAGTAAATAAAAAATAGTGAAAAAGAATAACGAAAAACAAAAAACCAAAGAAGAAATATAGAGAGGGAGAGGGAGATGAAGGGCAAATAGAGAGAAACCAAAGCTTTTACTTTAATTAAATGCGTGCGTGTCCTGGCAAGTTCCAATTTAGTATTCTCTGCTGTTTTCTCTCACTTTGCACTTCTCTCCCCTGCTTGTTGTTGTCATTTTTGTTGCACTTTCTGATTAACGGCAGCTGCTTTGGCTTCAGCTTCAGCTTCACACACACACACACACTACCACACACGCACACACTTAAACATTTTCCCTGGCATTTTCCCTATGCTTTTTGCATAGCGTAGCTTTTTATGCTGATTGAGTGCGGCTTATCTGCAGCGCACTCGCTCTGCGTTTGGGCTGGGCATGGGAATGGGAATGGGGGGGGGGCGGGAAATGGAGCCGGAACTGCTGCTCTGGTGCTGCCTCGCAAAGCCCTAGCAGTTATAGCATAACTCATATGATCCCCCGTTATGTCAATTGTAAGCAAATCAGCGCCGTGGCCCATAAAAAACCGCAGCCGAAGACAAATGTTATTATTAAAATGGCCTCCGCATATAAAAAACAATGGACGCGCAATGCGTTATGCGAGGGCGGTAAGAGAACTTGAGTGTGGAAGAAGGTTATGTGTAGGAAGATCCTTTTGTTTGTTTTATCCTTGTTTAGAAAATAAAAGTAAATGTGATGAAGTTAATATATTAGAAAGTGAGAAGCGGAAGGTATTATAAATTGGTTCAAGCCAAGAAGCACCTCAAAATGAGTATTTATTCTTAACCAGCATCATTAGCTGTCCGTATGAACAGCCAGACCGCAGAGGCTGTAAAATCTAGGGCTGTATAATTCGGCGAGAGTATGTCTTTGTATTGCATGCAGATCTAATTTAAGTTAGAATTCTGTCACGTCTCATCGCATAAATTATCCTTCTTTTCCTTTGGGTTACGGTTATAAGACAACGAAACTCTGTATTTACAAAACTTTTGACCTTTATAATTAATAGTGACTAGGTTTTGAAAACAATATCTATTAAGTAACCACATTTACAAGCCCCAGCAAAATATGCCCTTTTTGAATCATTTTCATCATATTTTTGAATCTCTCGGGTGGCATAGTAGGGATTTCAAAACGAATATTTTCTTTAAGCTCTTTTATGTTCTGTAGCTTGCTGGTGTATGTATTTCATGGAAATCATATCTCGAAAAGAAATCTGAAGGGATCAAAACAGGCGATCTAGGTGGCCATACAATATCTCCTCTTTCTGACATAAGATTTCCATATGATTTACTTAGTAGAAACTAGATTGTTGGGCTCGCAGCATTCCATGTTTTGGTCTCGTCTTTGATGAACAAGTTGTTCATGATCTCTGACTGTCACGTCCATAAAAAAATTTGACACCAAGCAAGACAATTAGTGTTGTCACACGTTGCTTCAATGATATTTTAGACGATATTCATTTTTTTTAAGTCAATTGAACGACTTTTTCATTGACTAAGCAACTATTTCGACTCGTTCTTTTGAGGTAAAGCAATACATGGCTAAAATCGGTTCTCTAAAGTTCAAGTTACTCTATATTGTAATACCGTCATAAGAAATGGCGCACTCTATACATTTTAAAGTATATTCTTAACATAATTAAAAATTTTATATCAAAATTAGAAAGTATATAAATTTGTAGCTATTTTTCTATCAACTTCCTTTACCTATCTCCTTCTCAAGCCACCCTCGCATGCTGATGCCCGGTACATCCTTTAAGCAATAAAATATCAAGCTAAAAGCCCTTCAAAATGACAGTGAGTTGTTGTTACTGTTGTTGCTGTTGCTTTTGTTGCTGCTGTCGTTGTACTTGTTTCAGTTGCTGCTACTGCTGCTGTTTTTGTTGTTGGTGTTGTTGTTGTTGCTGTAAGCGGCTGCTATAAATTTGAAGTATTAAAACAGATATCGAATGGATTATTTTTAATATATGACCATGCATACAACAAGCCGAGCCGAACAGAGCCGAGTCGAGCTGGGAGTCCAGGCCGTGCCTTGTCGTCGTACCGCTCCCTTCCCCTTTGCCCCGAAAAACTGCAACGAGGCAGATTGTGGGCGTGTAGCGTGGCAGAGCCGCTTGCCAAGTCGAAACGCAATTAGCCTCGGCTGCAAGTGGGTCCTACACTCACTCGCCTACGCAGATGTTCCCCCTTCGGCAACCCTGCTTGCTGCAGCCCCCATCTATCTATGTACAAATTGCCAACAGGCTGTACTGTATTCCACATACACATTCGCATCCTCAACCGCATCCGAGAGCTGCGAGTTGCGAGCTGTGAGCTGCGAGTTGCCAAGTTGATGCCGGCAACATCGCAGCTGGCATTTTCCGCTGCGTAATCCTTTTATTAATCCCCTTGGCTTGGGCTAAGATCCGTTACACTGCTGTTGGCACTTTCGCAAATCATGAAAAAGAAACCAAACGCGCAAGCGGAAGAAACACGTCAGCTGTGAGAGTGACTGCGACAGCAGTGCCAGACGCGATAGATATGCTGTATGCCTTTGTTAAATTAAATATTAAATATATTATTATTTATTGTATAATTATTTATCATCTAAATTTGTAGTCAGAACTCAGTAAGCTCCATTAGAGATATTAATTCAGTAACATTTATAACCTTAATGTGTAAAAACCTCAAAGAAAAGCCTTTTATCATAAAATCGAAGCCTCCTTTTAGGTGCTGCTTGAAATCATTTACCTCTTGATTTCAAAGAACATCTTTAGGTACTCAAAATTTTTAAATCTAGAGCAACCAAAATTGTAGAAACTGCACAATAGCACTGAGTATATTATGCATACGGTTTATCTAGCTTGAAGATACCCTGTGTTGAGCCCTAATTGGTGTAGGGTATTGAAAAAGAAAGCCAACATTTAATTAAGATAAATATATGGCTGAGCTACATACGCAAAACACGTACTCGCCTTTTCGGTCTTCCCTCTCCCCCCCTACTTACTACTTAGCTATCTCTCCCCCGCCTTCTCCCTCTTTCCCCTGTTTGGTTCTTTTAGAGCAGCTGCCTGGTTAGTTCACAATTTGTAGCAATGCTTAGCGAAGATTAAAAATTAATTGCCCTGGGATTGAGGATTGGGCATGGACCTAAAGTGCATGGGTGTGTGTGTGTGTGTGTGGGAGGCGGGGGCGTGGTCTTATTAGGGGAACCTGGTACCACGGCATATTTACGTTGCGTTGCGCGTAATTTGTGTTGATTATTTTCGTTTGCGCAACAGCTGGGCGCAAGTGCTGTTGCCTCTAAAATGCTGGCGAGAAATGGTGAAGTAAAAGAGAGAAGGAGGAGTGAAAGAGTAGGAGAGAGAGAAAGTATTACGCGTCTTTCTGGGGGTGTATGGTTTTTTAATAAAGCGAATTAATCAGCCAGCGCGCTCAGCTAAGTCGAGTGTCCTTACCCAGGAGTCACCTTACAAACGTTTGCCCGCCCCCTCTTCTTTCGCTGCACTCCCAGCCCCTCCTCTCTCCTCCCTCGTATCGCCTTGCTAAAAACCCCTTGTGCGCTGCTTCAACGCTTTGTGCAAGTTTTGAAGAGCATTAAAAATTCAAAATGCACTTAACGAAGCATAGCGCGTAAACCGATAGCCAGAATACTCAGCAGGACAAACAGGACAACAGAGGGAGCGACGCAGAGAAGAATATACTGGGAAAGAGTGAGAGAGATAGCAGGCGTGTTGAACAGGACACGAAACAAGAGCGTGGTCACATAGATACGAACCCAAAGCTGCTGTTGTGGCCCGTAACTGGAACCCTTTTACCTTGTACGCTACGCACGGGCATGGCGGGCAAGGCCAGTTGCTTGGGCAGATTACGGTAAACCGAAAGGTCAGCAGCTGAAAGAGAGTGAGAGAGAGAAAACAATTAAAAAGTTAATAACAAAAACAAATGCAAAGTAAATCTGTAAATATAAACAATATTTATCAAATGATTTGTTATGAAATTACAATTTAAAATTTTTAAATTAATTTTAGCTTTTTTTCGCACTTTCAAATCCCTTTTAATCCTTAACAAATGTTTAATTCAATTACTTAATTTAATTAAATAAATCCGCAACAAGGGCATCTGATGTGCGTAGCATAACCGCATTATTTGCACTTTTTTATCATTTTGTCTCTGTTTTTTTTTTTTTTGTTTTTTTTAGGGCAAAAAAATATTGTAAAATCTCTTTGAGTTGATGGTACTTTATCAACATTAGCGCAACTTGTTTCGTTGTTGTTGCTGTTGTTGTTTGTATGTTATTTTAGCCTTTTTCACGCGCCACGCAACGGGGTTGAAAAGTTAATTCAATTAGCTTGACTCTGCCACTTAAGCTGGCTTTTAATAATAAGCAGACAGTTAAGTATTTTGCCTGGCAACAGGCCAAGCAAAGGCAGCATAGTATGACTGTGTGTGTGTGCGTTGGTTGTTTTATATGATATCTAATATTTACAGGGTAAAATGAGTTTAGGGAAATCGGGAATAAATTTAGGTTTCTTCTTCTGAATTCTTAGAAATTTTGTAGAATTTTAAATTGTTTTAATTTTGAAACTTATTTTGTAACATAATCCTAACTCTTCAAGGTAATTAGAGAGCATCCTTTAGTCTGTTTATTCCCGTTTATTTCTGCGAATCTGAAAACTTTTGGCAATTATAGGTGTACAGTGAATGTCGTTTTTTTAATAAAAAAACGTTAAATTTTGCGAAAAGAAAAATCATTTATTAAGTATTTGCCATCGCTGTCATTTTTCACCTCTCGGGCATTTGTGGATTCTCGCCAGTGAACTCTGTTTTGGAAAACCATTTAGTTTTTACATTTTCGTAAGATCAGCGCTGCTCGCGGTGCGTGTCCCATAAGCAAATGGGTGGTATCGGATGGGGCCAGGTTGGTGGTAAGCCGATGCGAGCACTTCCCATTAGTTTTCCAACGTGTCGCGACCGATCTTGATGGGAAAATGGTATGTCTTGGGAAAATGGCCTTGGGTTGTTTTTGATATTCTGGTCGTTTTTCTGAGCGCCGGTTCAATTGATCAATTGTTATTGGTGAGTGCCGTATACACCGTTTGCCGGTTTCGGCTCATGCTTGCGTTCGTGTCTCGTTTTTGTGGTTTCGTGTCTTTGTGTCCCGTAAATCCCTTTTGAAGCTTTGAACCACCGTTAACGTTTTCCGTTGGTCTTGTTGAGGCTTAAGCATTCGGTGCGATTCCGCTGTTTTCTTCAATGAAACAGATTACTGTCGGTTTGCTCTTTTTCGGCACAACTCCTTTGTCTGTAACGATATGACGCTCGATTTGAAACTTTGGTGGTTCGCGTGGTTGACACTTCTGGTTAAGTTTTGACATCGTTTTTTTTGCAAACTTTTATGTTCAACTTTTACTTTTGGTAAGCAATAAAGTGTTAAGCAGCGCAGCGTGACGATAAATCATAAGGCTGGTAGAGTGTTTGCAAGTGTGTTAAATGTCAATAAAAGGCAAAACGTGAAACGTATGTTGACCTCGTGAAAACATCATGCTGTGAGGCCAACACAGCGTATGCGTAATAAATGACAAATTACCCCAGTGGTGTGTGTGTGGGGGATGGACTGGCACGAGTCTGCCTTTTATTTGCCTTGTGCAATTGCACATAAATCAAACAAAACAACTCAATTGAAATGCTAGACGGCTGTAATTTCATAATTACACTGTCATACGCGGCGTATGCGTAACGCCTAAGCAAAGGCCTAATAATATTGGTGCGCGCTTGCTCATTGCTTAATGAGTAAATCGTAAACTAATTGCAAGATAATTAATTTTAATTATTTGTGTATTTTACTTGCTCTTGCCCACACACACACACACCCCCCCTTGCCTCCTGCATTGTGCCACCTTGTAGATGATATAATCAGCTGGACGCACGGACCATTAAAAGCACATTAGCTTGTTAAATGTCGGTATTGTTCTTGATGGCGCAGACCGCGGCAAAACCCCAAACGGGCGGGAGGAGGAGGCACACATCCACAGAAACAACAGAAGCAGCTACAACAACAAGAAGCCGAAAGAGAACGGGAGGGGGGAGTGGGAAACATTAGAACAACACACGTGCAACTTTTGTTTGTTGTCTTTAGTTGTTCATACATCATTATCATTAAAGCGTTAAATTGTTTTGTTGTTTTTTCCCGGCAAGGGTGGCAATGTTGGGGAAGAAAGGAGGATGAGGCACGATTGAAACATTAGGGTTTTGCAGTCGCCGTGAGTGCCAAGGGAATTGTCGACAACTCTAATGATGAGCGCAATAATTATTGCAGCTGTTATACAGTTATAACTGTTATATATTGTTAAACTATTAAATTGGTATTGCCACAAATTAATTACTCAACAAATGCGAAAACTTTTCACTTTTCATCAGCAATTTTTTCTGTTTTACTATAAAAAAACTTTCACACACAATTTATGGCGAACGCAGACATGCTTACACATGTCCAAAACTGTTCATCTACATATATCGTATGCTTTGTACATGTCAGCATTAAATATTCATGATATAGTCGGCTCGTGCGGGGGAGGAAAGAGAGATTGCTGAGGGGAAGTGGCCTGTGTTACATCTTCATACGCAGCGCATGAAAGTATGCTACGTTTTTATGCCAACTTCGTTTGCCTCCTGTATATTAGTTTATTTGCCGTTACACGCTCAGTTTGCAAGCGATGAAGGACGCGGAGGAGTGTGGGGGTCACGGAAGGGGAGGGGAAAGAGAGCCATTTGGCGCTGCCATTAATGTAGCCGCTAAGTGGCAATGTCATGCTAGGCTAGGCCCACTGTGGCGTCCCCCAACCGCAAAAGAGCCCAACGAAGATTTCCGGCTAAAAGGGTGCGTGCCTTATTCGGGGTGGGGGCGGGCGGCGGCGGCGGCGACAAGGCGCACCGGGTTGCTTTGGCGCGGCGAACTGAGGTGAGGTTAAGGCCGAACCCGAAGCCCGAGGATGGTCCAAGTCGGTTACGCCTTTGCATATTTCATAAGCAATTACTAAGCGGCTTTTAGGCGTTGGCATTGCGTTGAGTATATTTCAAAACAAGCGTGTTACAGGCAACGGGCTAGATAAATCGAAGGAAGAATACCCTGTAAAATGTACGAGACAATTTTCAAATGTAGTTAGGCAGTTAAGTGATGGACTGTGCAATTGAACAAGTTAATCTTCTGGATATCGTATCTTAATCGTATACAGATTTGCTTTTCTTGAAGAAAATTAAGCATATTTTAGAGTAAGTAACACCTATGCCCCTTAGCGGTCTGGGAATATATTAGAAGACAGTCCAACAAGCCTGATCTATCTTTCTCTCTTACCAACTCCACCACCAATGTTATACATCCCACTTCATTCATTTTCAATGCGCACAGGGTATGACAAACAACAAAAATTGGCACAGTTGACAACACAAAACGCCTACACCCAGCCAACGCACACACTCACACTCTGGCACACACACACAGAGTGACACGCACACACAAACACACCCACACATCTTTTGGAATATCTGAAAACGCACTGCACTTGAGCACATTGCCAAATGGCTGGGCATATAATTTATGATTACATTTTATGACTTTGCTCGTCGGTTGCCCCTTCCACTCCCCCTCTTCCTTCTCCTGCACCCTCCTTCACCCTCCTTTCTTTGGCTGTGTCTCTCTTTGTTTCTCTTTTTTAAGTCATTGCTTCCTATTATTTTGTTATTAAATTACACGCAATTGCCTTTGGCCTGCGTGTGTGGGTGAGGTGAGTGTGTGTGTGTGTGGATGATTTTTATGACTTTAGCAAAGTTCAAAGTGCCTGCCTACCGTCTAAGCTGCCATCGCCAGTGCTAATCTCTCCCTCTCTCTCTTACTTTCCTTCTCTCTCCCACAATGTCATTAAAAAGGTTGATTTCATTTTATTAAATTTGCGGGCTTTTGTGACATTTTGATTTTTGATTAATTTTCTATACTTTGCTGACAGAAAATCGTTTGCAATGCGAAATTTTCCGCAATTTTGATTTGTAATCTTCGCAAGGTTGATTTTACGAAAGTGAAAAAGTGAAGATCATTATGTGATTAATAGACATTTTTTGAGATTATAGAATGCTGACTGAATGAGAATTATAATTCAGAAAAGTAGAACGATTAAATATAGAACGTTGCTTCAGATGTTAACTTCAAGTGAAATTTGCGAAATAAATATTTATTTTTTCGATATCAATAATTAGACAAATAAATTCTAAAGATACCTCAAAAAATTGATCTATTTAATATATAAAACATATTTATTTAAAATCCTTTTTTAAAGTTAAAAATAACAAGATTCACTTTATATTATAAGTATTTGTATCGTTAAATGACTATTTCTTTTGTTAAAATGGCATTTAAATATTCTTAAAATTACAAAAGGAATTCCCAATTTTTTAAGATAACATAAATATATTTTTAACGCATTTTTTAATCGATAAAATATAAATTGCAATCATATTCTTAATTGTAAATTATGAACTAAATATTGATCATCACAATCTCAATGATTTCTTTTTTCAAATGTTAATTATATTAAGGAAATCATTTTAGGGTTCAACTGATTTCCAAGACACCGCTAAAAAGTATGCAATACAAAATTAAATATGCTCAAAATCTGCGTATTTATATTTATTTTATTTCATTGGATTCAACGCGAATTACGACTTGAAAAACCCCTCTAAAAGTGTCCTACGAGGGTCGTTTGATAAGTCCGTGACTTTTTGAATAAAATATATTTTTTGTCAAAGAAGTTTTATTCTCAACATAATCTCTGCGTTTTTCCAATTTTTTTATTCCTTCCAAATAATAGGTTTTCTCAAGGCCCTCAAAATAGTTTTGTTTCTGTGTTTCTCTTCATTTGACCCGAATCTTTCGAGCCATTTCTTCATGTTTGGAAACAAAAATAGTCCGGGGCTAAATCTGGATATGCTGGATGGGGTGCAGTTCGTAGCCCAATTTATGAATTTTGCCATTAGCCCAAATTACTTTTTCCATTTTCGTTAAATTCACGAGATCGTCTGCTTTCATGCCTATAAACGCAAACCAAAAACGCAGTTTTAAATTTTACAGTCCTGTTAATCGATAACTGCTGACAGGGCAGTGTTGTATTTAGAGCAGGTGCGCGGCAAATACAAAAGTCCGGACTTATCACCTCGTATCAATGTACGACTTAAAGAGCTGCACGTACTAGTTCCCACATACTTGGCATACATTTCACCCCTCACCCTTCGACAAGGTGCTGTCATTCAATTTGCCTGCCATTCATACGCTTTCGTTAGTCTCCTTTCGTCCATTCTGCTCCTCCTTCCCAGCTCAGCGTTGAGTCGATTATCTTGTATCTGGTATCTAAACAAAGGCCGACAATTATCTTAATGCCAGGTGCAAGAAATTAATGTGCTGTAAGCACATTTCGGCACAATGCTTAGTATAACTAACGCATACTCGGGCACCGATGGCAGATGACGATGTCGCACTTAATCTGCGATAAAGACGCCCCTCCGTCCGTCCGTCCGTTCGTGCCTCTGGTAGGCAGGCAAAAAAGGTGCGGACTATCTGCAGACAAATCGCTGTGTCTCACAGACTTGCAGAAGAGAAGGTGTGGGCAGGGGCAGGGGCAGGATGACCATTATAAGAACTCGTTGTGGTCCCTTTTTTCGCCTCCACTTCATGTTGTTGTTGTTGCTGTGGCTGGGTGTCATCTATTTGTATTTTTATGTGCTTAATGTCAACGAAATAATTGAGTAACTCTGTGGTGTGTGCGGCAGAGAGAGAAAGAGAGAGACAAAGAGCAAGAGAGGGAGAGAGAAGCTCAGGCAGAAGCGAAATGCGATTGCGGAAGGGGTGTGGGGAGGCAAAAGGTAGCAAAGTGCAGGTGGGCGGAGAGATTTCGGATTGCTGACAGCTTGATTGAAATGGAAAGTTAATGTTTATAACATTTTCATGAAGGACCAAAGGAAAGGACAAAGAGTCTACACAAGGCACACGATGGGGTAGGCACATGGGGTAACAGCTAGGGTAGTTTTTTGGCCTGTCACGAGGTGAGAATAGTAGTAGTAGTAGTAGCAGCAGTATCTTTCCCTCTATGATGCTGATGCTTAGCGCTATTTCATGTTGTTCTATGCAAAGTTAAAATGCTGCTGAAAGCAGATGCTTGAAAACCTTTTGACTTTGATTCAAGCGCAGCGAGGGGAAAACTCTGACTGTTGAAAGGGAAGCGAAAGCGGGAGGAAAAGAAAATGTCAAATGAAAATTACTTTTAGCGATAGTCGGGGTTTAAACAGAATTTAAAAACGGACACAGAGGAGGAATGAGTAGGAAAGAATAATTAAATACATTTTTAATTGGTTGAACAAGACTTTGAACTTAGTTTTAATAAAGTTATAGCAAATACAATATTATAATAATTGTGCTGATAAATATGTATTAAATTGCATAACAAAAGCTGTTATTGAAACGTATATTGAATGTTTTTCTACAACTCTTAGTTGTTGTTCTTTCTCCTCTTGACTTCGATAAGCTTCAGTTTGTATTTCCTTTATTCCGCTTTCGCCTGCTGCTGCTGCTTTTTCAGCTTTATGTCTGTTCAATGCATTGCAAGGCACTCGAAGCACACACAAACGCACAAGAGAAACGAGCAAATTTTATGAGACCTGTCCACCTGCTTGGCATGCACAACTATTCTCGCACCGAGTCCGAGTACAGTTTTCCGACTTCCCACACTCCTTTCTTTCTGGTGCTCTTCACAGATATTATATATATTTTCTCTTCGTTGGTTGCCATGGTGCGTGGTAAAACCAATTTCCTCAGCGCGGCACTTACCGCTTTTTTCGGTAATATGACCATTTTATGGAACACGCATGTGTGCGTGCTACATATGTGTGTGGATGTATCTATGTTTGCGTTCAGGTGCTAAAGCTAAACACGTACTAGTATAGCCAAAAGGTAGTTCGACTTGAGCTGCTGCTGCTGCTGCTAGAAATATGTTTGCACCACCTGCCTTGCTTTTTTTTAATGAAACAATCTCAGCAAATATGATATTTTGTATGCAAACATGCAAAATATTGCCTGAGCCTGGGCACACTCGTAAAACGAAATAAGCCTCCATCGCTTTGTTTTTCTCCCTCCCTCGGTCTTTCTCCATCTCGCCTGCTGGGTCTCCTCCTTCCATTGCGTTTCTATGGTGCCTGTTCCTTGTGTATCTTGTGCGGTTCTTGTTGTTGTTGGGCCTGGAGTTGGGGTTGGGGGCCGGTGCTGACGGAAGCGGTGGCTGCGTCTTACGTCAAAAGACAAACAAACAAATATTTGCGCTGACAATAAGCTGAGTGAAGCGCAGAAAAAAAAGTGAATTAAATACATTGCGCGTGTGTTCTGGGCAATCGATTTCGCTTGGATTTCAAAAAGAGTGCAACATGAAATTAAAGAGAAATTGATATATATCTTGGGGACTTCATTAGTTTGATCATTTATTTACAAATAACATTAAGGCTATTGCTGTTCATCTTCATCATCTTAAATCACTGAGAAAATACACATGAAGTTTGAGTAGAGCAAAGTAAGGCGTTTAGTCTGCCTTAAAGCTGAAAAGAACATTGACCATGTATCGAATCATCAAGGTTTTCCATTTTTTGAATGGTTTTCGATGTTTTTTAAAGATTTCAAAGAAGGTATTTTCAAATACTTCTGTGTTTCTGCCACGTCTATGGAGATGAAAAGAATGTTCAGTAAGGCAACACTATTAATCATTGAAATTCGAATCGAAAAATATTAAAAAGATAAGACTAGCTTCGAAAAGAATTGAAATTTGCTTGCCTAAATTTAACCAAGACTTAATTTCAAGTTCTTTTTTGACCAAATTGAACTCTTTATTTTTTTTTTGTATTGTTAAGATGGAGAAGAGAACTCAAATGAAGTGTTTTCGTTTAAAAACTATAATTTTGATTTATAGTTTTATATATAAATTAAAAAATCGCGCTCTGGAAAACTTCGATGTACATAAATATCTCTATATTTCGAGATCTAGTCAGTTTTAATTGCATATAACCAAGTAATTTTGCAGTTCAGTTAGCACTTTAATTATCGCATAGACCTCTAAGTGACTTTTCCAGCGAAGTAAAAACAAAGCAAATCGCATAGAAAGGCGCTTAAATTTAAGCGCACTGAGAATCACATAGAGAGGCGCAAAGTCAGTAAGCTCAGCACTTTTACTCTCTTTTCCCCGCCAAGGCGAATCTCTTTTCGAGAACATTCCATCGCAGCACGAAGCCAGCCAGCTGTGAAGCGCATAGAGAGGCGCAAAACTCGCATGCCTGTTCGTCAGCTTGTCTGGGGCCCCCTTTCTTTTTGTTGCTTTCTCAATACATCAACGCATCTTGAGCGGCTTTTATGAAATTTTTATGTTTTTAGTTGCCAAACGCAAATTGTCAGCTGCATTTGAAATGAGCTGAGCTCGAGCTGAGCAGATTGCGAACCACCCGAACCCTTTGATAAGGAAATATGCCCTCACATATCTCAATTTGTTGTGTCGCCATGTCGACTGTACATTCGCAAGTAACGCATGTGTGTGTGTGTGTGTGCGTATTAAATATGTATTGTGTATCAATAATTCAATATTTATTTTCACTTTTGTCGTTTCTTCTCATTTTCTCGTAACGAGGAAATTTAATCTTTTCCTTCGTTTCTTGTGCAGTATTTCCTTTTCTTCTTGTTTTTTTTTCTTCCACCTGCTCGTTTCGCTTCCCTTTTTGACGAGCCCCGAAACCCAATTAGTTGGCGATGGCGATGGCGATGACGTCTGACGCTGAAGACGATGTTGACGTTGAAATTTGACAACGCAGAGCGCGGTGATACCAATTGAAAATTGAACTCCAAATTGTATTTGATAACAAACGAAATGGGGAGTGGACAGAGCAGGTGGAAGGGGGAGTGGAAGTGGAAGTTGCAGCCACAATATTTTGCCTCGTTTCATTTAGAGTTTCTTCTTTCGTTCCATTTCTGTTTCTGGACTGGACAATTGATAATCAAATCACAAGTAAATGCGGGTATATCGAGCGTCAGTCCAAGCTATATACGTGTATGCGTGTGTGTGTGAGCTTAGATTGTCAGGCCTGGGGATATGGTTGAGTTGGCAGGACAACGTGTGAAACTGGAGAAGAGCGCAAAGCTGAGGGCTTCTTGGTTTCACGTAATGATGTGCTTGTTAAGGACTCTTGCGCTGCTGCGAGCTAAAGTTTGAAATGCTGACAGAATTCGGGGAATCAAGAAAGGAAGATAAGCCCCGACAAAGAACTAACAATAAGAGCTTAAAAGTGAATTGTGATAAATTAATTTTGTAGAAATTATAACATAAATACTTTGTCTTGAGGCTTAGAATGAGCAAGTTCGATAGTGGCTCAAGGATTACGTGCAAGAAATGGGAGGAGGTGCTTTTTGTTTCATTTAATCTCATGGTGTTTATTGCACGTTGATTGATTAGTGTAAAAAAGGAAAAGATTCTTAATTCATTTTTACAAGACAATCGCAATTAAACGGCGCAGCATTGCTGTGAAATCTTTCAAATCAAACGTCAAGATATAATGTTTAGTTACCCGCTTCTCTCACATTTCTAACACACTCTTATAATAGGCAAACGTTCTCTTTCTCTCTCTTTTTCTCTGCCCATCCACTTGTTAACAGCTTTACACTCCATAAACCCTTGAAAAGTTCCCAAATTTATAAAATAAACTGCATTTTTTACGTTTTCAAATTCGCCTGTATAGAAGAGGCGTGGTCGGTGGGCGTTCCATGGCATTGTGTTCTCATTTTCATTATACCATCTCATTTCCGTGGCAAGTTTGTATCCGTATCCTCTAAACTATTGTCTCATAGTCACTAATTACAATTGCACGCTGCCCTGTCTTGTCCTGCCCTGTTCGTGCGTCCATGTGCAGCACTTTGGTCAGCTGCTGCCGCACACACACGCAGATTCACACACACAAAGCAAGTACGTCTTGTCTAGAGTAGGAGTTGGAGTGGGAGCCCGGTTTGAGGTTCCGTTCGTAGTCCAAGCAAAGCTGTCAACAAATTAACTGAAACGTTCACTGAGCTGCTCCACTGAGCTGGTCAACATGCCGGCCATGTTGGCCATGTTGTGCATGTTTTGTTGCCTAGTTTCAGGCACATGTGTCGTAAATTGCATGCCCCAAAGGAGCTGCTTAAGCGCCAGCAGCTGCTCTTCTCCCTGTCACACACATACACACACACTGAGCCCGACTGAGGCTAGTATATTGAACAATTAGCAACATGGCCCAAACTTCAGGAAAAAGTCCCGAAAAAGAATGTACTGTCAGATGATTTAAATTAGTTTTCTTCTTTTTTTGTTTACTTGTACACTTACTAAGGGTATGTTGGGTATTTTGCAGGATGAGTTAAAGGTGATGAGAAGTGTGATCTATAGAGCAAAGCTATACTCTCTTTGTTATTTAAATTTGTATACATGGTATATACTTTATAATACTGTTTCGCGGAAAACAATTTGTTCCTCTTTCTTTTGACATGATGTACTCAAAAAAAAATTTAGATACTTTCATATAATGTATTATTAATTTATTTCTTATTCTTTGTTTTTTTTTTTTTCTTCTCTTGAGTTACTCTAAACAGTTTAGTTTTATCCCATTCTAAAGAAAAATTTCCTCTCAATTTCGATAGTTTTCTCTTATTTGTTCATATGCAGATCTATTTCATTTGAATGTGTCAACTTTTCTTTACGAATTTTTTCTATAAACACCCTTACTATCACTTTCTTCATTCAAGAACTTAGTGTCTATGAAGTTCCAACAGTAACTGATAAATAGAGCTTATTTAGCCCCCATTTCATTCACGCTCTGAGCAAATAAATACCAATTAAATGCGCTGGTAAGGGTATTTAATCTTTTTGACTTTTGCAGGCTCATCTGCCTTTTTTTTTCTTCTGGGGCAGGTGATTCTTATTTTGCTTTGCTTTGGGGGTTGGCTGTCACTATAAATGATATACATTTTGTATAAATAACGGGGCTACGTGCGGTAATGATGGCGACACGTGACAAGCCAGCGAAAATGAACGCAGGTAGACAAAAGGCGCTGAAATGAGATATTTTTCGGCGAATATTTATTGTAGCGTCGGGGCAGGTGTATAAATTTGCATGAGCTACGGCGATATAAGCGTATGTGTGTGCAGGAAGGTGTCCTGGAGTGTGTCTGTGCTGTGTGTGGGGAACAGTTCACAAAGCACTGCATAAACAAATAAACAAACAAAACATAAATTTTTGCACACGACATTGTACGAGTAGGAGGCAGTTTCTCTCTTTCTTTTTTCTTCCTGCTATCTTGCTTGCACCCTCCTTATGCCAGGCACGTTTCTTTGCTTTGGCGGCTTTTCCGGTGCGCCTCGTGCACTGTGCCAGGTCTTGACATTGGCTTTGATAACAATAATAATAATAAGCAGCTATAATAACAATCATTTTGTGCCCATAAATGCTGCTGCCCCTCCGTCGAGCTGCCACACCTCCCGCCCATGAAAAGTAACTCGATTTTTATTGACTGATGGAAAATTGGTTTATTTATGGCATATATATAAACACATATATTTTTTTATATTTATTGTTGCGGCACATAGGAAATTTTAAAAAAAAAAGAAGTAATAAAAATTATGAGCTTTTCGCATTAAAAGATTTCCACCCCTTCGAAAAGTCCAGAGCAAAGGCACCTGTAAATGAAAGAAATAAAATACAAATTTATTGTTAGCTTTGGCTTTATTTCGAGTGACTTAAAACTAATCAAATTTATATTTATGTTTTTTTTTTCTTCTACTTTTAGCTCATCGAAAGCTGAAAGACTCTTTACGACTTTCATAGAGATCTAAAAGACAAGAAGACAACAACTATAACGAGAACAAAAGCAACTGCGAAATTATGGCGAAATTTTATAACGTGAGTACAGATGTTTTGTGTTGCTTTATGGTTGATATGAAATACTTAACGAGCTCTTAAAACGATATAATGATAATATATATACTTAACATGCTCGCTATAAAGATATGCAGTTTCTAATAAATAAACAAAAAGAAAATTTATAACACATTATTTTTAGGTACATATATGTAAAAACAGAAATCATTTGCGTGAAAAAAAATGTTTATGCGATTAAAATTATGAAAAAATTGTTCATGCGATGAAATTCATGTTAACTGAATGATAAAGTTGTGAAAGGTCCTGCCATTCATTACAAATATTATCTGGTTACGCTGTTTGATGGTGTCATATCTTATTTATTATTTTTTTCTTTCATTTCTGTCGTTCTCTTCTCTATTTATCGAATTTTGATTATAATATTGATGTTCGTTAAAATCTTTATACCATTTAAATCCATTCTCCCTATTTTCTTTGAATACTGCACTGACTTCTTCACTGATCTTATCAGAGATCTCACGTTGGGCATTACTAGTCAAATTTATGTTTAAAACTTCCTTTCTAAAGCTAATTTTGAGTTGATGCTTGGAATTCTTAATCAGTTTGGGCGGTTGTTACATGAGTTCCTCGAATTTCCAACCTTTTTAGATTGCTGCTCATAGAGTTTCTTGCTTTTTGCTTTGAATTTCATTCAGCTGTTCATTGAGTTTCATGACCACCTTTCCGAAGCCTTTTTTGGGACTTTGCTTATAATTCCCTATTAGTCTATGCTGCTGCTTATTGTGTTGCTTAACAAATATGCAAATTTGTGCATTAAGCTTAGCTGAGCTGAAGCTATTCTGTGTCTAAATTGAACTGCAGATTTCAGCAAATAATTCTACTCGATTATCCTTAGATAATTCCCACATGGCAAGCAATGAGATGAAATTAAGAGCCGTACGGCCAGTTTATCTCTCTCTCACTCCCGCTTCATCTCTGCCTTTCTCATTTGTCAGTTGTTGCCAATGCGTTGGCAACATACCCAACACTGGCCGCCTTCCCCCCCCATTCGCCGGACTTTGATTTGGCCATTAGACGCGTTTGTATGTGTTACGTGCCAATGCAAAATCGAGCGACAATTCCAATGCAAACACTCAATAGAAATGCGAATGTGGGAGCAAGAGAGGAATGAAGAGAGATACATGGAGAGGAAGGAAGGGAGACTCGTAATTACTGTAAGCGCAATGGAGGCGCTTTTGTTTTTCTCGGGCGGCGCCTCAATTTTCCAGCCATAAAGCAAGCTGCACATAAAGCAATCTCGACTCGAGAGCGATGGGGTGTGTCTTGGTGTGCGAGTGAGTGCATGTGTGTGTGTGCGGGCATGTGTGAGCCAGATGCGGGCACAGGCACCACCTCTCGCCTCTGCCTTCCTCTTCAGATCTTTTGCTTTACAGTTGTAACTTTTGTGGTGCAGGACTTGAGGCCAAAAAGGATATCGGCTGGGCACAAAGGCAACAAATTAAACTGTTCTATTTGCAAATGAATTGTGCGTGTCTGTGCTGCGTAATTTTGCACAAAACTTTGCAATAGGCACCCCCTCTCCCCTTCCCCTTGATTCCTGACCCTAATCGACTCCCCCTCTGTCTTGCACACACGTTTCAATGCTTCAAATAAAATAAGTAGCTGGAAATCCGTAAGGGAACTCAAATGAAAGAAAAGGATTCTTGTGTCTTTTGTGTGCGAGTTTTCCCAGTGAGTGTGTGTGTGTGTGTGTCTCCTTGTCTTGTGCATGCACAGTGTGTGTGTGTGTGTGCGGGAAACTTTTGTGAGGGCTTCGCTTTTGGCGTTCTCATACGCTCAATTGCTGCTGCTGTTGGTTAGCCAGCGCCAGCAGCGTGTTCTGGTCGACAGTCAATTGAAAATGAAATTGCCCCAAAAACTTGCTAGCAAGATTGTCGGATTGTGGGTGTGCGTCGGAGTGTGCGTTGGGGGTGTGTGTGTGTGTGTGAGCACCGGCATTACGAGTCAAAGCAAAGCGTGCGGACAAGCATGCATAATGAGCTGAGTTGAGCTGAGCAGCAGAAATTGGTACTCGAAACCGAAACCGGCTCTTTGCATGCGGGCCAAAAGTTACCTCAGAAAATTAATACTAACAGGCGCATAAAAGTATGCAACATCAGCAGCAGAGCTTAAAGCAACGTGCTGTGTTTTAACGAGAGCAGGACAGTAGAGAGAGAGAGAGAGAGGAGGAAGGTGAGGCGCCCATTGTCGACTTCGTTTTGATCGTAAAGTTGCAGTTGCAGCGCTTATCATCGACACGTTCCTTTACCTATATATATACTATATAGCAATATATATATGAATGTATGTCTGTTTGTATATATTTTTATAGATTTGTTTGCTTATCGCATGCTGCTGCTGCCGCTGCTTTTTTTTTTTTTTTTTTGAGTGCATTTGCTTGTTGCGTTGACTACGCAGTTTACAGTTTTTTACGATTTTCCATTTGTTTCCCCCACTGCTCTTGTTGTTGTTGCTGCACATGTGCGAAAGTTTTCATTATTGTCACAAAGTGACAGATTGTTCTGTTACAGCAGCGAGTAGAGAAATAGATGGGAGGGAGGGCAGAGTGATGTGTGCGGGGGAGAAGGAGTGGAGACGGGGCTGTAGTTAAAACGGATTAAGCACCATAAAATGCGAAACATAATGCGGCTATATAACGGAACTACAAGTGCTTTTTACGACGCTTTTTTTTTTTGCCTTTTCCCCTTTTCGTTTCCCTTTTCTCTACTCTCGTAGAACCTGTAGAACGATAACTCAAAAAGGTGCTTTCATTTGGGTTTTTTTTTATGAATAGTACTCTACTGCTGATGCGCATAGAGATAGGGTTAGAAGTTCGGTTTTACGATGCACTTTATAAACTGGAATTACGAATAGAGAATATGGAAGCTGAAGAGGATGCTCGACAATGTTTATGGCAGCTCAAATGGATAACAAAAAGGGTTTTTAAGTCAGTAAAATATAAATAAATAAATATATAACTGAAGTTAACTGAAAATAATAAGACATAAAAATAAAATATTTTAAAAAACATTTTATTTACAAAAAATTTAGTTTAGCTTTTAATGCTTTGCTTACAAATATTTTATTCTATAAAGAGCTAAAAACTTACCCTTCATACGGTTTCCAGCAGCATCAAATTTTAAGTTTACGTTCCATATTGGGATTCCCAACAGTTTTCAGTCTTTCAGTCTCGTCCTATTTGGGTTTCAGTCTCTCTTGCAATGCCTGCAAAAAATAGAAAAAAAAACACAAATTAATGAAAGTTTTCAACAGACAAAATTTGACTCAAATTAAATTCAACTGCACTCAAAATTTTTTTGACATTTTTTCGTGGACATTTTAAAGAGATTTTTGTGCAGTTTAAAAATTTCTAAACAAATTTGCTGAAAATGGAAAAAGGAAACAAAATGTTATCAACCGGTATTTTTTTTTCTATTCATTGTTTGGCCGAAATAATTCAACGAGTTTTTGGCAAATATTTCGTGCGGCATTCGGGACAAAGCTAATTCCGTTTGACTTTTCGTTTTGTGAGTTTTTTTCACTGCCAAATTGATGTGGCTATTTGACATTTGAATTTGCATTTTTTCCCTCTTTAAATCGAGCGAATCACAGTGTCGATTTCTCTCTGTGTCACAAATGCGCCATAAATGCTAAAATTTTATGTCAATTTTGGTTTTTAAATGCGAATTAAAATGCATGTGCATGATTCATTGGATTCGTAATGGGCTGTCCAAATTTCAGCAATCAAAATATGTTTATTGAAGTGCAATTTTAGCATAAAATGGATAATACGATAAAATGTTTTGATTATTTTTGGTTTAAAATAAAATAATTTCTAAATATTGCGCGCTTTATTTTTTGTAATTGAAAGAGAAGGTTATGCGTTTAGAGAGTTTTGTGAGGCTTTCTAAAATGAAGGTTTCATTCGTGAAATTTATAATTTCTTTTTTAGCGTATTTTGTATTGTATACATTAGAGAACGGTTTGGAAATCACTTACTCTAAGAAATTTGTTCTTAAATTACTTTTATGATAATAATCCGATCAAACCCAAATTTTCAGAAATCATTTGAGCGTTGATAGTTTTTATGCTTACTATAAATAAATGTCCTGCATTTAAAATATGCTTTTAACTCGGGTTTTATCAGTTTACGTCAGCGGAAAGGGGCGTGATATAAATGCTAAAGCAAATTTGCACTGCGTGCAACACACATATGAACACCAAATATGATAATCGTAAAACACTTGATATTATCTTTGTTATTATTTTTATATTATTTTTTCATTATGAAAATTATTAGTATTTTTTTGTTAAATTTTTTGAAAATGCCCAACTGCTTTTATTATTTTAATGTAATATAAAAATGATCAGGTTTTTTTTTTAATTTGCTCAAAATTTACTAAGTGCTTTTATTTGAAAATTGTTTTTCACAGTCGAATATAAAGCAACTTTGAACCTACTCTTGTGTTGTTGAATATTTGTTGGAAAAATAAAAATATACTTGAAATAAGTGAACTTAATTTTACGTCGAGAATATCACAAAATATTTTTATTAACTAAATTTATCTTCTGCAAAGTGCTTGGCAAGATTTTGTTTCTTATCATCACTATTCAGATAATACAATTAATTTCGAAGTTGACTTTTATATATTGCACTTAACATATCTCTAAACAAAACTAATCTCATCATAGTTTGTCTGCTTCACTTCCGTTACGTTCTTCACTCGTTTAATTTGCGGCCGTAAATCATAAATCGCTTTGGCAATGGAAGCCAATCAAAATGCACTAAAACTGCCACTTGCGATATAAATTTAATCAGTTCAATTTTCTGGCCACGCACTTTAATTGAGCCCAAACGATCTGTGTGCCACAGCAGCCGCACATAAAAATTTATCACGCCTGCAAGTGTGGCAAGGACAAGGACTAGCAGTGGCACAAGGACTCCGCTGCCTAATTCAAACATTCGAATTTACGTTAAAACCTCATAAAAATGCGCGCGCCAAAAGAAACGAAAATAACCGTTATGAAGTTCATTCACAGAGGAGTGCAGGAGGGGGGAGTGGGGTGAGGTTAGAGTAGGGATATTTATACTCACATGAACTGTGCAAAGGACTCGCCATCAAAACGACAGCATCCTGTGGCGCCACCGCTGTGGTTGCTCCTGCTCCTGCTCCTGCTGTTGCTCCTTTCGCTGTTTGCTTTGTTGTTCTTGTTGTTGCTGTATGTGTGTGTGTTGGTTTTTTTTTGTTTTTCCCACGGTGGCATTGTCGTTTACATATCGTCCTGCTGCCAGGACGTCTCTGTGTGCGTGTCCCGGGCGCTTGCCACGTTTGCCGTCTAAACGATTTACGACACTTTTGCCAACTGCTTTTGCCGCACACATTTGCAATATTGTTTCTGCTAACTGGGCGTATGACTGTGTGTGCGTCACTCTCTCTGTATGTGTGTTATTAGCATTAAACAAAACCAACACTGGCACACGTAGGGAAAGTTGGCAAAAACAGCAACGAATGCCGCACACGTTCGTTTTTATTATGTTAAATGTCTCCTGGGGCCAACAGGACCACATACACACACTACACACTGACAAGGACTACAACAGTAACTTGCGCTGTCTACTGTCTGCTCTTGCTGCCATTGTTATTGTTGTTTCAGTGCTGATTCAGTGGGCTTCTTTCTGTTTTTGCAAATGTTCAACTGTCACTGCCTGCGTCTGTCACATTTCACATTTCACGTTCATTCAGTTTCAGTTTCAGTTAGCGTTACATTTACATTTCGCTCGCCTTCGTTGTGTATTTTATTTTACGCGCGCGCCAAAAAGTATGCAGCACACAATATGCCAAGCGACGTGCCTGTTTGGCCTGCCTTTGCACCTGCCGCTTTCAGCACACAGCACGCCGCTTCAGTTGAGACTGACAGTGCGTTGCTTTTGTGCCCGTGCGAATGGGCAGCTTCGGGAAATTCACCCACACACGACTGGCACAGCCGAACGCACAACACGATTCGTGCAGAGGCGAAAGCTTCTTGCCGAGTTGAGTTGAATTTGAGTTGAATAAGAGATGCGCTCGTTGAGTTCGTTCTACTCTTTGAGTTCTTGAGTTTGAGTTATTTTACGTTGCCTTATGAACTGAGTTTGGTTTCGCAGTTGAAGAGACTTTGAGTGCGTATTCCACTTGAGTATTGAGTTGCTTTCTTGCTGAGCTGAGTTTCAGCTGTTGGCTTCTATCTGCTCTTGAGCTGCTTTATGGCTCAACTGTTTTTGAGTGGCTTAAACTGTGATATTTTGAGTGCCGTTTGCAACTCATTTGTTCAGTGCGCTCTTATCTTGTTGTTTGCCGTTCTTATTGGGAGACTTGTGCTTATTTTGAGCTGCACATATTCCACTCAACTGCACTCTTTAAGCCTGGAGTAACTTTACATTGTATGCAGTATGAATATTATGCATATAAATGCTTTATTTATTCATTTATTCTCAATAAAATTGTAGACATATTTTAACAAAAAAATTACTTAATATTAAGTTTATTATCATGAGAAGTATAGAAAAATTAAAACTATTTAGTGACTTACAACATTGACTCTCGCTCTTGATTCTATTTAACTCTTGCTTGAGTTGGTTGCTCTATGAACGGCGCTTGATGAGAATTACTGTACTCACTCCTATTGTTTCTCTTTGGTAGCTATGGAATTTGTCTTCATTGCACTCGGAGTGACTTACTTAACTCACTCTAATTGCTTCTCTTTGGATTCACTTTCTTGTCAACATTGCACTCGAATTGGCTTAACTAACTCACTCCAATTGCATCTCTTTTACTTCAACAAAATATCTCTCATTTGCACTCTGAGCTACTCACTTCATTCTCTCCATTTGTATCTCTTACAGTTCTCCAGAATTTATCTCATTGGCACTCTGAACCACTCACTTAACTCACTCCTTCTGCTTCTCATCACCTGCACTTCTGCTGCAGTGGCACATTGAGCTACTTAGTTGGCTTCACTTAAATATTTCCGCTGCTCTTTGACTCACTCGAGTGTCGCTTCACTTTGCTGAGTGGCTTCATGGCACTCAGACTCTCGAACTCATTCGCTCTTCGTTAGCTTTGAGTTACTTGAGCTACTCAACGACTCTCGTGCGTCTCATTCGTTGCGCTAAACTCACCACAGCAGCCACCTGCCGAAGTTGCCGAGTGGCAACTTGCGCTCGTCGTGTGTTGTCGTGTTGCTGACACGAGCGCACACACACTCACACACACAGAGGCGAGCAGGTCGTCGCGGGCGCTAGTGAGCCTTGGCCAATCGTAAAAGTTTTGTACGTATTTAGTACAATTTCGGGATTTGGCAGGATGTAACGAGCCTGTAAGAAACTGAGCGCGCTGTGTGTGACAAATCCAACAACAACAACAACAACAACAACATCGCGACCTAATACAATAACAAGAAAAATAAATAAAAATAATAAAAAAATAATTTCGAATTATAGAAATTTTTTCAAAGATTTATAAAAATCCAAATAAAAAGAAATAAATGTAAAAAAAAGAAAATCTTGGCAAGGTGTTTTGCGAATTAAAGTTTAACTTGAAACCGTCAACATCTTCGGCTTGCCTCGGTTATTGTTCGGTACACTACGCAACCCCCCACCCTTCCCCCTCTAGTGAAGGAGTCCGGCCACGCGTCTCGTGTTTACCGCGTGCCGGTTAACGGGTTTCGTTTTTTCCCATTTCGTTTTTAGTTTTTGTTATTATTTTTTTGGATTATAATGCGGCATAAACTAAAACTACTACGTTGCGAGCATAAAAACTGCTTTTTAAGCTGGTAAAAAATTGATTTCATATTAACCGGAAACTGAAACAGAAGCAGATCTTTTGTGTGTGTGTGTGTGCGGTGTCCATTAAACATTGACACAGTTCTCTCACAGGACGTTGTTCTGAATTTTTAGATATGAAAGGAAATAATGAAAATGCACGAGAAAGGGAATGTGCAAAGGGAAGAGAAATAGTAATGGAAGTGGGGATAGTGATGAAGGTGGAAATATATTTAGGAATATGTTGAGAGATACTAAATATCTTCTATCTTATATCCAACTCGTTTTGAGGATTCTCTCAAGCAATATTATTAAATATAAAGGTAAAGCAAAAGAGCAAATTGTAGAAAAATAGATGGAACAAGAATCCTTTCCTTCTTTCTTTCGCATTCCGCTTAATTTGCTTATGCCAAAGCAGAACAACGTATAAAAAAAAGGAAGAAAAATCTTTATAGAAATTTCTGAAAGTGGCTCAACAAACGAAACGATTCTCGCAGCAATTGCTGGCGGGTTCGCAGAAGGGGGCGTGGCGGGGTCACGAAACTAACCCAAAATCAAAATCTGTTCTCCTACAGCTGCTGCTGTTGTTGTTGTTGTTGTTGCGGTGCTGTTTGGCTGTGTGTCCCATGTCCTGTGTCATTGTCCTTCCACTGCTGCTGGTCTTGGGTAATAGTGTCGTTTCCTTTATTTGTGCCCGCATTGACTTTTATGCTACCTTCTTCTGATTCTTCTCCTCTTCCCAATCTCTCTCCCTCTCTCTATCATGGCTTTGCTCTTGTTGGCTTTTCCACGCACACAATTGAAAATTCAATTGATTTACAAAATGAAGTCGCTTTTGGGCAACCGCTTCGCACTGTGCGCTGTGCGCTCTCTTCCTCCCTTTCACACTTTCGCCATCCATATCCCTTTCTCTTTTTTTCTTGGTTTTTTATCTATTTTCATTTTGGTTTTTACGAGCGGAACAACAATTTTTGAGCTGTTCTCGGGTTTTGCTTAAAGCAAGCGTTAACAGTTGTTGGCCATTTTGTAGGTCGGCTTTATGGTAGGGCATGGGGGGCATGAGGGGGAGAGAGTGTGCAGAGGGTTGAGCATTTGACGCCCAAATTTCCTGCTTTTGTTTTGGACGGCGGCGGCACGGTTGCGAAACTAGCGTCACGTTTGCGGCGACTGCGACTGATGGCCACAGCGAAAGCAACCGTGATGTCTCCACGACAGTTCTCTCTGTGTGTGTGTATGTGTGTGTTTGTAAATGTATGTGTGTAAGAGTGCTAACTGCTGTGTTTGTGTGTATTAGTGAACGATGCGGCCTAAATCGTTTTAGGAGCTGCTATGAGAAGTGATTTTTCTCCTGCTACTGCTGCTGCTGAAATGTTTGCAATGGACATTGGCCTCAAGTTCCATTCGGCCAGCAGCAGGAGGTGGTCGAAGGACGAAGGACAGTGTGAAGGATGCGCCATAGATTGACACAGTTAGGATTTCGCACAGTAAATTTTCAGCGTCCAAGCGAATTTACCAAATGCGGTCGACAACGAGAAATGGAACGTGGTCAATAGGACAACAAATTGAACTTTGTGACGGATTCACCAACTGCACATGACTTTCAACTATGAAATTTACATATATTTTAGAACAAAAATACAGTTCATTTGAAGTTTAAAGAGACATAGTTGGAAAGGCGAATAAAGAGGTTTAGTTTAGTAGAAGAATAAAGTCGAATATATAAGAGATATAGTTTATTACGCGAATAAAGTATGTTTAGGAACAATACCAGTGCTAATATATTGGAAAATGCATAGTATTTTTTGCAGTATTGAAATAGTAGTGTGTCCCACGTTGGGCGCCAAAAAGTGTTAGTGAAGTTTAATGGGATAAATAAGAAATAAAAAAGCGTACAAATAAAAAACATACTGGTGTCCCACGTTGGGCGCCAATAAGTATAATTGATGGTAGATGGGATAAATAAGAGGTAGAAAGCCTACGAATAACAAATGAGTTGGTGATTCAGTACATAATAAGACAGTAAAACGTGAATAGGTAGATAAAATGTGTAAGGTACTTATGAATTAAGAATGGTTCATAAGCAAATGTTAACTAGTTTTTTTTCTTTTATCATTTTTTTGCTTTGCTTTAAAAATTTATCATAAGAAGTTGTTATCTAGTATTTCTTGATTTTTTCTTTTTATTTAAAGAAATAATTACAAAGATAAGACAACTGTTAGCTATATATCAACAAAATCCAAACTATAAAAACTATCAAGCACACTTTTATTTAAGATTCCTATTAAATGCATACCTTCCCTTTGCTTTCTCTGCACTTTCCTCTTTTACTTAGGCAAAGTCTTGTGCAGAGATTAAAACTAAGCCAGCACTTTGGCTGTAAACTAAAGCTGGGATTGGGAAACAAGACTAAAAATTCAGAAATCGAAATAGAAGACGCCTCAAAGTATGCAACGTATTTTTTTTTGTATGTCCGCTTTGAGGCGCTTTCAATTTCCATACAAATGAAGAAGATTTCTCTGCAGCAGCATCCAAAGTCAAGAAAACACGCTCTGCTTTGCACTAGTTTTGTAATCAACTCAGTAGGGGAATCTGCACTTGCAGGGGGGAAAGGGGCTAGCTGAAGGGGTAAAACATTTAGTTGCCGCATTAAGACTGTAAATACTCGTGCATTGTTCCAGTTTAGTTTGTGTTCTTTTGTTGTTTTCTTATTTTTTTTTCTATTGCAAAGCTAAAGCTTTGAAGCTGGCGTTTTTTTGTTGTTGTTGTGCTGCTTTTGTGCTTCTTTTATTGTGGCATCCCTTTTCAATCCCTTTCGGTATGGTGTTGTGTCCTTGGTACTTCCCTCTCTCGCTGTGGATGCTACTTTTTCTCAGCATTGATTGTTTGTCATGGAGATAATTTGCCGTTAAGCCAAGGAAAAGCCGCTCAGTTATGTGCAGCTTATATTGTTAGTGAGTTTTCCCAACTGCGTTTTGTTACAGCAGGTGTTGCAGCAGGTTTTTCATCATCACATTTTTTATAGCTCCCCCTATCTCTCTCTCGTGTTTTCCTTTTCGAAAGTATTTCTCGAGTGCATTACATTTCATTTACTTACGGCAAAATCCACAGAACATTCTCTTTGTTCATTTTCGTTAAGGCAACTTTTCTCGTTTCGGTGTCAAGTGTTTTTATTAGAGAGAAACAGGCAAAGGGAGAAGGAGAGGGTGAGTGGGGAAAGAGAGAGAAAGAGGGAACAGTATAGCAAAGCAAAAAATGTTGCTACTGGGACGACAGCTGCTGCAAGAGGAGTCATCCCAATGGAAAAGCTGTTGCTGCTGCTGCTCTCCCTCTTCTTACACTTTCTCTACTTCACCACCTCCTTTGCTCCCCCCTCCGCCTCCCCCTCTGTGTATGTCTATCAAAACAAAATTTAAATGAAGTTTGTGGCTCGTACGCAGATTTCTTTGGTTCGTCTTTAAGCTCAACACAGCAGCACAGCACAGACGCAGGAGAGAAAACTCTTTCAAGCGCATAACAAGTATACGCCGTGTGTGACAAGTAAAGTTTCCTTTCCCCCCACCCTGGTTTGTTCCCCTCTGTCGTGTCAGTGCCTTTGTGATGTCAACTTGACCCATCGATGACATTTTCTCTCCTTTGTTTTTATTGATAGCACGCACTGAGTTGCCTTATCAGATGTCATTAGCTTAATTGACAAAAAGTCAGCAACTGCTGCTGATTTTGTTGCTCTTTTTCCCAGTTTTTCTATATAAATATGGGGAATATATAACAAAATGAATACAGCTTAGTTACCTGTCAGCTGCAGTTAGGTAATATTTTCAATGGTTTTATTTATGCGATGAACATTGCAAAGTGCAGACCAAGTGGAGGAGCAACTTACTGAATTAACCTAAAGGCGTCTTCTGAACTTACTTGCCTCAATTTAGAGTGCAACCTTATATACTCCTTATCTGACTTTCACTATCAATACACAACTAACCGCTTGAACTTTGGCCTACTTCATAAGTTGCTGATAGAATCGCATTTCCAAAAAAGAAGCCTCCAAATTACCCTCGACAAATTAAACACAACAAATAGCGCAAGCAAACAGCTTGATCTGACAGCACTACGCTAGATTAGGCCCATACAAATATGTCTATATATTGATATAAACACACACATACTCACACAGTCACACACATACATGATGTGTGGCATAGAAATCCATTAAATCAACTTGATGACGTCGCTCTGCTGGCAAGCACTTGGCAACCCTTTTATGAAGCTATGTGGGCGGCTGATCGGCCACGCCCATCAGCAGCTATTGTTGCATTTACCGCTGCCGTTGCTGCTGCTGCTGTTGACGTTCTGCAATTGGTGTTGAAAACTTTAGTGGAAATTTGGTAATACCCTCAATGCACAACGATGACGACGCGACTGCAGTCAGCATTAAGTGGCAGAACCTATCTCGCTCTCTCTCTCTCGCTCTCTCGCTCGCTCTTTCTCCCCTGCTGACTTCGTCTATACCTTGCTGTCAGTAACAAAGAAAATTTTAATTTTTATAGCACGAGGGGGGGGGGGGGCAGCGAGGGGTGGCAAGGCAGGCGGATTGCCGTGTTCCGTTTGTTGGGTTCGTGCCTGTGCTTACAGCACAAGTGCGATGGCAGCAGCAACAACAACAACAACAATAAAAAAATCCAATTATTTTAAAACTTTTGACAACTGCAACAACAACAGCAGCTGCAGCGACAGCAACAACAACAACAACAATGCTGCGCTATGAAAACAATAAGAAAGCGGCAAAAAAACGAGTTGGCAGCCATTATAACTTCACTTGAAAAGTTTAATTGATTTTTACAAGTGCATAAGGCTTACACACACACACATACACAAACGCGCGTATGTGTGTATGGTTTGAAGTGTGGACTGGGCGTGGCACGCCCATCAGCTGCGACCACTGCTTGTTTTCTTCTGCTTCGGCCCCCCTTTATTTTCTACCTGCGCTAAGTGGGCAGCCTCCCCTCGAACCTTTCAGCAAGACAAGGAAGTGGAAGCGAGGGGTGTTGGGGAGGGGTGAAATCAAAAGTAACGGAACTCATGCAATTGTGCAGCGACTTTTATACATATTTACCTTTTGGCAAGTGCCTCGCCAAGCTGTCTGTCTTTCGGCCTGTCTGTCCACGAACTATGCCAGGGGGGCCTGTTTCTGTTTCTGTGTTTTTTTAGCTTTTCTTTCTTTCGTTTTTTAATTGCCAGCGCAGTTGTTGAAATGACTCAGGGGTGCTGTAATGATAGGCTGCCTGCCACGTCTGGCTGCCTTCGAGGCATGCCTTGAACTAACTAGTTTCGCGACTGTGATTAACTCAATTGAGTGCAGTGAGCGAGTGTTAATTGGACTGTTTTCTTTCTCGTCTTGGAGTCTTAAGAAAATGGATTTTCGACACCTCTTCAAGCACTTTTCAGAAAAGACAACTTTCTTATCTTCGTTTGTAGTTTTTACTACATCTTTTCAGCTACATTTTAGCGGGTTTTAGCTATTGTTGGACTTAGGTTGTTTTTGTAAGAGCTTAGCTTTATTCACAGTTGGTGGGCTAGGTGATTAGACAGGGAAGCTTCTGAGACTCATACTTAAGATTATAAATGGTTTATATATTTTTGATCTGTATAGTGAACATAGTCGATACATCCCTGTCTGTTTATAAATAAGGAAACTAATCGAGCTGGGATGAAAATCGATATGCACAAATATATTATATATTGTCTCAGTATCATTTTTTGTATTCATTCGATACAGCTCCATCTGTGTATAGATAAAGACACTAGTCGAAATAACAAGATTTATACCTTTATATCGTTTTACTGTCTTTCCGGTATCCACAACTATAGCTCATATATCTTCCTGATGAGCATGATGAACTAAATCGATGCACATTTGTCTATTTAAAAACTAGGGAACAAGAAACCTAATTGAGTTAAAAGAGTACAAATGAGTTTTTATATTGTCTCACTACTTTTTGAGCAATATGATGAACTAAGTCGATTTATCCTTTGGTCTGTTCATAGATAAGAAAACTAGTAGAGTTGGCAGACTACATATTACCTAATATATCTTTTCACTTCGTATATATTCTATATATATTTTCATGATCAGCATGATGAACTTAGTCGATGTAGCTCTGTGTGTTTAAAGCAAATAAATAAACTAGAGCAAGTTGAATAGATTCACCAATATTTGCCAAAGCAGCTATGAATATTGAGTGCAGTTTCTGCTATAATCAAACGGAATTTAAACTTTCTTTTCTGTCTTACTACGACAAAGTATATCAGGATTCCCCAAGTTCGAGTTGTAAAAAATCATGTGAAGCATTCAGCTGTCATTAGCCGCAGTTTAGTCGCAGCAGTTGCAACATTTGATCTCCTGTTGCACGCTTAAGGGGCAACTGTCAAGCATCGCAATACATACATTTATAATACCCAAACATGTATGTGTGTGTGTGTGCACACATGTGTGCACATAAGTTGGTTTCGTTTCTCCTTTTCTTTTTTTTTACAGCTTTCGGGCTTCAGCTTAACAAGTCAAAGAGATTTGCACATGCTCAAAAAACCGCACACACAAAGGTCGCTTCTGCTCGATGTCCTGCAAAAGGATGTCAATGTTAAGCTTGTAAAACAACAGCAACAACATGTTGTGACGCTCTGTCTTTCTCTTTTCGTTCACAGGCACATGAGAATGAAGAAAATAAATCAATAAAACCATATAAAACTGCATATCTTTATACTGTATAAATAGAGCAAGAAAAGAATTATCTACAATACATATATGTATATGAATATTATGTTTAAGAGCTCCCCCTAAGTATTTAGTTCAACTTTAAGCAGGTAAATTTGTTCGTCTAGTAACAACAGCTTCCCTCCACATGGCAACAACTACAACTACAACTACAACTGCAACAATTACAACGATAATCCCGCTGAAAATGCAATTGGAATTGTTGCATCCACAAAAACAATCGATAACACAATGCTAAATCGATCACATACCATCGATATGTATCGACAACCACGCTTGCAACACCCACGTACAATGCTATCGAAATGGGCGTGACATAATATCGATTATCTCTACTGATCTGCTCTGTATGATGATGATGACATCGCATCTATTCACACATCTTGTAATATCCGATGATTTTCGGCTTGCGAAAATGTATCTGACTAACGATTGAATCCAACAAACACACACACTTTCAATCGCAAACTTTTAAAACCCTTTAAAAACAACAAAATAACAATTTAAAACACACACACACAACGAAACAAACACTCAACAAAACTCTCAACGCTACGAAACTCTCGTTTTGATTCTCTCGCTCAGCGCGTGCATATTTGCAAAGACAAGCGCAACATTTGAGGGTGTGAGAGAAAGAGAGTTAGTGCGAGAAAGCCTTAGTCAGCCACAGCCAAGAGAGTAAGTCTGATCGGCTTGACAAGGCGAGAAGAACAGATCAAGAGAGCGAGCACGCGCTAGAACGAGAGCGCAAGCAGAGAGAAAACATCTCTGCAGAAATTGTTGTTATCCTTGTCACTCGCAACAGTGACAACAAGTGCTTCGCTGCTCTCCTGCACATTCCATACATACATTCCTCCCCCCAACTCCCCCTTAAACTGAACCCGCTGCGCATACATAAATAATGGGTCTGCAGATGGCAGCCTCCCTTGTCGCAGCCACCTTCCTTGTTGCGTTGTTGCTTATCTGGACCCCAGCGACCGTCGATGCAGTCCGTGAGTATTAACAAAAGAAATACTTAAAAAAAATACAAGAATATATTTAAATAATAAATACCATCTAAGAACTGTTTATTTTTTTATTAACTCTTAAAAAAGTGGAGAGCTTTTTAAGGTAGATTTAAGAATGTTTAAATCAAGAACATGATTACTTTTTATCCTTGTCTTTTAAGATTTTTATAAATTCCTGTATTTTTATCCATTTCTGACTATTTCTTTTAAGTTCTCTTTAGTTTTTATAAGTTCTTCAATTTTTTGGCTTGAATTTGGTTTGGTAAAAGAAATATTTTATATACAGAGAAAAAATTGGATCTATTTTTAATTTAAAATTCAATCATGTCCAAGTTTTTGCGTATCATAACCAGTGCGACCTTTTATGTTTATCACATTGTTAAACATCAAGATCTCTCTCTAATTCCCATATGACAAGACATATATCCCACTTATATGTTTAGAGAGGCTTAGACACCCATGTGAAAGAAATTGACTTTCTACTGCTCGCATTGCCGTAGACCAAAGAGATTCAACATTACAAAACAGTCTTTGCATTTCTGTCAAACAAAACAACCAAGTTCATATGAGATGTCCTACTGTTGCTCATTATAATAATACCCAAGGTTGCCCGAATCTCATTTCACATGTCGATCTGACTTCATGAGTTTATGCCCAGCATCGATGGTTTTCGGCAAAAGACTGAAATCGGAGCTCCTTCGCGAAATTCACCCTGGAGCGAAGGGAGTTCAATACTGGACTTTTGGACAAATAATAAAAAAAATTGCATGAACATTTTTGGATCATCATTCAACTCTTTCGCTGATATACATTTTTCTATTCCCTGTAAATAAAACAATACCTACTCAAATCATTAAACGTTTTAAGTGATGTTATGCTCAATAGTGTCAAACTTTCCAATGGAAGTGTAAGATTGGACCCGACAGCACTAGTATTGACAGTACCCAAAACATAAATACCACCCTAACGTACGACAATAAATAAAATCTTCATTATTTTCAAATAATTTTTTAAGTTTAACTTTGAATTTAAAAGAACCGCACAGATTTTATTGGCTATAGAAAATCGTATTTAAACTTTTTATAAAACGAAAAATAATGCATAAACTTAAGATAATAATATTTCTAGATAATTATATTCTATTCATTAAAATAACGTTTATTTTTAGTTTTATGTGATAAGAGCCAATCAAACAAATTATTTCAGTTATAGATTTTACTTACCTCTTAAAAATGAATACAAATTTAAATCATTTTCCCCATTTTTTCAACTATTTCAACCTCTATCAACTTCAACTTTACCAATATGATTTCTCTTAACTTAACACAAGTTTTCCATAAGCTTTTCAGTTTAGTTATGTATGCAAATCCGGCAACTAATATTGAAACTGTCTGCAGATAACTTGTTATTTGCGTATTTCCCTTGCAGGTTTCACAAAAGTTTATCCGTTTTATGTGGCAGGGGGGTGAAGGCAATTAATGTGAAACTCATTCCCCTGCAATTAATTCCCGATTGATGCAGCTTTACATCCAAAATACCTTTCGCTCTCTGACTCTTGGCTCAATCAACTGAAAGTTGTAAATTTCAAATTACTTTTTGCGAAAAAGCCGCGCAAACAACTCGCCGAGCGAGAGTCAAACTACTTTCTAGCTGGCCATATTTCATCAGTCAGTAAGACGTGGAAGGGGGGTGCGATGATATTGGTAGTAGGTTTTACCGAGCGAGTGGTTTCCGGGGGTGAGGGGGCGGGGCACAGCTTATGGCTTAGCGGAGGCAAAACTTTTGCTATATGTTAATTATGGCGCTGCATTTATTTGAGGCTTAATATAGCATGTCGTATTCATATAGTTGGCTCGGTTTGCCGGCTTCTGTTTTCAGGAATAAGTGAGAGGAGGGGAGAGAGTAGTAGTGGTAGAGTGAGAGCGAGAGAGTGGAGTGGGAGGGGGGCCACAAATAGAGTGAGCGGCAGCGAGTGGCAGCGAATTCTACCTACTTTTCGATGTTGCCGCTGTCGCTGTCTAAGCGAAAACTTTTCAAATTATCGTAGCATCAACTTTTTGTGGAGCGTAGAACAGGCAGGAGGGGAGGGGTAGGGGTAGCGGTGGGATGGGGAACTGAATCTCGAGCCTGCCAGCAGGAGTTGTGGCAAATTAATTAAAACTTGTTGCGAAAACCAAAAAAAATATCAGTATAATAAATACCAAAATGAGTTGCGTTACGCACAGTGCACGTTGCAAGGGGGTAGACATCCCCCTTACCCCCTCTCCTGTCCCCATTCAGCCTTATCCCTTTCGGTCTGTGCGATGCTAGACAATTGCCATGTCATAATTTCAAACAAACGACAAATTAGCTGGCAAACGTTTCCGTATGCCATCGAAGGGAGTCACAAAGGCATGGGCGGCGTATGGAGGGCGTGGAGGGGGTGGAGGGGGTCACAAAAAACCATTTACATGCAACAGCAAACAGTTTTGCATATGTTTTAGTATCTGCCCCCAATCTCCTTCCCCTCTTTCATTGGCTGAAAATGTTGTCTAACGGTTTGTCGCTCTGTCAACGCCTATGGCACTGCAGCAGAAGTCGTGTTAGCTCAGGAAAGGGGAAAGAGGGTGGAGAGGGGTGAGACTAGAGTGGGGGGTGGGGGTCGGTACAGTAGGCAGGCTGGCTGAAAAGCCGCAGCCCGCAACGAGTTGTACAAACATTTCACGCGGCAAAGTGCCGCATAAATTTCAATTTAATGGTTTATACAACTACACACACACACACACATGCAGCTGCACATAGTGCTCTCTCTCTAATATACGCTCACCAACACCAATGCACAGCGAGGTGCGACAAAAGTGTGCAAAAAACTCGGCTCGTCCAACAGGATGTGCAATGTTTTGTCTCTCGTTGTTTTTGCGCTTTCCATTTCACGTTTTTGCGCTTTCCTTTTCTCTTTTTCCCCGCATGTGTGTGTTTTGTTGTGTGCCCCATTCTGCAGTTTGTTTATTAGCCGAAAAATGCAATGATGTGCCCCATGGTGTGAAAGGTGCTGCCCGCGAGAGAGCGGGCTGACACGTTCAAAGTGGTGGCTTCTGCATAGATACCAAAAAAGGAGGAAAATTAAAAAATATTTGAAATGATCTAATTTGCAAATGTTTATTAAATCTAAATCAACTCAAATTGTACACAAATAATATTTGTTTAATCGGTAAATCTTTTAGAGAGCTTACTTAAGTTTTGCATATTTTTGTTGCATACTTTCAGGCACGGGTTTCAAAATCAGTACATAATTAGAATTTCTCAAATAACTTCTATCTCAATTAGCCGATCGCAACCAAATTTTAAAAAAACATTTGTGTTTATTAAAAATAAACTGTCATGGATATAAATTTGCTTAACGATTTACGGGAGCGAAACGGGGTTGCCACGGCTTCTGCTGTATGAAAATACCAAAAGAGTGTCTCCCTACCTTATCTTTCTTTTTGTTTATCCTCTCTACTGCATCATTTCATCTGCTAAAGCAAATATATAATAAATTTTACTCTACGTACTTCAGTGTCGTTACCACATTTAAAATATGTATTTGTGAAATAAATGAATCTTTCTTTAGCTAAATTCGCCAGGTAATTAGGAGGAGAATTGAAGAAGTGCTCGCTACATTTTACTGTCATTTTCAATTGTCTGCGATGGCGGCAGATAAATGTTGATTTATATGACCCTCCCTTGCAAAGGTGGCAGAGGTCTTGCACATTAATGTGTTGACATTTGAAGTAGCCAAGGAAACTAACAGCATTTCGCTGCGGCCACACACACCCACACACACGCAGGCCAGTTGTAATGAAAAGTAATAATATTAAATTAACAGAACTCTTAGGAATTGTGGCCACTTGGTGCCAGGGGAGGAGGAGGCTGGTGAATGGTGCCTGTTTGTCCGTTCATCTGGGCATTTCTCTACACTATTTTCCGCTAGGCTCTCTCTGGCGCAGGCTGTAACATCTTATTTATGGTCTCGTTTCTCGTAAAAATTTGTTATTTAGATTTATGGCGCTTTGCTCTTTGTTGTTGCCACATTTATTTATCTGCGTTACGTTCTCACTTTGTTGTTCTTGTTTTTTTTTTTTTGAGGTTTTCTTTCTATGCGAAGCGCTTTTTTCTCCAACTGAAATTTTAGAGCCACTTTGCTTGGTCACTTGGCCAGCAGCAACAACAACAACTGCAGCATTAACAACAAATAGCAAGTGTGATAAATGCCAAAGCATTATTATTGTTGAGCATCATTCGAGGCAGTTAAGAGCGTGTACTACTTATGCTGTCTCCGTGTGCCAGTGCGTGGGGGGGAGGTGTTCGTGTGTGAGGGTGTGTGTGCAGGGGGTGTGGTTGTCTGTTTGTGTGTGTGTGTAAGCTGGTAGCTGTTTGCTGATCTAATGATATGCGGCATTAATAAAAACGCATTCGCATTTGGCCTGCGCTGCTCATTTGGCCAATTGTCCAGCAGAGCTAGCAGGGCAAATGGGCCGCACTTTGACTCTTGTTAAGAGATAAAGCTAAAATCTAATGTCATTTGTTAGATCTAAACACAAAAACGGCTGATTAGCCAACTCAAAGTGGGCATTTTGAAACGGTCAGAGCGACTGAAGCGCCTTGAAGACGTTTGGTTTACATTTCCTTCATTATTACTTGACTTAACATATATTCTCCTCAATATAGAGCAAATTATAGGTCTAATCTTAGCTCTTTTTTTCAGAAAATATTCCCTGTGCTTTCTACCTTCAACTTAATTTACCTTTATTCATGCCTCTAGCTTGCCTCTCTTGAACCAATTCACAGCTTCAAGTCCTTAAACATTTCCGAAATTGTTTGCAATCCACTGGACTCGCTCTCATTCTCTCTCTCCAATGCCTCGCAATGACAATGACATTATGCAAATCTTTGCTACTTCACTTTTTAAGTGCCACAAGTTGTGGCACGGCAGCATTGGCCGCCACTGCACAAATTTTTTATGTGCCACTTGCTGCCGGTTTAATTAGAAAAAATGTTAATTTAATGCTTCGCTGGTTCGCCTGGTTTCTCTTGAATTAAGTCTCTCAATGTGCGGAAAAGAGCGAGAGATAGCGACAGAGAGAGAGAGAGAGAAAGAGTAAGCGAGCGAGAGAGTGCGAACGAGTGCTGTTTGTTGGCCACTTTTGTCTATTTGTTTGTTTCCACCTAACCGAACGGACGCCCCAAAATTGTGCCAGCTACACGCTGCCTCTTCTTCTCGCTCCACTCTCAGTGCCTCTCTCTCGCTCCTTCACACTCTCACACACGCCAACACACCATAAGCTGACCAGCGCCATATGTTCGTGTCATATTTTGCTTGTAGCGAACAAATTTCGACAGCAGCCAAAAAAACAGCAACGGAACCAGTTTAAATTAGCGGCTTTAGAGTTGATAGACTAGTCCAATACCCTGTGGAAAGTAAAGCAACATAATATATATATTTTATGAACTATTTAAATACTTTGTATATTTTAAATAGTCATTTGAGTCAGTGGAACTTCTTTTATTTGCTCGCTCTAGCTGCTGCCCAAAAAAGTATGCAAGACTTTTTGCACTCTTAATATTTTGGTCAAATATTTGCCCTATTTAGCCATTATTAAATTCATTCTGCTACACGACATTAAGGGCAGCTTTTTATTTTGGTTGCAGCTTGCATTTGCCGTTGGGCGCTTTTCAATTGCGCCCTGCAAAATCTACGCGCACTTTTCATACACCCAAAAGGGGGAAAAGTTCGGACAGCGTGTGCGCTAAATGATTCATGACTCATATGAGTTGTAGCTGAGTGTGTGTGTGTGTGTGTGTACAGGTATGTGTGTGTGTGTCGTGCTTAACTCGTAATTTTCGAGAGCGCGCGCGCGCTACACGGGGCAAATAAGGCCACTGAGGCCGTCGTCGCGCTGGACGCCGCTTAGCGACGCGCAGCAACAATTTTGAGTGCATTTTATTGTAGTAGTTTGTAGTTGAAAGTTGTTGTGCGGCTGCTGCACATGAATATTGCAGCTGATGAGCGACAGCTGCCCCACACTCCACACCCTTCCTTCCTCCCTGACACCCCTTTGCGCTGCTGCCGTGGCAAAGGGTCAAAACTTTTAATTAATGTTTATGGCTGCATTGCGGCGGGACTCGGAAGCCTCTTTAAGTACAATTTATTTATTTTTACTAAGGCTGAGGACGGGGTGGTGGGATTACTGTGGAAGCTAAGACGCTGCCGTGCAGCCTAAAAGCAGACAACGCATTTTTTAATTAATTTGTTTGTGCCCCTTTTTTATTTTTCGTTCGTTTTCTTTCTTTCCATACCACAATTTTGTGGCCTCTTATTGTTTTATATACTTATTCTTTACCTTTCTGCCTGTCTCGGGTCGGCGCTTGTATTAATCAATTAAGGTGCGCTGCCTCTAAGTACATGAAATTTTAATTGCATTCCTTCAAATTGCCCCAACAGAGAGAGAGAGAGAGACAGAGAGAGAGGGCGAGACACAGACGCACGCACACCCAGACGCGTCTCGCAGACGTTGTGCGTGACAATAAACTTCATTTATTTCATTTAGACGTCAAGGGGTAGACGAAAGAGGATTGGGTTGCCCTCTCAGGCACCCCTGGGTGATTGTGAGCACGTTTAGTCGCTACTTAGTTGAAAAGTTCATTTAATATTTGCAATATGAACGTAATTTAATTGCAGAGTTGAGGAGGGCTCTCTTAATAGTTTTAAATGGTCTCCGATTGGCTATTAAGCATTGAATTCACTATTTATGGACAATTTAAACAGTTCTGCTATATATTTGAATTAAAATACTGAACTATATATTTAATGTTCTATAATAAGTTTGCCATATATCTTTGCAATATTTAAATTTCACTTGTATTTTGTAGAAGTTTAAACTGGAAGTTATTGTACAATATTATTTAAATATTATTGAATCCTTTACTTAGCTAAAGATCTTTTCCTTTTCAAATAATTATATTATATACTCTTTACTTTAAGTCACACCAAATTTATCATAGTCCTACAATCATCTTTTAAAATATAATATTAATTACTACTCAGTCTAACTTGAATAGACTCCAAGGAAATGAAACTTCTTCCTTAGTCTCATAACTCTCTTGTTCCCCCGTTCACATTTCAATATTTCATACACACTCATCATAAACCGCTTTCATAACCAAAATTTCATGGCCCCATCCTTGTCATGAAATGCTGCTACACCGCCTGCCTGCCCCTTCCCACTCTACTGCCTTCTTCTCTTGGGGCTTTTGCTATGCAGCATGCGTGTGTGTTCGTTCGTTCGTTTTATTTTTTGTAGTTTCCTTCCTTCTTTTTGGGCTGTTTCTTTGGGCACGCAGGGGAATAATTACAAAATTTATGAGCACGGCAATGGGCGTGGCCTCATAATTGTCAATTGATGGCGTGCCGGGAGGGGAGAGAGGTGCTCAGCGGGTTGCTGCTCTCATAAAACTCAAGTAGTTTGCCAGTCAATGTTTTCATTGTTGTTGCTGCTATTGTTGTTGCTTGCGTTGTAGCTGTTGCTTAGCCTGTTTGCATGTTGTGGCAGTGCTGCACGCCAACCCTGGGGGGCGTCAAGGGGTTAAGGTTCAAGCACGAGGCACGTGCAAATGCTGTGAGCACGTCGATCGTTTCTGGGCTAGCAAATCGGGCAATCGGGCTTTAATATAATGCGCATTTTAATGTCATTATTTTTGTAAGCTGCCCCCACTTCCCTCTCCTTCTCTTTCTCTTCTTCTTCCTCTTAGTCTTTCTTTGCGTTTTCCACCTCTTCGCAGTGCAGAAAAAGCAAAAGTGCAAAAGACGTCGACAAAGCGGCCAATGCAAATTGCGGACATAAAAAAGCAACCAGAAGCAGGTGAAAAGTGGAACAAGGCGGGAGCGGGGGTGGATGTAGAGGAATGGGAAGTGGCATAACAAAGAGAGAAAGCGAGAAACGAGCTATTTTTGTGCGGCACAACACAACAGGAAAGAGCAGGAGGGGCAGGAGCAGGAGCAGCAAAAGGAGGCGAGCCTGCAGCGCAGCTTTTGCCTCCACTGTCAGACAAAACGACGACGGCATTGTCGCTTTTGTGTTGCATAGTTGACATTGTTGGATTTCCACAAAGGTGCAGGCAACAGGCACCACTTGATTTTGTGGGGTGTGCCAGCAGCAGTAGGAGGGTGGGGTAACTGTGGCAAGCAGGCCACAAGCTCACACACACACACATACACACACTCACACACAGAGGGAGGACTCTCTTAGCCGAGATATCAGCACATTTGATTTGGTTTTTGCCACGTATTTGCTTTACACACACACACACACACACAGAATCAGGTTGTGTGTGTGTGTGTTGAATGTGCAACAATAACGCCTTTAGACACTTGCGACTGTTCATCTTCACACCTCATTGGTCGACAGGTGGCGCCACTTGCCACTTGCAAGTTACCAAGGCAAGTAAACTTTGTTTTCACCTCCCACTCTCGCTCCTCTTTTCCTCTTTCATCTCTCCCTCCTCTCGCTCTATGTCTTTCTCTGTCTCTTCAGTATCTATCTATATCTCTTTGTTGGCATATTTGCTTTGGCTCGAGTTGAACTTTTCGCTCGGTTGACAGCTGTCGCAGTCAACTAACTGTTTAAAGTCAATGCGAATTTATTTATTTATTTTATTGAATCAAGAGAAATTGCAACTTTATAAGGGTTTAAATGGTATTAAACTTTATACTCATGGTAAACTTCTACTGTACATATTTCTTATTTGACTTAACATACATATGTATGTTTATTTGATATTTATTTGTATGTATATTTAAATGTTTTCTGGTCCAAGCCGTTGCCTCTTTAATATTAAACATACTCCATAAAAAAAGGTCTTAACAGCAAAAGAAACAAGTATAAAAGTTACAGTCGAGTGATTCGAAACAATTTCTTGCATATATACAACCTTTCATTTTTGTTGCAATCAATCTGCTTAAATTATTTCTTTAATAACTTATAAATTAATTTCTCGATTCCAACTAAATATTCAGATTTCATAGTAAAATAACATTATAGTATTACATTTTCAATGTTGCTTATCCATTAACACTGCTTAACATTTCAAAACTTTCATAATCGACTAGTCGCGGGGGCAACAAAGAAGAACTACTCGTGCTTTATGTTGTTCATTTAAAGCATTTTTATAACCAAGCAAAACTTTCCTGCAGCATTTTTTGTATTTTTTTTTTTGTGTTTTTCGGCGACGCTTTCCAACACTTTGCTGCCATGCACACAAATTGAGGACAAGTTTATTTTTTGTCAGCTCCTTTTGGCAGTCATGTGACCAGCACTTAAAGCACACGTCGCATCCCAAGACCGCGCTACCCCTCGCTACCACCTCCCCCAGCCTCGCGACCTACGCGTTGTGCATGCCGGTCTGTCGCTTGGTTTTCATTTTGTGTTTGACGCTCTAACTAAGTACTTGACTGGACTGGGACAGGGGCAGGGGGGAGGAGGCGGCTTGGCTGTGCAGAGTGCACCCAGGATGCAAACTTTCCAATTGTTAAAACTTTGCACTTGAGCGATTTTTGTGTAGCATATTTTTTGGCATATTTGCGCGCTCGCATGTACCAAGCACTTTGCAAAGAAAACTTTTCAATGTGGTAAACACGCACACTAACACACACATCACACACACACACACACATTGCCGCAGACACAACTATTAAAAGCCAGCAGCAGCAGCAGTAGCGGCAGTCGAAAGAAAAATGCATAAATAATGTAGGCAAGGCGAAGTAGCAGAGCAAAAGCGAGTCCGACAACAGCAGCAACATCAACAAGAACAACAGCAGTAACAGCAATAAGAAGAAATGTGAGCTGTCCATTGCCAATGAGTACAACGAATATTAGATGCTCTAACGGAAGTGCTTAGTGCCTTTGAGCATTGTTGCGCTTGAACTGCTTGAGAATTCGAAACGAAGTTGCTAAATTACGCTAGACTCGAAAGCTTCGCTCTCGTTTACTACTTAGTAATACATAGTGTCATGCTGTAGCTAATGTACCCGCTTTAATGCGCGCACATACCCTGCTAAAAGAAAAAGGACACCGTCTGTGTCAAGTTGACAGTTTTTCCTTTTGGTTGCTGCAAGTTCTTTTCCACACATTATGAAAAACTTTCTTCTAGCGCGCACTGATAAACGCTGCCTGCACCCACACACACCAAGTCTGCATGCGTTTGTCTGTGTGTGTCTAAGTCAACACCAACAGCAGGCGCCCAACGTGGGGCTGCGCGAGTACATTAGGCAAATGCTTGGCTTATGGCGGCAAGTTTCGCCTCGTTCCTAGCTTGAGGTTAACTGCGTCTCCTTGCCTTCTTTTTTCTAGTTTACTTTTTTTCTCCCCTCTCTCTCTCTCTGTCGCTCCCTCTATGTGTTTTTTAGTCTCCTTTTTGGCGGGCGGTTTGCGTGTTCGCAGCGCATTTTGAGCTACCTTCGCCAAGTTGTTCGCTGTCATGTTACGGCAATTTTACGCCCTCGCCATTTCAGGGGCAGCAGCAACAACAGCAACGCCAAAAAGGATCTCACGACTACAATGTTAAAATGTCAAAGCAATTCCAGAAAAAACAAAAAGTAGAAGAACAAAAAGAAGAAGAAGTTGGAAGGGGGAGGGAAACCGAGAAAACAACTTTGGTTTTTCATTTTTTGCAGCATTTCCCACTGCGTGTGGCTTTAATGGTGGTGCAGCTCGAGCCTTGTGCGTTGACCAGTTGCAGTTGCTGCAAAAGCCGCAACACACGCGTTCCCTTTCCAGTTTCGTTTCCATGCCACTTTCCTCCCCCTACCCCCCTTCTCTATGCCTGCCTTATGGCATATTTTTCGAGCTGCATTTGCAGAAATTGATGCTACAGTTTCGTCTGTGTAGAGCGAAGAGAACGAACGAAGGCCTAAGCAAATTTTCCCATTTTCCTATGTAAATATGTGTGTGAGTACGTGTGTGTGTGTGTGTGCAGAGTGGAAAACCTGAAAACTAGAAAACCTGAAAAACTGAAAACCATTTGCCATTGAGTGCATTAATTTGAAATTATGCCGAGCTACGCAAATATCGCACACACAGAGACCATGGGCAACTTTTCAAGTGTGCAGGCTTCTGGCCCGGCATGCTGCCCTCAACTGTTAGGTATGAGAGGAGGTTCCTGTTGCTACTGACTTGCTGGGGTTGCCACTCGAGTTGAGTTCAAGTTTTGTTTGGTTTGCTTTAACCATGAGAATAATGCGGGCATTTTCAGCGAGCTTGTTCACAGCAAGTTGAGTTCCGTTGCAGCAATTGTTGTGCTAAAGTTAAGGTTTTTTTTTGGATTTAATTATCTTGTTGATGGTGTGTGTGAACATGGAAAATGTTTTGAAATGTAACTGTTCAATTTATATTGATATTTGATAGACTCTTTGTTTTCTGCTTTAGTTTGAAATCAATGGCACAAAATGTTGATGGTGAAAGACTCCGTTGAGTTTTTCTTTTCATCAATTTATTCCTGAGAATGTTTTACTTTATGTATATATAATATATATTACATACTTTATAAATAATATCTAATTCCTGCATATAATTTCCCTTACTCATTCAATCAATTAGTTTCGATTGCGCTAAAATATTCTCTGCTAATTCAAAACTGTTCCCTTTTCCCTGGACACATTCCACTTCGCGCCTGTCTCCTTCAGTGTCTGTTACCATGTCCGTTTAGCTCATTATACGCCCATTTATAACCCTAATCAGACCACAGCAAGAACAACAATGGGTAGAAAAAAAAAAAAAATATAAATGACATTCAATTAAAAACTTAAATGGCGCTCTCTGCTGGACAAGTGTCAATGGCAAAAGTGCCTAAGCGAGTTGACTAATTACAGGGCATAACAGGCACGAAAGGCAGAAAGAGACAGCAAAAAATAAAGCAAGAGAGAGAGAGAGAGAGAGCAGAGTAAAAAGTATAGTTAAGCGAACATAGATATGAAAGCAATGCAAGTCAATTAGAGCCGTTGTCAATAACAGAGAAATACGTGTAGAAACGAACTAAAAAAAAGAGAGTGTTAAATAGTTGAAGGCTTTAAATGTCAGTTCATTTAAAAATTAACAGCGAGAGCGAGACAGCAATAGCTGAGAGTTGAGTGGGGGAAGAGAAAACAGTTACAACTGTCAGGGAAAGGAGCCAAGTTAAGTAAAATGGACTTAAAGTTTTAACAAGCACACCCGAGTGTCTGGCAAGAGGGGGGTCCCAAGGAGGCAAGGCTAGGCAAGCGAAGGGAAGACTTGGCAAGGCGCTAAGCCCCTTTTTGTAGAAGTATCTGCCCGGGGCCGTTGGCTAGAGGGGTGTGGTGAGGGGTGCTGAGAGCGGCTGTGTTGCTTCTTGCTATTTACTTATTTTGTTTGCATTTACTTAAATCGGATGAAAGGATTTGCTGCTTAGTGCGCGACTTTGTTTTGCCATGCCCCCTATACATCCCCTCTCTCCCCTTCCCGCCGCTGGCATCATCTACAGCCCCTGGCAGGAAATTTTAAATGAACTTTTGTCGAGAGAAACGTGCAAAAGTGTGAACTGTATGTGGGGAGCAACATTTGAATCGAGTGTGTCGCCTAACAAAATTGGCATCGGCTACAGATTTATGGCCATGTGTGTAACAGATACGCCTGCTCTCAATAACAATGCTCCCCTTCCTGCCCCTCCCTCCCCCTAGCCTGGCATCAGCTGTCACCAAGGCAACAAACAACCAGGGGCACAGAAAAAGAAAATAAATAAATGTAAAAAAGGGATCGCTCAGCCGCTTATAATAATGACAAAGGCACAAATCACAGTCTCTGTGTGTGCGGGTGTTTGTGTGTGTGTATTGTGCGTGCTGCTTATTTGTAAAATCCTTTTTATGTAAATAAATTCTGCAAGTCCATTTTCAACATATTTATGCGCCATTTTACACACCAGGACCAACTTACGGACCCAATTCACTCGACCGTCTGCAGACAATTCCATTTGCTGTCTCTTTCACTCTCCCTCTCTTTTTCTTTTTGTAAATCCCATTAAGAGGCGAATCTTTACCCAAATAAGAAAAATGAGCTTTCAGCGCATTAGAAAAGAAAATAATCAGCCCAAAAACCAACAACCAAACCAAGAGACCGACCAGCAACAACAACAACAACAACAACGTAGGACAATAGCAAAGTGTAAGGTAAATTTACTGTTGACATTTCATTTTGTTCATGGAATTTGTCTGCTGGTTTTCTTTGCTTTTCTTTGCCTTTTTTTTCTAAACTTTGTTGGTTCGCTCTTCATTCTTGTGCTTTGCACCCACTTTGAGTTCTCTTGGTTGTTCCTGTTGTTGCAGCGGAAATACTGAAGTGTTGTTTGGGTCAATGACGAACGAACCAAGCACTACAAATAGGGCAGTTTCTTTCAGTTGGGTGTTAACGGAAATGATTGTCAATGGGAGACAATGGAAGCGGAAGGAAAGTGCTAGATATGAATATGTTCCAAGTTTATTAGATGGCAGAAGTATTAAATATTGTGAAAGGGAATTTAGGGATTATTAACGAAGGCTGGAATGAATATGGAAGGGTTTTAATTCAACTGAATGCAGGTTAAGCTTAAGGCTCTGTTGAAAAAAAAGAGCTTAGTACACCGGCTCCTTTTCTTTTTGTTCGATCTTAGCACAGAAAAAATACCAAATATGTTTCCTTTCTATACATATAATATTCATTTTCGAAATTTCCCTAACATATCTATTTATGGAAAGAAACATCTCGAATTTTCTTGTTAAATCCACACAAACTAATTTCTTAGCGGAAATATCATTTAAACTTCCGGGTATAAAATATTTCCATTCATAAAACATAAAAGAGTTTTCCCTCAACATTAACTAAGTAAATATAAATGAATATTAGATAACTTAATTTAATTATAATACTCTTTCACATAATTTCCCCAAAATTCAGATCAGCTAAATTTGTATAAACTCTGCTCTCCGGTTTGGCTCTTTGCTGTCTGTCACGTCTGTCTGCCTGTCCGGTTGCTAATTGAAAGCTTCCTGCGGCATTTTGTGACCTTTTGACAGACAGCGTGGCAAAGTTTTCTATGCCTCTCTCTGGTTAACTGTTTTTGCCACGCCCACACGCAGTATATCATAGGAAACTGCTCTGTCTTATCAGTCTCCAAATGGAAATTAATATTTAATGTGCGCACATTTTTATTATTTTCCCTGTGTGTGTGTGTGTGCGGGTGTGTCTCTGTGTTTGTGTGTGTGTGTTTGTGTGTTTGTTGGTATTTGTACTATGGCTGGGGGTCTTGGGGCTTTGAAATGTTAGACGCTGCTTAAGCCTCATTAATAAATAACGAAGGGCATTTTACGGAGCCGGCAGCGAAACGAGATGTAAGCAAGAAACTAAAGAGAGAGATTGCAATAGTAAAGGAATGAGAGGGAGAGAGAGGAAGAGACAGTGAGTTGGAATTTTTGGTAGGCAACTTTTGCCGCTGACATGCGCTCAATACTTGCCATCTTTCAGTTTTTCAATAATAATTTCGCTAGCTGCAGTTTTATATTTTTCAAATAGTAGAAAGGGGCGTGGGTGGGCGTGGCAGCTGCTTCAGTTCAATAGAAATAGGTGGCAGATAGTGGGCGTGCCGGACGTGAAAGAGCCACACGGCAGCGGGCACATTGATAAGCCAAGAAACTTTTGCCAGCCTGCAGAAGTCCCCAGAGGGAGGAAGGGAAGAAAGACAGAGGGGAGACAGAGAGAGTGAGAGAGAGAGGGGGAGGGAGGGAAAAGAGTGCGATGTGCGTTGTTTTTGTTGTTTTTTTGGACCAGTGGGAATCTGGCTTTGGGTCTGGTCGCAGCTTAAACGCAGACAAGCAAAACTTTTTGGCCGCAAAACTTTTAACTGGTTGGTCGTCATACTTGTTGCCCCGCCACCCAGCACTGTCTGTTTGTGTGTGTATGTTTGTTTGTGTATTTGTGACTGTGTGTGTGAACAGGCCTCGCAAGCAGCTGCTAAGACAAACATAAATTATATGCCATTGTCCAATGGAGCGCGTCCGGGACCACAAAGTTGCCTCTAATGATGCCACATTCAGACGTCTATGGGGCCAAGCGGCATAAATTAGCCAAAAGCACACACACACAGACACACACACGCACACACACAGGCACAGACAAAGACTCTCTCACACACACACAAACGTATAAGGAGCGCTGGCCAACGTCGCTAGGTGGCGCTCTAGTTCAGCTCAAATTAAATGTTAATTTCATGCCATCATAATCACCGACGTCGCACAACCAACCAACCAACACACACATGACCTCATTAAGGCCAACCGCTGGCCAACGAAACCGACAACAACAACAACAACGGCAACAAGAACAACTGCTGCGAGAACAACAACAATCAGAAATAAGTTGAATTTGAAAAGATTAAGTGAGTGCACGACTTGAGTATATCCAGTGAAAGTTGATAGAGCAAACCGATTTTGGCATATGCCAAATGTTGCCAACAAATTTGGCTTAGTTCATCAAAAAAAAGTTCAAAAAATAACTACTTAATATTTTATAAAAATATTGCTTAGAAATCCGAGCTACCCCATGGGTCACACACACGTTTTCACAGGTATCACAGCACGAACAATAGCCGTGAACCATATAATAAAAGGCAACAAGGAACCGCAGAGCGAGCGCACGTTGGACCAACCACATATATAGACTGCGATGGTCTCTTGCAATGGTTGGACAAGGTGAAAGAGAACGGAGAGTGGGGTCTGCCACACTGGGCGTCGCTTGCCACGCTCTGCAAATAAACTGTAAAAATGTTTACCGACAATTTTCTACACAATTTTACGCGGCAACAACGCGTCGAGCAGTCGCGAAGGTTGGGAGTTTTAGCAAATTAGGGTGCGCATGAGGTCATATTAATGTGGTTAATTACAATAATTAGAAATTTAATTAAGGTGTGTGTGTGTGTGTGTGTGTCCGCGAACACTAAAAATCGAATTTACATGTTAAAGAGCTGTAAAAGAAATTCTACGCCACATGCCACATAAATACAAAACAATGTAATTTGTATTATATGTTCTTGCAGGACTCTCTTTGAGGCTCCTATGAAGTGGCAAAAGCACAACCAATGCCAAAGTCCAGCAACGCGACAAACACTAACTGAGTTGTTGTGGTTAATGGGTTGTAGGTTCCGCTTTAGTCCCCCCTCCTTCTACCATTTCCCATTTTTTCCGGGCTGTAAAAGGAATTAGAACTATGCAAATGGTATTTTTGGGTGTTGGGGCAGGAAAGGACCCCAAGCTAATGATGATAAATTTTCATATAGTTGTTGTGAGGGGGGAGCTGTTTGTTGTTGTTCGGTCAAAGGGTTCAGCGCCAGGGTAGGGTTGCCACAGAGAGATAATGTTTCGCTTTTGGGGGGCGGGTTAGGGATTAGCAAATAAGTTGAAAATATAATGAATTCATATAGAAAATGATTATAAATGGCTTGCATGATAAGATTGAGTGCATATAAAAATAGAATATGTGAGAAATTTTTTGAAATGTTTATTAATTATTAATCTCTTTATTTATAAATAATAATGTTTTAAAATATTATGTTTGTATTTATTATTCAATAGAGTTTTTGGGATTGATGCACACATATTGCAATCATTTATGTGTGTGCTAAAGGAGTAAGTTGTCATAGAAATATTAAGCTTCATTTTGCATGGGCGGTGGGCGTGGCACACCAAGGTTTTTTTTTGTCTGGTAGAGAGAAACCTACATGTGAAATTAGATAGCTCTAGCTTTAATAGTTATCAAGTTATAGATGTTCATACAGACAAATTTGACCTAAATAACACAGTTTTTAACCTATCTTAGCTGTATGAACTTGGTCGGCTCTACCAGGACTCCTACTGTCTCTTTCTGCCTGTAATATTCGCACGTGAACCCCTTTTAAGAACAGTCTATTAATAAATAATTATATTCTTTCCATTTTGCCATATTTGTTCTACTTCCAGAGTCCTTCTTCGTACCCATTAGACACTCGAAAGCCCCCAAATTAAATCGCATTTTATTGCCCATTTTTACTGCTATTTCTAGTACATCCCTGGTAAATTAAATCAACCCTGATATTACTGTTATTCAAATGCTATTCAACCATTCGCCGAGCAAAACCCATTTATTTATCCGCTCAATTATGGCTGCGAATCGGTTGGTCTAGTCGTATATCATATGGCCCAAGACCGCTTCAATTATTTCCCCAACATTTGCCATACCAATTTCTGGTAGCTGGTTGCATGGGAATGCGTCTGTGTGTATGTGTGTGTGAGAGTGAGTGTGTTTGCCATTTTATGGCCTTGGCTTGAATGAAAATGAACATTGGGCGCCAAAAACGTGCGTTTAATTAGAGTTTTTACATGTCATTGATTTCCACCACAAGAGCTAAAACACAAATAAACCGAAATATATTGCGGGAATACCCCTTCTAATGCTGCTAGAGCGTCGTGGCATGCCACGCATAGCTGAAATGTTTATGTGCAATTTGATTTGTTTTGCGCACTTTTCTTGCTGCTGTTTAGTTTATTATGTAATGAATATTTGTGCAGGCATGTGCCTAGACGCCTTGCACGGGGCATGGAGGAAGGAGGGGGCGTGGCAGGCAGCTCTGCTATGGTACATGGATTTAATTTGCGTATGAAAAATTCCTTTGGAGCAGCAGCAGAAGCAGCAGCAGCAGACGAAAGCCAAAGCAAAAGCAAAAACAATTCCCCAAACGAGTCGTGGAGAGTTCTGACTCGTTTCTTCTTGTTCTCCTTGTTGTACTTGTTGTTGTCTTTGTTGTTGTTGTCGTTGTTGTTGTTGTTGCTGTTGTTTGGTTGTTCGTTTTGTTGTTTAGAGGATATGCATAAGAATGCCTTGCATTTCCGTTTCAGTTGGCAACGTTGCTGTTGTTGTTGTTGTATTTGTTGTTGTTGCTGTGATTTCCTATTTGGCTGCAAGCTCCTTTTGCCAGTGGCAAGTGGCAGCATAGCGCTGCACTGCGCTGTGTTCTCTGCTCTGCTGTGTGCTGTGCTGCGAGCGAGAGTTGATTTTACGCTTTGAGCAAAGTTTCGTTGCATATTTTAAGGCTGTTATGCCCCGACAACAACAATAACAGCAACAACAACAACTGCAACTCCAACTACGACTACGTAAAACAATCAACTGCGATTTGTTGTAGAGCAATTGCAAAATTATGCAGCAGCGCACCACAGTGCCACAACACACGCCCCACTGTACCGCCTTCCCAACTGCCCTTCTGTCTTCTGCCCTCTGCCCTACCTCGTTTCTCTGCTTCGCGCCCAGCATATTTCTCGTGCGCGCTGGGCGTTTGTCAGTGCAACTGTCAGACAAACAGACGTTGCCACAGACACACAGACAGACACTTGGGCATTTGAAATAATTTGATGTTTTTCATATTTATTAAATTCCACCCTATGCAAGTGGAAGGTGAAGCTAAGAGTCAAGTATACCCTGTAATGAGCACTGAGTGCCTTATTATCAATTGAATTTTTATGTAAATTATGGGCAATATACATTAGTAAAGATAAATTAAGATTAGTACTCGATTTGTTTCCAGTTTTATTTATTTTGTATCATAGCTTACTCCAGTTTTGAAGATTCCCAAGCTGCATTGGGTTTATCAGCATTCACAAACTAAATTTGCTAACCTTTGCGCTCTCAAATACAGAGATCCGAAAGCTTATACGGATACCTATGAGAAGATTTATTGCAAACATGCAGTTTCTTCAAGTCCTTTTTCTTCTATAAAGAAGCATCTTAACCAGTCGTAGTAACTGCATCAATTTCATTTGCTATTAATCCCAAAAAGAAGAGTAAATATATTTTTCTCAATTTTTGTTTCGACTTTTACTCCATATTTTAATGTAGATATCTTAAGTTTAAATAAAAAAAAACAGACATAAAAAAAAGGTTTAGACTAGCCTCTACAAACCAAATTTGCTACCCCAGAACTTCCAACTACAGAGATCTTAAGGTCAATACTGATACAACATATGTGTATAAATTTTTTTTCGAGCTCACATTTTCTTCAGCTCATCAAAGGAACTCTCTGTCATATTCCGTAGATACCACATCATTATCACATGCTATTAAACCTAAAATAATGATTAATAATCACTGTCTAAATTTTTGTTTCGTGGTTTTATTCAGCATAGCTATCTTAGGTATAGAAAACCCTTGAACTGCATTAGGTTTATCAGCATCTGCATACCGAATTCGCTAACCCCAGCACTTTCAGTTACAGAGATCCTAAGCTTTATGCAGATAACATATATGCATATTTCTTCGAGTTCGCAAGTTTCCCCCAACTCTTTCACTTCTACACGCTGTACATACAGCCTGCTAAAGCAATTGGCAGGTGTACAGGGTACAAACAATAGACAAACTGCCGGCAAATCAATTACACCTACCACTCAACAGCTAAAACACACACACACATACATACAACGATACACACACTGGCTCTTCACACCCTTTTCGTTGTAGGCGTTTCTATTTCTGTGTTTGTCTGTTTGTGTGTGTGTGTGTGTGCGCGCGACGAGAGTTCGTTGTCCGTTTGTGCAGTTTGCATGTTCAGATTCGTATCTTTAATTAGAGCACGGCTTGAATTGATGACGGCTCCAAGTCGACGGCTTGTTTGTAGCCCATCATCAGGTAATTACCTGGCAGGAAATGCATATCCTTTTTAGTCGAACAGCCGAGCAGCCGTGCCAGCAATACGGCAGGCTCTCATTCGCTCGATTTGTTACCGACCGGTGGGGGGGTCGCTCCCCATTCTTCAGTCTCATCTGCTCCTTCCTACCACTACCACTACCCATCATCATCATAATCAGGCATCAGCTGGTGCTGCTACGGCTGCTGCTGTGGCTGCTGCTCGACTTGTTTAGGGTCGCATCAAGAGGCAACATGTCAACCTCAAAAACCGCAAAGTTGGCAAACAACTTTCGAGTGAGGAACGAAAAAGAAAAAGCAAAATTTTCGTGGGACTCAGCTTCTTCGATTGAAAATCAACGCACAAACACACGAGCAAGCACACACAAACACACAGACACACACACACAGCTACACACCATGTGCGCATACACATTTATTTGGCGTTGTGAAATTTAATAAAAGCCGCACAGTGGGCTGCAACTGATTGAGAAATGCCAGAAATTTGACATGGGTTTTTCAGCATGTGCTGTACGGCGGGAGCTGGAGGGGCAGCAGGCCGTGCTACGTTGCCCTTTTTGGTAACAACAATTTTTTGTCATCAAATTGATTTTTGCTTAGCTTTTGTTTGTCTTCCAATTGAATTGCATTTTTTGCTGGGGGGAAAGGACGTAGGCAATGGGAAAACTAAAAACTAAGTCTGAATGTTTGCTAACTTTGGCCTTATTTACAACATTTTGCAGGCCATGAAATATTTCAATTACAAACCTTATTGCGTTTCAATGTGCAACATTTGTTGGCAATTTCCAAACATTTTTTGGGTCAACTTTTCTTATTGTGCCCGTTTTCAATTTTCACTCTTGATAAGCATAAAAATCATTGAATTTTCGCTTTAAATTTTTATGTAAACAACAATCTGGCACACACACACACAGACTAACACACAAGCACACGCAGACACACCTCTCACTCACACTGTCGACCACAATTTGCTGAGCCACTCACGCAGTCACTTCAATGTCAAGCATCAGAGCCTGGGAAAAACAGCTAAGCTCATCAGCATATCAATGGATGCCAGTGATTTTCTTCGTTTTTTCCTCCTCTTCCTGCTTTGGTTTCTCCCACTCTTTGGCTTTTAATTACAAAGGCGTCTGCTGTGTGGTGCTTGTTAGCTGGCACTGTTGTTGTTGTTATTGCGGCATTTCTAATTTTCCGCTAGACAAATTTTATATGACTGAATTATGATATGAACCGTGGCCGAGCCAGGTCCAAGCGCTTTCATAATTTAAAACTTTAAACGTTTTTTCAACTAATTGTATACTCAGTAGTATGGACGAAAATAGGGAAGTATAGGTTTGTCTATTTGAAGACTAAATATTGTTTATAAACTTCGAATATAGTTAGATCTTTGCTTCTATAAAGGTTAGGGCTATGAAATTTGGTATATGTATTTAGCTAGAAGTAAACTATAGCTAGGTAAATAAAAAGTCTTAAGTTAACTCTTTATACCCTAAGATTAATAAATATGTTCTTGGTTTATTGAGATCAGAGATACAATTTTTATAGAAATAATATTTATCACAAGCTTAGTAATATCTGAAAATTTTATTTCAAACGAATAGTAAACTTAAAAGTTATTTAAGAAATTTTTTTTTTTTTTTTTTTGGGGGGGAAGAAAACCAAAAAAAAAAAAAAAATAAAAAAAAAGCAAAAAAAAGAAAAAAAAAAAAAACCCCCCATTAAAAAAAGAAGGTTAGTTTTCAATTGTTTAGGCGCTCCTTTTAATCATTTCCAGATTTCCGCGCCTGCAGGTATGCAACAAAAATTTTGATTGACGTTTTGTCTTTTGAAAATTAAACCGAAAATAAAGGTAGCTAGGAACACTTTCTTTTCTTGTTTGCTTTCACTGTTTCCTCTTATAGAATTATCTACAGGGTATACACTAGTTTGGCATGCTAGGTACTACCTTAACTCACTTGTTTTTTATGATTTTCACTGTACTTTTTTTAATTAAGCTCGACGTTTAAAGCCGACAACAGAAATCAGAAGTTTGTAGTCCGCAAAATTATGCTAAGCATATGCCGAGCACAGGCAGAGAGCCTAGTGAAGGTGGAGGCACTGGCGCTGGCACTGGCACTGACACTGGCACAGGATGATGCTTGGTAATGACAAGGACCTTCAGCTTGAGCTTAAGAATTGCCAGCAAAGCCAGCGAGCCAAAAAGGACAACAAGCTTTATTAATGTTTTATGTGTATTGTGTGCTGCATACCAAGTAGGCAGCAAAACGTGACTGGGGTGGGAGGGAGTTGAGAGCTGTGTGTGTGGGGTGGGGGAGCGTCCTGACAATGTCCTGACAATGTCAATTGAAAATGTTTGTTGGACAGGGTCCTGAAGCAGGGCAGGGCAGGGACTGGGCAGGGCAGTCAGTCATTGAGTCAATAAGTGAGGCTAAATAAAACTAATTAGTTCCAATGAGCAAACACGACGATGGGGACGACGACGACGACGAGCACCTGGCGCAGAGTGCAGCGACCAAGACAGGCATTTTTAATTAAATAGGGTGCGGGCGTGGTGCTGTAGTGGGAGTGGGGTGGGTGAAGAAGAACAATAAAACAAAGGAGGCACAAAAAAGCATGCAATGAATGAGACTGCAATTAAAATTCAAATAACATGCAAGGCGCAAAACAACTTGAAAAGTGCCAGACAATTTCAAGAAAACCGCCGAAAAAAACACACACACTGGCACACGTGCCATGAATCACACACACATATACTGGCACACACGCTCACACTCACACACACACCGACAGTCATAGCAAATGTAATAAAGCTTTGCTCGGCATCCATTTCAGCACTCACATGTAGCATACTTTTGCGGGCTCGCCTCGTAGATTGCCAGTCTGGCGAGGAAGAGCAGCAATGCGCTCTTGCGGTTACCCCCAGCACCCATCCCCCTTCTTCCCTTTGTTTCTGCCCCGCGCTTGGGCGCCTGGCAAACATCATCATATTCATTATTATGACAGTTGTTGTCACAATTAAAACAATAACAAAAACAAAAGTCGTAAGTTTACATGGTAATTAAATATTTTAATATGCCTGCGCGCACACTGGCTCCATCTCTCTCATGCTCTCCCCTCTCTCTCTTTGTTTCTTCGTGTGTATTTCTCATTTTGGGTTTTTGGTTTTGGTGTCTCTGCGGTGAGACTGTGTTTGGGTGCCGGCCCAGCTGCCGAGTTGCCAGCGGCCCGAAGACAGACTGATGCTCCACTCTTGGCGGTCCTAATGGTGGCAACAGTGGTTGCAAATTGCCAGCGAGCAGCTTGCTGGGGCTCCCCCACATACTACACTCTCTTGCTATCTCTCTCTGCCTCTTCTTTTCCCTGCACTCTTCTCGCGGCCAACTCTCGCAGTAAGCGCAATAGAATTATTGCCATTGTGTAGCATTTGCTCGCTCAAATTCCTCTTCTTTTTTGGCTGCATACACTGCAAACAATGATGTGTGTATTTGGTGGCCAAAAGTTAAGCTGATTAAGCTGCAAAGCACTGCTGTCTACAAGTATATGGAATGTATATATTGCAAACTGAATGTCTTGCTATAACTATATATTTATTATATGAAGAAAGGCAACGTGAAGGCAATGTGAAGGCAGAGGAATGAATATGCTTTTTGGGTGTGGATGTTGTCATTGTATACACATGTCTGCGATGAATATATAGGTCATATATCCATATGTGTATGTATTATCTACACATTTATAGCATAAAATTATAATATACTTCACACTTCTTCTCTCACTCTCTTTTCAATATATTGTTATGCTGTAAAGTTCTATTAAATTCTTCAACTATTTTAATGCCTTAATTCTTTTCTTATGACGTTGCTTTCTCAATTTAACCAGTCTACATTATTCTCACAACTACTTAAGGCTCTTTTATTTGCCATGCTATCGATAACTTTATTACAATACCTTTCCTCTCCTGACTTCAATTCACTTTCCCGTTTTAACTCTTCTCAAAACAATTTGATTTCCTCTAACTACCCCAGATGGCTCTCAGTGTAATTTTAATTTTCTAATTGTCAAAGTTATGTGTGGCATTCGCACTGTTTTCTTTTTCCACACACACACACTCACACATACCACACACACACACAGTCCTCGCCACCAACCTTGGCATCTTGTGAGTAATTTTCATCTATTCAACTGTTGCGCAAGTGAAGGAAGAACGACGAAGGAATGGGCAAGAGAGGAGGAGGAGGAGTGAGCAAGACAGAGGGTCGTTCTAGGTGTTTGAGCTGGCATTGCGCAAGTTATGCGAGGCGTTTAATTACAACTTTATTTTAATATTTTGTGCCATGTGGCATGTCGTCGTTGTCAGCATTTGTCAACTTCATTTCGCGCAATCTACTGCCAGCTCTTCCTCACATTCTCTCTCTCTCTCTCTCTTTGTCTTCCACTGCTTCCTTCCTTCTCCAAGTGGCATTAATTAATTCAATTCAGGGCTGTCATTTCCGCAGCGCCGTCGTCATTTTAATCTGATTTGAGCACGCACTTAGGCGTTATTGAATTTAAACTTATACAGTTATACGAAAGCCATACACGAAACATACGCTGATTGTGTGTGTGTGTGTGTTGTATATTGTGTGTCGTTTATTGTATTGTGTATTGTATATTGCTTATTTCGGTTAAGTAAGACAATTCATTCAATTTGTGGCCACTAAATCAACCATAATAATAACCACAACAAATGGACCAGACTTTGTCCCATTCCGAGCGAGCAAAAAAACGAAATCTATAGAGGAGAATAGAAATGGAAAAAATGGAAACCAAAGGAAGCAGGGGAAGTAAGGGAAGGGGAAGGGCCGAGCTAAAGAACGTAAAGCAAGCCGCAAATTCAACGCCCAATTTGTGCCGCACTGCTGCTTCCGTTGTCAATAACAATTTACGGCAAAACGGAACAGAATCGAGACCGAAACCGAGACAGGGAACAGGCCATACCAGGCCCGTCCAGGCCAGGACAATAATCGAAAACAGCAGCCGGTCAGCAGCAGTAGAAAATATATTTCCTTTTTCTAATATTAATAATCCTGCGTACGCAACGTTCGATGCCATCGAATCTCGATATCGGGGCAGAGGAGCAAGGGAAAGAGTGGGAGGGGGAACTGCTCTCTGTACCAGGGCAACAAATGAGCTCCGACAGGCGTGGAGTAGGCGCTCCTAATATGTCACTGTTGGTGCCAATAACAATAATAAGCAGCAAAACAAAGCCTAAAAGCTGCCAACCATAAATTCTGAGCTGCTGCTTTGTTATTGTGTCGAAAGCGAGAGAGAGAGACAGAAAGAGAGAGGGAGAACTGCCAAAGCTGCCAAAGACGTTGACAATGTCAGGCTGGGGCTATAAAGGCGCTTTGCAGCGGACAGGGGGAGAAGGAGGAGGTGCCCGGTGCGATGCGACGACCCTTGCCAATTTCAGTTGCAAAATTTATGAAAAGTTCAATTTATTATGCGACATAATTTTTGCACATAGTTGCTATTGATAGTACCCTGTAAATGGATGGCCCAGCAAGGGGGTATGCTGCGGCAGTAAAGGGAGAAATTCTGTGTAAAATAAAATGCTATACAAAATTTTAAATGAGTCAAAACAATTAATTTATAAACATTTTTAACTTGACTTGAAATAATTGCATTTATTTGATTAATTACCAAGGGAATACCACTAATGCGACGTGCTGAAAGTGGGTTAATTTGTGTGTGAGCAATTAAAACAGTTTTTAATGTTGAGCTGATTTTTATTAAGAGTTCATTGTGTTACTTTACGTTGTAAATGTGAATGGGGAATGTCATTAGTTTGGGCCTAGTGACTGTTCGATTTAGATCTAGAATTTGTTGTCAATATGAATTGATATAGCACGTAGATCCATTTTAATATCGATAAAAATCGAACTCCAAGAGTAATTTGAATGCAGAACAGTTAATTTTTGCTCAAGACAATCTCTACCTAAGCTCAAATCCATCGGATAATTAACATGGAACTTATTTAAGGAATAATTAAAAGTCTTACTGATTTTCAAGCCACTACTAAAAGTATGCCACAGAAAATAATTTAAAAGTAGAATTCATATATTGTTCACCATGATTCTTTCACTGCTCAACTTAATACTCAATTACAGGGTATACACGAAATCGATTTTAATCTCTTTGCCAGCTTGTGCTGCATTATTTTATATTTTATTTAAAAACTTTATAAATTTTGCTTGAGAATTACTCACACATGAGCAAACGTTGGCATATCAATTTTTATGCCATACGCACATGTATTATTTTAACATTTACATATGCGGGTGTGTGTGCTGTATGTGTGTTGGTAACATATGCCATAAATTGCCAGGAGTGGCCTCTCAACTTCGCATGCTGCTGTTTGCCAGGGCTCTCAACTACCTCACCTCTCCCCCTTCTTTCCCCTTCCGAAGTTGGAACAAAAATGCTTTAGCCTTATTGAAATTTTTACTTTTCTTTTGACTTATTCCTGCTTTTTTCTTCGCTCCTTCCTTCTGCTGTTTTTGGTTGTTTATATGCGGGCCAGACAATAACCCACTCGGTATGGCATCAATTTAGCATCAATCTATCGATATGTGCTCACACACACACAGAGATACACGTACACCCACTCAGACATGCACAGGCACATATCACATATATCTTTTACACCGTTCGATTCGATTCAAGTTGATTTGCATACGAATAATTTTCGTATTTTTTGCACTGTTTGTTCTCGTTGCTCTTGAAAACATTAGCAAAACGAAGAAGAGAGGGAGAAGGAGTAGGTGCTGAAGAAAGAGAGAGGTTAGCATGCTGTTTTGACTTTTACTTGGAGTAGTGCAGCTTTTGAGAATAGTTTTCCTTTTTCCTGAGTGGAATATATTAATTTTGATTGATTTCCATAGTGCTTCGAACTGTGATTCGACTGTTGACTAATGTGGAACTAAAGACATTCAACTATGATTATATTCTGTATTGATTCCATCTTCGATTCGCGAACTACCCCTATCAGTGTGCCAATCGTAATGACCGCTCTCTAATTGCCGATGTGAATGTGAAATCTCATGCCGTACGTCGACTGTCAGTAATAACTGTGGCCAATTTCCATGCGCTATCTGTGCACGCTGCTCAGACATTCTGGCTTCTCATCATTCTATTGCCCTGATCCTACAATGATAGCGCGCCTTTGGCTATAATTGCTTTGGCTTTTGATCTGCTGAATCATGCAAAATAATTTCCAGGCAGAAACGTAACGCAACTTTTTGACAAAATGTCCGTTTGCTCTTGGCTTAACGGAATGACGATATGGTTTTTTTTCATCTTACTCCTCTTCTTTGTCATTATCTATACACAGCAGAAGGAGGCGGCAGAAGTGGTAGAAGAGGAGCTCGACTCAGTGGTTTTAATTAATGAAGCTGCAATATGACAACACAGCTTAACTAATTAATTTATTGCCAAGAACAACGCAATCGGCTGCATAAGCCGTGGAAACCATAAGAACAGCTTAGAAAAATTTAAGAGAAATATAATCTACAAGAAAAAAGAAGAAGAATTCTGTAGGAGCTAAAGCATTTGCAAATACTTTTGACATTTGCTGATGAACAGAAATCGCCGAACGAAGGAAGAAAGATTAAAAATTTTCAGCTGAATTGCAAGAATAATAAACCGGAATAGAAGAAAAATAAAATTGTTGACCATTCTTTTGTGGCTAATGTCGCCCTTGTTTAAGGTACTGTTGCTAATTAAAAGTAAGACAAAAATGTTTTGAAATTAAAAAAAAAAATAGTTCAAAAAGTAAAAACACAAAAACAATTTTATATTTTCATAGCTAAATAGAAATATTCACGCTTTTATTGTTAAACCAATTGGCAAGTAGAACTGGCAAACATATATTTCGGCAGCACTAAAAAGTATGCTTTAATTTTTATTCTCAATGCCTGCGCTCTTCGCTCACTGCCATAAACAATCTACTGCCATAATTAGGCACTATAAGTCCAGCCATAATCCTTACTGTTAACTGAGGCTGCAACTATTTCGTCTTGCCACAATCTCGCTGTACTTGCAACTTTATGCGGCACAACAAACATAACTTGCACTTTCTATCTCTCTCTCTCACTCGCGAAATGTCTCCACTATGTGGCACGAAGCTGTGCTGAGCCAAGCTGAGCTGTGCGCTTTCACTTGCCAGCCGCACTTTTGATGTCCGTTTTGGCTTGGGACCACGCTACGTATACGTAACAATGCGCGCACATGACCCCTTTTGCTTGACCTCACTTATCTTACTTAGTGGTTTTAGTGCGGCACCGCTCGCCGCTTGCCAAAGCTAACAAAAACATTTATAGACAGTACAACCCGTCGCACTGTCCTCCCCCCCTTCTCTTTAGCCGTCAGCAGCCTGATATTTATGTGGGCAGCTGTTGGCATTAGTGGAACTGGCTTTTAAGGCGGCAAATGTTGTGTGCCCCGCATGGCAATAATGTGGGCGCTGTTGTGCACCCCCACCATCTACCCCTACCATCCCACCTAATTCCCCCCTTGTTGCCACTTTTGTTGTTTGGTTACAGGCATTAGATTTCAGACCACAAAAGCTTAGGCTTTCGTCTCTTTTGTCTGTCCGGCAAAGAGTTTTTGCTGCACAGCAGTGTATGGGTGTATGTGTGTGTGGGGGCAAGAGCTTATGTTGTGGGTGTGCGTGTGTGTGTGTGTGCGGGCAATAAACTTGTCACTTGTTATTATCGTCTTAATCGTCTCACTCGCCTTTGGCTTTAATGTGCGCTCTGCTTTTATGTACTGCATATGCTGCCCCGCCCCATCGCCTCCCCTCATAATTGCTGTCATTGCAACAGTTGGCTGGGAAATTGATGGAAACTTGCTGATGGTCTTTTTTTTTCCCTCCTTCCCTTTTTTTGGGTTTACTGGACAACCTGCCGGGCAAAGTGAGCCTCTGTTGGCATCACATTTATCAAACTGAAAATGTGCCTTAATATTTTGCTGCCTGTTTAAAAAAAAAAGACGAAGCGGAAAAATAATGCGTGCCCCTCGTGCCACGTGACAAAGTTGTGCAAATGTCTTTGACTTGTTTCCACTCCTCCTGCTTTGCTGCTCCCTCTACTCCCTCCCCTCCCCTGCGCGACGACGACGACCTTTATAATCTGGTCGCGCCACGACGCATGCTGCATAATAATAAAGAGCAAAGTCAAAGCTCTTGACTGGCACAGCGAGCAGCGATTTGAGAAACAATAAAACAAAGAGCAGCTCGACAGCCCTGCACGACCCCGCAGCACAGTGTTGCCCCTACTTCCTCTCTGCTGCTAGGCCTCGCATTGCATACTTTACGGCTGGTCGGCGCTGTGAGACAAAAAAAACGGCGTCTAAACATTTTCTTTTTGCCTTCTGTTCCCTTCTTTTTTGCTGTTTCTGTTGAAATGTAGACATTGTAGATATGATTGTCTGTAAGTTTGCTCCACTTTGGTGGGGGAAATTTACATACTAAGCCTGTGTAAGATTTTGTTGAGTTTCTCATATGATGATTGATTTGTTGAAAAAAGTTTCTGCTTGAAATAGTTGAAGATTTGGCAGGAAGAACTAGGGAAAGCTGGCAGAGGAATTAAATTGAATTTGACAACATTTTCTTGCTTTGAAGGTATCTTCAGCTCTTTATTTGTCTTAGATTCTTTGTTTCCTTAATGCAACTTGGTGGCATTTATCGCATTAAGCGATTATCTTGAGGTTAAAGAAAGGAATATGCAGATTATCAGTTGTTTATGTTTCTTTACTTTATATGAAAGCTTTACTAGGTGGCAACTCTGCTTATTAATTGCACAGTGTTGCCAGCTTAGCATTCAATCTCTAAGATCCACTCGCAGAACATAGGGAAAAAACCAAAACCTAAAAAGGTTCCTAGCAGTCATTTAATAAGGCCATAAATATGTTACAGTTTAAAGAAAAGAATCTTTAGATTGCCAGATTGTTTACTCTCTCTAAAACAGTGTTTCCTGCTTTGTGGCAACTCTTCCAACTCCCACACAGTGTTTCCAGCACTGTAGACTGTCTGCAGTCTCCACTTTTGCAGCATTTAAACAAAGTTTTATTTGTTGAAAATGTTTGCCTTGTTTGGAGTCTGCTTTCTCTTCTACCTTGTCTCTAAGCTTGGCGAAGTGCTTAAGCAGAGTGTTGCCACTCTGTAAGTAATTTCAGCTATTTATCAAGCTATGACAATGCGGATTTGAAGGCTCACTTGCACACAGACACAGACACCAACACCCACACTCACACTGGCACACAGAGAGAAACAGAGAGTGACACTCACACCACACCTTAAATCTGGGAAACTTCACATTGAAAGCGCACTTAAAAGCGCCCCCTACAGTTGCCACTGGGCTTACCAAAAACCTCAGACCCCCCTCCCCCATCGACTGCCCGCCTGCCAAGTGCCACGCCTCTGGCTTTGTTAGCTGTTACCTGTTAGCAGCTTTCTTGCATTGTTTTTGCCACTGCCGCCGCCGCCGCTGCTGCTGCTGCTGCTGGGCGCGACTTAAGTGTTGCCTGTTTACCTTTGTGCACATTTAGCTGGCAGTTGTTGCTGCTGTTGTTGCCAAGTGCTAGACAAGTTTCTTTTCTTTTAGCCATTAGCCAGCAGGCATCAGTCTGACAGGGGCAGGCAACTGGCCGAAGCTTTAGCCAGCTTATAAATAACACAAATTAAACAAAACAGCCCCCGAAAAAGAGAAGAAAGCACAAGAAAAATGAAACTTTGATGCGAACAAAAAGTTTTAGCATGATCATCAATACATATGTATGTGTATGTGTGTATATGTATTTGTATACACATGTATAAGCTCAATATAATTTCTGTCAAAAGTTGAAACTAATAAAAGCCAAAAGACAGAGGCGTCGGCCTCTTAATGCTAATAATAATAAAACTTTTCAAACTCTACGCAAACTTTCAGCATTGTCTCGCAGCAGGAGGGAGTTAGATAGAGAGAGGGTGGTGGGGGACGGGCATGTTATTGGCTGCATCAGGTTGACACTGGACAGCAGTTGGGTAGCGTCGCTTAGTCGTGGTACACGCATCAAATACATATCATAAATATTATGACAGGCTCAATAAAATATCAAAGCCTGCTTACAGGCGCCTTTACGTGCGTACCAGATGAAAACAAAGCAGGGGTGGCAGGGGGGTGTGTGGTGGTAGGTATTGCCAATTTGGCAAGTGTCTACACAGTTTATGAAATTGCCAGGTTGTCTACAAGATGCCAAGCTCCCTCCCTTTCTCCCCTCTCTCTTTCAGCACACACAGGCAATCATAAATTGCCTAGGCAGAGGAAACTCAGAGCCATAGGCCTAGAGTGGTGTATGAGGGGAGGGCGGTGTGGCATGTGGCACGTGTGTTGCGTCTCATAAAGTTTGCGGCATTTTAAGCCGTAGCCCGGCTTAGGGCATAATCCGGCATAGAGAAATAATGAATGTTTGGCCCAATGTGCCTGGACGTCTTTGCGTGTATCTGTTAAAAAACAGATAGATCGACACACGCACGCACACACTGTGATTTTCTAGGTATCCGTGTGTTTGTGTGTGTGTGTGTGTGAACAAATCCCCATTTAATAGAACAGGCGTGAGGCTAAAATTTTTGCAAAAATATGCTGCGGCTTATAAAATGCTGCCAACCGACCGCAAACTCAAATAGTTTCAGACCCCAGTTGAGTCCTCAACACCCGGCGTCCCTCTTCTCTTCCTCTGTGGCACCTCCACCCTTGGCTCTGCCACAGCAGCAACCGCAGTCGAGTCAACTTTGCTGTCCTTAAGGCAACTTGAACTACATCTACTTTCTCTTTCAACTTCTCCCCTTCTATCTCTCTCTCCTGCTCGACTTTTTTGGCCGCACTTTACATTATGCCAGCAGCAAAAACTAATTATATTAAAATGTCATGTAAAATTTTCGTGTGTTGGCAACGGTCAGTAATAGTTGTCAGCCCCAACTTGACAGAGCCAGCAAGCCTCTCCGTGTGTGTGTGTGTGTGTGTATGTGTGTGAGTGTTTAGACCATTTAACGCTGAGTTTGCCAAGTCATTTTCGAGTTCGCTTTTTTACTCGCCAAAAATGCTAGAGCATCGCCATGAAAATTATGTTGAAACTGTTGGAAATTTACGTACGAGGGTCGTTTGATAAGTCCGTGACTTTTTGAATAAAATATATTTTTTTCGTCAAAGAAGCGTTTTATTTCTCAACATAATCTCCTTTTAGCTCTATACATTTAGTCCAGCGTTTTTCCAATTTTTTTATTCCTTCCAAATAATAGGTTTTCTCAAGGCCCTCAAAATAGTCGTTTGTTTCTGTGATGACCCGAATCTCTTACCGCCGAGCCATTTCTTCATGTTTGGAAACAAAAAATAGTCACAGGGGGCTAAATCTGGAGAATATGCTGGATGGGGTAGCAGTTCGTAGCCCAATTTATGAAATTTTGCCATTAGCACACGAAATTCACTTTTTTCCATTTTCGTTAAAATTCACGAGATCGTCTGCTTTCAATGCCTATAAAACGCAAACCAAAAAACGCAGCTTTCTCAAAATTTTACAGTCAGCTGTTAATCGATAACTGCTGACAGGAGCAGTGTTGTATTTAGAGCAGGTGCGCGGCAAATACAAAAAGTCACGGACTTATCAAACGACCCTCGTATTTTGCCGTTTAGGTAATTGGGGCAATGGAATTTTCAATTGAGTTGGCAACACCTTGAAGAATACTTGCGGTTAATTAGAATATTTTCAAAATACATTTAATTGACTGCCATTAAGAGACAGAATTTGCTTTAAATTTTATTTCTCTTGTAAAGAGCTTACAAAATTTATTGCATGAACAAAACTGTGGGGAAAAATTCAATATAATAAAATAAATGAAATACTTTAAGTGAAAAGATGAGCATGCGATGCAAGAAGAGAGTGATAAAAAGTTAGTAGAATCGTGACAGATTCTAAAAATATTTATTAAAAAAATATATTAAAAATATTTCTAAATAAAATAAAATCATTTTGTAAAGAAATCTACAACAAATTGAATAATTTTAAGCCCCTCCAAAAATAGAATTGCTATCGATGCCCAGTAAAACCCTGGATAGCATTTAAAGCTCTACCTTTTCCCAACCCGACTTAACAAATGATAATTTTTTAATTCACGACACACTTTGTTACGTCAATCTGCAACTCTACTCCATTCTCCAGGCATCCTGGGTCGCCGGGACTTATTGACTTGCAGATTGTGTGGTGGCTGGGTTAAATTGACATTTGTTATGGCCCGACAGTTGACAGCTGATTGAGAGATCTGTAAAAGAGGACAAAACTTGCCTTTGCTTGCTTAATGGTTTACCTTTTTATCGGTTCATTTAGCTGAAGCCAAATGTGAAGGGTCACTGCGTGCACAACAGCAGCTCAGAGACCATCTCGAAACGTATGCTAATATTATGCCCACACTAATACTTTAAGAACTCAGCCCTCAGTCGCAGCTTCCTTCAGTCAGGTCGAGACCAAATGGTCACACTTTTAATTTTGATTAATGATGGCCAAGCAGCCCACATCATTTATATGCCTGAGCGAGCAGCCAAAACCTGTCGCTAGGCCCGAGACAATCCCCAACCAAATAAATGAAAAAAAAAAAAGCAGAATCCCAGAAAACACTCACAAACTTTATCCAGCATCTTTGCGTTTATCGATTTCACGATTTGATGAATTGTTTAATGGGATTTCGTTGACACTTTTTCCTTGTTGTTTTGACCAAAATCTCCAACCCCGATTCTCCCTTCTCTTCCCTCTCTTTAGTATCTCTTCAGCCTATTTACTTTGCTGGCACTTCCGCTGGCGATTTTGTTGTGCAATTTAATTAAAATTTAACATTGCATACTCGGGTTGCCCCTAGACTGTATAATCAGTGCCTTTTGTTCGGTCGAGCGGAGCTCTCTCTCGCTCGTTCTCGCAGAGTTCTCAGTTCTTCGGGTTCTCGACTTGCGTAAACTTTATTTTTATTACTCTTTCAAGTAACATTAAAATTTAGTTGCATACGGCACACGGCTCCAACGCCTGGCTTCGCCCATAAAAACTGCAGTGTAAAACAATTTGAAATGCAGCGAGGTATTTGGGACTGGCAGATATGCTGTAATTAGTTTGGAAGTGCCTTGAGATAGTGAATGATATAATTTCGAATAAACAGGATATTTATGATTATGTGTACCAAATTTACAAGTTGTAAATCTTCTACTTCCAGAGATCTAAGCATTTTAATTGATCAGTTTCGAATTTATATGACATCAAGGAATATGTTTACCAAACTTTCCAATTGTATCTATTCCACTTCCAGAGATCTGCACACTTTAAAAGAACATTTAAGAATTTATTTGAAATTAGATGTTAACAAAATTTAGTAATTGCAAATCTTCTACATCCAGAGATCTACGCATTTAAGTAAAACAGTTTCGAATGCATTTCACGAAAAATTTTTAACTTTCTAATCACGTCTCTCCAACTTTCACTGATCAGTTCCAAATTTATATGATTTGAAGGAATATGTTTTCCAAATTGTCTCATCGCAAACCTTATACTTCCAGAGATCTGTGCATTTTAGTAGAGAGGTTTCAAATCTATATGATATCAGGGAATATGTGAATCAAATTTGTTATTCTCAGCAGCTCCAATCCTCCACTGTTCTTTCCTTTGTGCTATTTGTATGCACCTTGCAGCTAGTCATTATTACAGGGTATATGCATGCTGCACTCTATATTTTATTTGCAGTGCAGCAGTCCAGGAACCAGACCCGTTGAGAGAACGAGAGGGAGGCCAGGCGTGGCGTTCTGTTTCTTAGACTCAGCAGATTTAGCAATTCTATGCCAAAGTTGCTGCATTAAAAATACACAACGCTGCGCAAGGGCTGTGGGAGAGGGTGGTTGGGTAGGCAAGGCAGGGCAGCATATCGACTGCGTCCAACAGAGTTGCAATTTTGCACTCACTGTGAGGAGCAAGAAGAAGAACAGAGTGAGAAAGAGAGAAGGAAGAAGCAGAAGAAGTGTTGGGTAGCAAAATGCAATGAATCGTTAAATTTAGCATCGTATTTCAATGCAATTCAGTAAAACGAAATGCTGCTGATGCTGACAGGTGAATTGCTGCTGTCAGTCAGCCGCATGACAGTAGACTGAGAGAGAGAGAGAGAGTGAGTGCGAGAATGAGCGAGAGGGACAGGCAAGAGGGCAGGAAGAGGCCAGTTGTCGCACTCTTCTTCCGAAAAAGGGACACTTTTACTGCATTTCGCTCATCTTTTGCGAAGCCACTTTTGCAGTTGATAGTTTTGTTGGAACGATTTGTTGAGGGCACACACACATTGACACAGACACAATCACTCAGCAGCGTACCGCATTCCCCCTCTCCCCACACTACCCCGACTATTTGCAGCTTAAGCTTTTTTCCCCCTATTACATCAGCGTTTCTAACCCTAAAATGTTGGAAAATTTCTGCACAACTTCCGTCCGCACTTTGCACTTATTAAAAACTCGTACAGATGAAATAGAAAAACCTTGCCCGAGGGATGACGTGGGTGTGCAGAGAAGGGCGGAGGGGGTGAGAGTGCTAGAGAGTAACGGCATAAATTGCCAGGCCTAAAAAACATTTGCAGGCCTAACTTTCTCAACTCTAGGGTTAGAGGGTAATAAAAAACAGCTGCATACTTTACGGCATAGAGCATATGCTGATTTTATATGCCCCGCTATGTTCCCCTTCACCCACTCCCCGTCCAGGGCGCCCCAGTTTCGCCTGCTTCCACTGACTCCCTCACACTGGGTCAATTTTTATGAGCATTTTGGCATATTGGAAACAAGGCCAAAAGTTATGGCTATAATTTTACAATGTTCCGAAAACAGAGGCGTCATTGCATGAGGGGTTAATAAGAGCAAGGGTCGGGTGGAAAAGGTGGGCGAGTCACAGAGAGAGGGTGCAAGATTGTAGAGATGTCAGTGAAAGTTTTCGTGCAAATTGCACATGTTTTTTTTTGAGAATTGCAAGTTAGTTTCACTTGGGGAGGAGTGAGTTCAATTAGGCGCACAATGTAGAACATTCGCTCGGTAGAGAGAGAGAGAGAGAGAGAGAGAGAGAGAGAGAGAGCGAGAGAGAGAGAAAGGGAGAAAGACGGAGATGACTCAAGTCTGTATTTGCTTATGCTATCTTGATACGAGGGTCGTTTGATAAGTCCGTGACTTTTTGTATTTGCCGCGCACCTGCTCTAAATACAACACTGCTCCTGTCAGCAGTTATCGATTAACAGCTGACTGTAAAATTTTGAGAAAGCTGCGTTTTTTGGTTTGCGTTTTATAGGCATTGAAAGCAGACGATCTCGTGAATTTTAACGAAAATGGAAAAAAGTGAATTTCGTGTGCTAATGGCAAAATTTCATAAATTGGGCTACGAACTGCTACCCCATCCAGCATATTCTCCAGATTTAGCCCCCTGTGACTATTTTTTGTTTCCAAACATGAAGAAATGGCTCGGCGGTAAGAGATTCGGGTCATCACAGAAACAAACGACTATTTTGAGGGCCTTGAGAAAACCTATTATTTGGAAGGAATAAAAAAATTGGAAAAACGCTGGACTAAATGTATAGAGCTAAAAGAAGATTATCTTGAGAAATAAAACGCTTCTTTGACGAAAAAAATATATTTTATTCAAAAAGTCACGGACTTATCAAACGACCCTCGTAGTTTATAAAGAGATTATTGTATAAGCTTCCACACATTATCCTTGCACCTATCTTATTATTTCTATAGAATGAGGGACACCAATATGTAAATTAGCATCCACAGTATATGTATTTGATGCATATACATACATACTTCCTCTTTGCTTTCATTAAAGTATATTCAAACAGTTGTATATTTGTTATGCATAAGTTCCACATGCAATCCACACACAAATTTTCTGGTATCTGCTGATTAAGGGAAACTATCCGTGGTAATTAATTTTTTCATGCCTCTACTTGCTAATACTATATTTAAATGATATGCAGAAACTATTGCAGAATTATTCAAGGCATCCATATAATATCTCTGAAATGATTGTTATTTATTTTAAATGAGTTCCACTTGCGTTTCACATCCTACTCTCTGCATATCTATTGAGCATTTTGTATTTTTTTAAGCTCAGTAATTAAACTCCCGCAAAATGCCATTCACAAAAGTCTATCACCTTAATTAATCTTCATACATACATACATAAAATTATTATCAATGCGCCAAGCTTACGTACCACTCGTATTCCACTTGCCATCCACAGCCAGTTACAGCGCTGCTTGCGGCAATCCTGCAATTATTTCACAACGTGCAGCAAAACGTTTCCTGAATAGTTTTAACAAAATCAATTTGATTCTCGTATGCGTATAAATATCATATATATTTTTTCAGAAATCTCCCTTCTCATTCTCCCCATTCATACTTCCCCCTCTCCCTATTTTTTTACTATATTTTTTCTATGTGCGGCGCACTAAAAATGTTAGTATTAATTTCCATATAAATTGCCAGACTGCCAGTTGGTGTGTGTAATCGTATTGCGCTGCGTGGCTGCGATAGTGTGTGAGGGTGTTAGTTAGAGGGTACATGTGTGTGTGTGTGTGGCAGTGTGTGTATTAGTTTGTGTGTATCTATAACTGCACATTTCAAACGTTGAAATCAATTTGCACATATCAACAACGAAATTGTTTGCTCGCTCTATGGAGTTCCTGTTCCAGCTACGCTGTTCCCCCACAGTCCCTTCTCTGCGCCATTCCCACCAAATCTCCAACCAGGCAGCGAAACGTGCGAAATGAAAAATCAGCAAAAAGCTGCACGCAAGGCAAAAAGTTGCTTGCAGTTTAGCTAACACACAGATATATCCAGAGGGCGAGTGCGAGGGGGGGAGGGAGTAAGGTATCTGTGCTCTGCCGATATCTATGGCATCTACAAATTTCATTTGGCTTGCCTTTAATCTTTGCAAACAGGACACACAAGGGGTGGGGGCGCTGTGTACAAACATAATTAAATTTATTTAAATTTTTTACGTCTTCCGTGGCAGCAGCAACAAGCAGAATGCAAAGCAATCCGGCAAATAAACAGAGAAATCCCGGTTTTATGGCTGTAATGATACGATTTTTATGACTCGTCACGCAAGTGTCTGACTGCCTCTCTCTCTCTTTCTCTGTCTCTGTCTGCCCGTGCGACGACGCTTTGCAATCAAATTGTTTAAGCAAACATAAAACTTTACAAATGCGCCAAGCGACAGCGAAGCTGGCAGAAAACGCAAAATGCTAAGAAAAAATTGCTGTAAATTTGCTTTGCCATCTCTCAGCGAAGGGGGGCGTGGGTGTAGGTGCGGCTGCTATAGCTCATTACAGCCACAAACCAATATGCTTATTGCTGCCGACGCCGCGCGGGCTATAAAAACTGTTAACGTAAGCGTGAAATGCTTTCAAGTGCTTTGCAAATCCAACGAAGACGTCGATGACGACGACGTCGTGGAGGCGCAGGCAAATCATCATCCTGGCAAGAAAACTCCATTTGGGCGGTTTATAATGAGCAGCAGGCAGTGCGAGTGGAATGTGGGAATAATGTTCAAGGGAATTTCACAGTATTTGCAGAGTGTGCTGCCTTAGGCAAGTTTCTTTAGCATTTTTCTAGGGTATCTGCTAGTCTACTTTACTTCTTTATCTTTGCTAGTCTTTGCTCTTAAGTTCTGTGACCGCAAGTTGCATTTGCAAGTGTCAAATTAAAAAATATTTTGCTGAAATTGAGGTAGAGAGGCTGACATGTGAAATTGGCCAGGCCTGTGCGAAGAGTGCCTGCAAAGCCTCCACTTGAAAGCCGCATAAAGTGTGAGGATTTTCCTTCTCCTCTTCCTTCATTGTATGTGTTGTCTGTGTATTTTTCACATGCTTGAAAACTCTGGCCAACAACTTGTCGAGGCAAAAGTTGAACGCAAAACTTGCCAAATGATATCAAGTATTTGTAACAGCAACAACAACAACAGGAAGAACAAGTAGACTGGCAACTGGCACCGCATTAGCAACCAAATGGTCTGCATGTTTTGGCTGCGAATGGCTCGAAGCAAAGTTTAAATTATTTACAATACTCGTACTTACAATGTCCTTCAGATTTGTGTCCATGGCAACAATGCAACACTCTCCACCGATCCACTCTCTCTCTCTCTCTCTCTGTCCTGCTGTCTGTCGCAGTCAGTCTGCAAATATTATTGTACATACTTTTATAGATATTCTCTCTTATTTCTTAACCTCCGGCATTTCGCTTTTGCTCTCTCGAATCCCGCTTGGCCGAAGTTTGACACTTTGCTCAGAGATCCCCACACTGAGAGCTGAGCTACAAAAGTTTTAATGTCGCTCAGCACAACGAACGAAAATCCATTCAAAAAGTAAAAAAAAAAAAAGTTATAACTGAAGCAAAAGTCTATTAATGTTTACTTGCCAGCAAATAATAAGTTTGCGGATTGCTTTTATATTTTATATATTTTTATTATGATTTGTTTTTATGTACGAGGGTCGTTTGATAAGTCCGTGACTTTTTGAATAAAATATATTTTTTTCGTCAAAGAAGCGTTTTATTTCTCAACATAATCTCCTTTTAGCTCTATACATTTAGTCCTGCGTTTTTCCAATTTTTTTATTCCTTCCAAATAATAGGTTTTCTCAAGGCCCTCAAAATAGTCGTTTGTTTCTGTGTTTCTCTTCATTTGACCCGAATCTCTTACCGCCGAGCCATTTCTTCATGTTTGGAAACAAAAAATAGTCACAGGGGGCTAAATCTGGAGAATATGCTGGATGGGGTAGCAGTTCGTAGCCCAATTTATGAAATTTTGCCATTAGCACACGAAATTCACTTTTTTCCATTTTCGTTAAAATTCACGAGATCGTCTGCTTTCAATGCCTATAAAACGCAAACCAAAAAACGCAGCTTTCTCAAAATTTTACAGTCAGCTGTTAATCGATAACTGACAGGAGCAGTGTTGTATTTAGAGCAGGTGCGCGGCAAATACAAAAAGTCACGGACTTATCAAACGACCCTCGTACTTTTCGTTGTGGTACCCAAAGAAGGTTCTTGTTATAAACAATACCTACGTATAACTAGTGTAAATTTAAGATAAGTATATAATATTTATATATATATTTCTATAGCTTTAACTTATGTAAATTCTTCAAATATAAATATTTTAATAATTAATATAAAAAAAAATGTCATCAATGTATGTTTAAAAATAAGATATCTTTATTATGTTATATTAAATTAATTTTATATTATTATTATGCATAAGTATTTAATCTGTAAGTCCATCAAACGAATACAAACTATAAATATAAATTAAATATAAAAAAAATGTAATGAAATGAAGCATAAAAAACACATGTTAAACGCGTTAATTATCAAACGGAAAATTCGTGTCGTTGCGTTGCGTATGCGATGTGCAAAATAATTAACCCGACCGTTATATTCCAGATGCAAATTTTTCGGATTTATCTTATATACAATATCTGACACGTAAGTTTTGCTGCTTGACTCGCACGAAGCGCAAAGAAAAAAAAACAATATACGCAAATTATATGAGAATTTAACATTTAAATTCAATGAAAATGCATAAATCGAATTGATATGTTGGGTAAACTACTTTACACACACTCACACACACTCACTGAAAGAGAGCAGGCACAAAGGCAGAGCAATCGGCAAAGGCGTGGAAGAGGAGGGGCGTGCCGCAGCGGAACGCAGAACTGCTGCTGCTGCTGCTTCTACTGCTGTGAAATGCACATGACAATATTTTGCTGCTTGTTTAACGTTTCGTGATTTTTACCAGATTTTTAATGCCACACAGACGCGAACCGATTCCTGTTCGTATCTCTTGCTGTGTGTGTGCAGCACGTACTCGCATCAGCAGCGCGAACGCGCGCGTGTGTCCGTGTGTATATGCCACAAACAACATGCGACGTTGTATTGACAGCATATTGTGACAAATATGTAAAAAGAAAATACAAAAGTGCCTGTGCAAAGCACACAAACGCGAAATAAATCGAATTCGTTGCTGCAGCAACAGCAGCAGCAGTTGCAGGAAAAGGCTTTAAAGATAAAGAGCAAGATACAAGTGTGCAGCATTGTGGCAACAATTACACAAACTGCTGCCAACCGAAATGAACTAAGTCGCAAATCCCTTACGGCAGTGGGCGTGCCACACAACAAGTCAAACGCCCATGCGTTGTACGCAAATGCTCTTTCAAGTGCGAATCGAAAGCTGCCTTCTGGCAAAGTCTTAAAATTGTTGCCTACTTTTGCGTGCGTTTCAATTTTGCCTGCTTTCCAGGCTGCCAAACTGTTGCCAACTTTCGCGCTCTGCTTTATTTGGCTGCCTGCTCGAATCAACAAAAGTGTTGCCTACTTATGCGGGCATTACATGCGAATATTCACTTGAGCTTCTTATTAACCCATAAACGCTGTTCTTTTGCCACTTTCACAGATCCACCGGAGATCATCAGGAAGCCGCAGAATCAGGGCGTGCGTGTTGGGGGCGTGGCCAGTTTCTATTGCGCAGCACGCGGTGATCCGCCGCCATCGATAGTCTGGCGCAAGAACGGCAAAAAAGTTTCAGGTAAGCTTTACTGCTACTTATGAGAGGTCGTAACCCCGCACTTCTGAATACTCACTCACACGCACACACTCCACCACTTACAGGCACTCAATCTCGTTACACGGTGCTGGAGCAACCGGGCGGCATTTCCATACTGCGCATCGAACCAGTGCGGGCGGGACGCGATGATGCGCCTTACGAGTGCGTGGCAGAGAACGGTGTTGGCGATGCGGTAGCCGCAGATGCAACTTTAACCATCTATGAAGGTAAGTGGTAACCAATACAGCAGCCAACCAACCATCCATGGTATATATATACATATATGTAGATTCCAACGACTCGCACATATACTGCAGTAAATGCAGGCGCCTTAATTGAAGCCGCAGTTGAGGCGGGGCGAGGCGAGGCGAGTCGAGTCGAGTCGGGGGTAAAGTTTTAGCGTAATGTAAGCAAAGTTCATACATTGATTTTGAATTAAAATTGGGTAAAGAACTTTACATGCCTTGGCGTAATAGCAGGCAGCCTCCCTCCCTATTGCCTCCCCCTCTTCTTACTCCTGCTCTTCCTACGCTCGACTTGCTAACCAGCTGCCCTCCCCAAGGGGTAACTGCAAAGTTGTTTGCCAGCTTGTTTGTGTGGCTTAAATTACTTGCCAAAATTTACTTTTGCTTATTTACAACTGTGCAAAGGATAAAGTTTTTGCCTAAGCCTAATCAAGTCTATGCCAACGAGCAAGCCAGAGAGAGAAAGAGTCAAAGGGGAAACAGAAGACTCTGCTCACTTACTGGCCCTGGCAATTGAACTAATTTGCTTAAACCGAGAAAGAGACAGAGAGAGACAGCCAGAGAGAGCAAAGTCGGCCAAAAGTATTTATAATTTTTCACTAAATCATAAACAGCCAAGAGTTCTCTCCACCGCAAATCAATAACAAACATTTCCGGCCTGTGGTGAGGTGGAGGAGAACTTCTCTTAACTTTCCGGCGATTTTTAATGAGCTTAAAGGAGCCCTAAACTAATTAAGTGCAGCATAAACTTGCCCAAATTAATCGCCTGCTAAACCAACACGCCAAAACGAAATAATAAACAAATTGAGCACTGAAGATGGCTCCAGCTACACTATATATACGATATATATGTACACAGTGCTTTATTGATTGAGTATTGCAGCAGATTTAGTTTATTGCAAACTTTTAATTTGCCAAAACAAGTAAACAAAATATGCTCAAACTTTGAGAAGTTTAATTTGATTAAACATGAATTTCTTGAGTGTGCATTGAGTTGAGAAGTTTGTTCGAGTTGTGCGAGTAAAAAAAATAAAGAGTAAAGAGCTGGAAATGGGCTAAAATAAAATTTATTTATTGCACAATACGATTTTGCAGTAGCTTGAAAAAGTAAGAGAGATTGTGTAGATGTTTGAAATACACTTAAAGAGGGTGTATTAACTATGGGCAGTAGTTTGTAAGGCACCTTAGTAATAAAATGGCTGAAAAGAAACTCATCGAACTAATATATTGTGTATATATCGTATGAAGAGCTGTTATGATTTTAGAAATAACTGAACTTAGAGACAATATATTGAATATATACTGAACCATTCAATTCTGCACTATATATAACAAGTATTCCAACAATCGGAGGACATATCTACCTGCAAGAGTATAGTAGCTTCGCCTTCTTCTCTTTCTCGTTTTGCCAAAGTTTGTTGGATTTTGATAACTCGAATTGCAATTTAATAATACTCGCTTTATTTGTTCCAAATGATTTTTAAACACAAAACAAGTGTTCCTCACTTTCCTGTTCAATTGTTTCCTTTTATTCGCTTTAATTCGAATCAGTTCAGTCTAAATTTGACTGTTCAAACACCGTTCGATTGTTGTCATAATATTGCTTTGGCATTTCTCTGTTGCTCAATTTGAGTTTTGATTATGGGCAACTCTCTACCTCCCTTCTGCCCTCGTTTGCTTTTCGCTTTGGCTGCCATTTTGTAAACGGAAAATAATTATTGCCAATGGTTGAGGTGCTAAAAATTTATGCGCACGGTGGCGTATGAGTAATGTGCTGTACTTTGCGACCGTTAGGCTGCAACTTATAATTTACTCTGACTGTCTACAGACTGTTTTGTGGCTTGTTTGTTGCTGTTGTTGCTCTAGTTGTTGTTGCGGGGCAGGTGGCGACGCTGTGGTGCCACGCTTGCCACCGCAAAATGTGTGAAAATTGCACGGCCAGGTGCAAAAACATATTTTCGTTGATACACTCACACGGCACACACACCCCCTCAGACACACACACACATACCCGCACAGGTTGTGCATTTTTAGTTGTTAATTATGCCAGTTGATTATGCTTTGTGCGCCCTGGCGCCAGGTAATTGGTGTGCATTTGATTTGTGGCCGCTTGTAACGCTTCTTGATAGACTCCCCACACATACACATACTGCCACACACATACACCTACAACGAGGGGAAGTAATTAGTGTAGTTTAGCAGGGACTACAAGCGAGTGTTGCCAAGGTAAAAGTTGCCATTAAATCGCGCCGTACAAATTTTGTTGTTCTTTCGCTTTTCCTTTTCTTTTGTTTTGTGTTTTCTGTTTTATGTTTTCTGTGCTTTGCTTTTGCTTTCTCTGTTTGCATATATCGAGTAACTACTTATTTACTTTATCGCATAATTCTCGTTTGCCCGATTCCCGTTGAGCGCGTCAATCTTTGCGATGAGCATTTATCCAGTTCTTTTGCGCTTACTGCCGCAAATATATCACGTGAAAGTAATTTTTCTGCGCTGCTTGCCCGCATTTAGCCCCATGTATATCCATCATCTATATAATGTGTGTGTCTGTGTGTGTGTGTGAGTGTGTATATATCTCATATAACTCACCTGCAGCTGCACAAGCGCTGCCAGCCTTAACAATTAATTGCTTTATGGAACAGTTGCGAAAAGGCTGCGGCTGCTGTTGTTGTTGTTGTTATTTACATCATCTTTATACACTAACCAAAAGACTCGAGGCTTTTGTTGCAAGAAAGGCGTTCTTGTTTGGCACGAGTGATATATAAACCAATTCAGCTAATGCTGAGAAACAGAGCATTAAAATGTTTTGACTTTGGTTTCACATATCTTAAGCATGTTTCATTAGGTACATTAAAACTTCATTAGAGTAGGAAGAACCAATTACTTAAAAGTATTCTAGGCGGAGTAACTACACGAGACACTCATTAAGTTTTAGATAAATTTATACATCTGATCCCTTAAAATACATTTGTAATGCTTTAATTTATCCAACCATATTCTGGAAAACACTTAAGTAAACACTTTTAAATTCATTTAACAGTTAAGGTATTATATATCATATCTAATATGTGATTTACTCTAATAAAACTTGGTTTAATGCTTAAGAAAGTCAACAGTCTGGAGTGAAAAACAATTAAGCACTTTAGTTCATAAAATTTTGTATTGTTTGCTTGATTTTGAAGTATCGTATGTCAGCTTTTGGTGTCGATCTCGTCATGTCAGTCAATCCGTCCCCACGTCTGTCTCTTGCAACGCAAACTAATCTCTCAGCTTTGAAGCTATCTTGATAAAACTTGGCATACATAAGAAGCATGCTGCACGCTGTAAATAAGTCGCAACGAGCCATATCGAATCGATTTATCGTTTAGCTGTCATACAAACTGTCGGTCGATTTTTGTTATTTGTCAAAATATTGAAAACAAATTTACTTCATCGAACAATTTCTTTAAATAAAATATGTCTTTTGATTTCATCAAAATCCGACTACTATAACATATAGCTGCCATAGAAACAATCGTCCAAAATAAAGGTTTTTGTAGGAAGACTATTTCTGATTTTAGAAATAACTTATCTTAACAGTGCCAATTAAAATGAGACATTATATTGAACATACACAAAACCATTCCATACAACCAGTATAAGAACAATCCAAGCAAATATCGAGGCAATATGCGGTATATCGAAAGTTGAATTTATTGCTCTTTATTAATTTATTTAATTTTTCTGATGCTTAAACAATTAACCGATTATTTTGAAGCTCAATACATATTCAAACTATATTACAGATATATATCATATATTACTCACATATAATTCAATAAGTCAACATTGTTATTTAATCACTTAACATCCTTTTCAATTTATTAAAGTGATTATTTCACTTAGTTTTAAAGCGCATTGAAACTTCGACTTGATTCGCATAACTCTTTGCAGCTGTTTTGTTTTTTATGCTTTCGCCTGTTGGCTTTAAGTTTCTGGTGTGATAAATCTCAATGTAAAAATTTGCAAACGCAAACACACACGCATGCACACCCAGTCACACACACCCACACACCCACATGCACACCACATACACATTTGCAGAGCGCGGTGTGAAGCGCGTTAAAATAAACGCGCCATTGCCAATAAAGGCGCTCAGACACGCCCATTCACCGCCTTCCACTGCTGCAAGCTGAAGCAAGCCCGAGTGCTGCCAGCCAGAGTTGCCACCGAACACACCAAGCACGTTTGTGTTTCACGTGGAAGCATTTTTAATCAAAATTCCCAACAGGCTAAAGCAGAGCGCGAGATCAAAAACACTTGCAGCGAGCTCTCTGCGCTCTCCAGCAGGTGTAGCAGGTGTATGTGCGTGTGCATGTGTGTGCGTGTGTGTGCTGTTCCTGCTCTTATTACAACTCGCCGCAAAGCCGCCAACAGAGTCGCAGTCAGAGTTTGCCCGGATAGATTGCAGCACCTGCAAATAACGTGACTCTGTCTCAGCAGCCTCAGCCTCAGCTCAGATATTGCTGCTTGTCTGCGGGAAGTCGTTGCACATGTGGTGCGGCGAGGGCGTAGGGGGGCGTGCCAGCTGCAGTAAATCCTTTGGCGCTCAGTTTATGCAGTGGCAGCCACCAAAAAAAAGAAAAATAGAAAAGAAAGGGAAGCAGCCAAAAAGAAAACCACACGACGACGCTTTGCAAATTTTTTGACATATTTCTTGTTGTTGTTTTTATGCAAATATCGAAAGATTACTACGCATCCGCCGCCCTCTCCCCTCGCTGCCTTTGCACTATCCTTGGCAGATAAATTTGCTCGACTGGGCGTGACATGAACGCCCTGTTTTGAGGTGTGCGTGTGTGTGTTTTCGTATTTATGCGAAAAACGTTTAACTAACTGACGGCGTTAGTCGCTGCGATTTAGTGCTAATGCGAAAGCCAGCAAGCTTTGGCTGCCCCTCGCACACCCTAACTAACCCTTCAACCCTCCCTGCCTCCCCTCTCTGCCTTCTCTTTTACCCTCTGCTTGGTTGCCCTGCAGCTTGGCTCTAGCACAAAATTTACTGTTTACAATTTGTTGGCTGATTGCTGGCGCTTTGCTAAATTTATTGCTTGCTATATTTATATCTCTCCCTCTCCTGCTCCTGGCTCTACTCCTCACACACACACGCATGCGGGGTCTGTTTTTTTTATAGAGCAGTGCGTATTTATTATAATGTGCTGCATTATTATTTTCGTATTACAAAACAGGGGATTGCAGCGCAGTAGTTGAAGATGCGCCTGCAAGAGAAAATACAAAAGAAGAATAAAGAGAGAAGGGAAGGAATGAAGAGAAAACTTTGAACTTGTTTTTTAGTCAAGTATATCAAAAATGGTTGCAGGTTTTATCTGCAATTTGTCGAGCTTTCGACAGCAAATTTTAAGGTTTGGTTCAGAGCTGCAATATAAACTTAACTATCAAAATTGAGTAACACACGTGACATACACTGTAGTGTGAACGTTTTGTTTTATTTTCCTTAAGATCAGACAGTTATTAGTGAATATGTTAAAGATTTAAAAGAAAGTTCTAAGCAATTTCTAGAATACACTCAAATCTATTATCTGACACCCTCATAAGAAATTCTTTATTTGCAATCATAATGGAACTAAGCTGATTAGAAGAAAATGCGACATTGGCTGAGTGGTTAGCGTGCCGGACTTGTAAACCAGGAGTCCAGGGTTCAAGTCCTACTGGACTTATTTTGTCAATTACGTTTGAATGAGAAAGGTTTTTTTTTAATTCTACACCACATTTATATGGAAATTCAATCAGTTCCTAATGAACCTTCTCCCTTAGAAAGTGTCATATTTGCCACTCACTTGTCTAATTCGTATACACTCGAACTCAACAAGAAACATGTACCAAGACTTAATTTCATTTTTACAGAATAAAATAAAATAAATGCTTTATAATTTTTTAGAAATGTCACGTACATTTTAAATATTAAAATTACTCCATATAGTTACCTTAAGTCAGTAACAGTTTCTCTATATGCTGAAATATTTTATATTTTATATAATATGCTTAAAGATAATAACATTAAATATTTTATAAAAATTTCCGTGCTTCCTTCAGCCCAAAAAACAAACTTCAATCCCCTTTCTCACTACCTCTTCGCTGAAACTTTTTAATCATTTTCACGTTATATAACAACATTACCTTTCAATGTGATAAAGCAACGTCTAGACCTCAGCGCCATTGTCAGGAAGCACCGAAAAAAGGCACCTTTTTGGTCTTAAGAGAGCTTCAGCTAAGGCGTTCATTGTCACCATGGAAGGCTCGTCTAGACGGCGCTTCGCCACCTACACATACTCTGTCTTTTATACTCTGCAAATTGTAATAATATCATCGTCATCAGGCGCAAGACAAAAACGCAAACAATTTGCTTTGAAATTTGCTTGTGGCCGCAGCTACCGCAGTCTGCCCGCCCTCCCCTCTGCCCACAATAAACAATATGCCCAGGCTGGGGCTGTGTTGGGCAACGCGTTGCTGCAAATAAATTTCATTAATTGCCAGCCAAAAAACGACGAGGCGCACCGAGAGATTCATTAATCTCACTTTATAGTAATAAGCGGCTTTGGTGGTTACGCTTGGCTTCGGTTTTTGGGAGAGAGTAGCAGGCGCCTTGACTGGAAGCTGACCAGGTTGGTTGGACCATTAGTTGGGCTTGATTAAAAAGCCGCCTGGACACAGTTTACTTCCTCTCGCTCTCTCTCTCTCTCTTCGCCTCTTCTTCTGCACTTGTTGCGAAAGTCAAACGGCAAGTCTGGTGCAAAAAACTTTATCCTTGGCCGCCTGTGGTGTGCCCCCCACTCTCTCCTGCTTCTCACAGACAAACATTGACAATACACAGCTCGCGTTTAACTGGCCAAAGGGATTGGGATTGGGCTTGGGCTTGGGCACAGCCGGAACAGCCACCCAGAGCCAAGCCCAGGCCCAGCAGCCACTTGGCGCCGTTTGCCGCCTGCCGTTTGCCGCTTGCCGTTTGTAGCTGCCTAAAAAGTCATATTAATAATGAAAATTGTACTGTTGCGAAAAGTTTAAATGGGAAAATTTTGCAGGCAAGTACGCTGCTGCTGCTGCCCTGCAGCAATGCAGTCGATGGTGGCACCACACTGTGCTGCACAGCAGCCCATACAAGTGTGTGTGGTAAAGTTATTGGGCTTAGAGCGCTTTGCGCTTAATATATGATATAGCACAATGCGGGATAGAGAAGCAGACCGATAAAATTGAGAGAGGGAGAGAAAGGGAGAGAGAGAGAGGCAGAGGCAGAGGCAAAGGCAATGAGCGCTTGCTGTAAAACTTAAACTAAAGCTAAAGTTAAATAAAGTTATGCTAATGTGTGTGTGTGTGTGTGTGTGTGTGTTGTACTGCTGCAACAACACTTTGATAAGGACTAGAAATTTGTTTGGAATTTGTTACATTAGCCACCAGTCCATGCTCAATTAAAGCCAAAGTCAAAGCGGAAAGTGAAGATATTTTTAATTCAAGATAAAGGCGAGTTACGTCCGATAACGTTAAAGCTGCTGACCAAATTTACTTAATGTAGGTCATATAGTGAAAGAGATCTGGGTAAATAAGTTTACAGAGATCATATATTTTATGTTTATTTAAATTTCAGTTAAAACTCCTATCAAGGAAGCTGCTAACTAAATTTCATGAGTACAAATTCCCTAGTTTCAGAGATCTATATTTTTAAAATATAATTGATCTCCAGTTTGAACTCTTAAGAAGGAAGCTGCTGACCAAACTTAATGAGTCTTGATTATTTTGTTCTGAGAGAGATCTGAATAAAAAATAAATAAATTGAAAAGAAATATTTAAAATTCAATTAAACCCTAGTTAGAACTTTTAACAAGAAAGCTGCTGACCAAATTACCTCACTCTAATGCCTAGATTTGTGAAATGAATAGATATAATTAAAGAAAGAATCTGCTGACCAAATTTAAAGACCTTAAATCGCATAGTTCCAGAGATCTAGTTGGAGAATATGTCTTTAATGCTCAAAATAACTCCTCTTAGAAATGTTAAGATGGAATCTGCTAACAAATTTCTTCACTCTATTTTGCATAGGGCCAAAAATTCAATAAAAAAATCTTTCATTTCATCGAAAATCATATAACTTCCTAACTTAGAATATTAAATACCCATAATATCATCTTCCAACATCTCCCATTTCTTATCTACCTTAAGTCCCCAATTTCTGTGCCTACTTTCTGTGCTTGCCTCATTACCCAGCGTTGCAAATATATCACATTAAACGCTCATTTAAATTGCATATGATTTGTGCTGGCAGCAATTCGAGTGCCTGGCGAAATTGCCAAAAAGAAATGCACACCCTAAACATATATATAAACCATATATATGCAGTATATATGTACACTATATGTAACCCATTTGATGTGAGTGCAGCAATAACTAAGCTCTGACTTGCCGGCATGTCTGCTGCGAGTGGCAAAGGATGAAGGGGTGTTGTGAGAGAGTCGAAGAGAGAGAGCGAGAGAAAGGGGCGGCAGTAGGAGACGAGGGGTACTCGCGTGTGTAACCACACGTAACTATCAAAGCGACTTCGTCGCCAGCAACGTCTTAAATTGAGTAACATCGTCTTGCAGCCATAGAAATATAATGCAACAGCGCCCTTAGTGCGGTTGCTGCCAGTGCACTGGTAAACTTGGCCAGAAAATTGTTGCAAAAGTAAATTGAAAAATTGAGCAATGAAAATGGAAAAGCAACTGGGTAAGCAGCAGAAGAAGCGAAAGGGAATAGCAAAGGTAGAGCATGTGTTAGCCAAGGCGAATGCTCTAATCAAAAGTGCAGAATAGGCTAAGGCTAAGCATGAGGATGAGGATTAGAAATACAAATTGATATGAAACCAAATGGAAATTGGAACGCAGCCAAAAAATGGAAAATTGATAATAAAATGTAACTGATAAGCTGTTTAACTGAGGGAATTGATAAGGTTGTTGGTGATAAATGATAATAAGATGAGAACGAGGTTTTTATTGATGACCTACTATATAGCTAAGAAATGAGTTGAGCTTGCAAATGAAAATGTTTCACTTTTGTTAAATATATTTCCCTTTGCAACCTTTATATCCTAAAAGATACTCAAGTTATTCTAAATTTATCATTTTTAGATATACCTTAAAGTTATTTTCAATAATTTCCTTCAATTTACTAAAGCATAAAGAGCATTTGCCATTCAATGTTACGCCTGGCATACAATAACTTATGTGACAGCTGCCTGCCCATCAATAGACACTCAATACTGCTGCTTGCCACGCCCCTCTTTCCTCTCTCTCTCCTGCCAAGCAAGTGCAAGTTCTTCTTTTTCGGTATTAAAGTTTCAGTTGTAATGACGTTAAATAAAATTGGAAGCGACTTCAAAAAATTGAACTTTTATTGGCTTTTCGCAAAAAGTGAAATTACATTTTTCCGTCTCTCTTCCTCCCGCTCTCTCTCTCTCTCTCTGTCTCTCTTGCCTGCTGGCATGTTTTACATTTTGCACATGCAATATATTATTCTAAGTTTCTCCCCCTTCAGTGTTTTCCCCTCTCGCACCCTTGGAATGTAGTTCATCATCATAACAGTAAACGATGCGCTGTGCAAGTGCAGGCCGCAGCTCGCATGAGAAACGTTTTTGACGCATTGCAGTGTAGCCTCCGAAATGGGAGTTGATGTCTATGCCCTGAAATTTAGATAGAACCGCAGGACGTCGCAGACGACGCGAACATCGCTGAAGCTTTAGAGAGAGAGAGACCTGCAGAACATTTGCTGCTAAATAGTTGGGCATTAGGAATTAGACTTGCCTTGGACCAAGTGCGCCTTAACAATAAATTGAAGCAATTTATGGATGGTAGAGAAAGGGAACTACTACGGAGGCTAATCTAGCTTAGTCCAAGAACTCCGTCTGTATATGAGACTTTATGGCCGAGCCTAGACAAGGCTGAGACGAGAATTATGTTGGGCGCGTTTAAATAAAATTTATATGGACAGAAATAAATTAAATTTGCTGCATGACGAGCTGCATTAAGGTATAGGAATTCCAGGCAGAACTTAAGAACAACTTCTATTGATTTTATGGACCCACTAAGGTTATATATTTTTGATCGGCAACAGCACTCAAGTCAATAAAGGCAAGTCTGTGTGCAATGTACCATTGTACTTTATACACATCTATAAGACCCAGGACTACCGAAACTGAAAGACGATACGTCTTATTATTGCATGCAAAGCACGTTTATTTTAAATGATTACCCCTTTTCGCCTCAGTAAATAAATAAAAATGGAATAACAAGCATATTTTAAAAGGTAAATCACTTTTATGTTGATTTTCACAACAACTATCAGCAACCAAATGAATTCTGTTAATTTAGTTGCAAACGGATAATAAATAATGAAGTTATTTAAGAATGAATTTTAGTGGAAGCATTGCCGAAGACTCCTGCAAGTATGCAACATAAAATATACTTACCATACAAGGTACAAGAAGTAATTTTATATGAAGTATATACACTGCATTCATTCTATATGTAGCCCTAATCTTTCAACTGTCACATTGCTATTCATTGTTGTATTCACTTACTCACAGAGTATTCATTTCATTCATTGTCAAGTCAACTCTTCTCACAGAGCGTTATTAACTCGTTTTCTTGCGAAATGCAAAAATAAAGTCGGGTATTGCGGCACAAGAGATGCTCAGCACATAATGCTTTGATCTAATGCCCTGGCCCATGCTTATTATAAGCGTAGCTTAGTCACAACGCTTAGCCACTCTGACAACTGCTCTCTGGAGAGTAAGAGAGAGACAGAGAAAGAGAGAGAGAGAGTAAGAGAGAGGGTTAGCTTGCATATGATTCTATAGAGGCGGCTGCTTATGAGCTCAAAGTCGTCTCATTGTGCACACAATGCCTGCTCAAGCATAGGCAATACATACATACATACATATGCAAACATAAACACACCCACACACTCACACACGCACACAATGTTTTTGGGCAAATTCTTAAAGCATACTTTTGTGTGCGCGTCTTTTGTTTGCCGCCTGCAGTTTGGACTTTAGCTTTGGCTTCGGCTACGGCTTTAGCTTTGGGTCTCTTTGTTTTGCCCCTCCCAACTGCATTGCCAAGTGGCCTTTGTTGTTATCCTTGCAGTAGCAGCAGTGACAGCACCAGCTGGAGTAGCTGCCACACAATGCCACATCTGCAACAGCAGCGGCAGCAACATCTGCGCTTAGTTCCTGCGATTTCTAAATAATAAATGTCCCCAGCGCACACGCCTTTAACATCAACTTCAGCAATGACAGTTTCGGGACAGTTCACAAGCTGAAATGTTTCCTTTAAAAACCATCAATGACTTTGAGCATTCAAATCGAAAATCAGAACCCAAAAATATTTTCCAAAATGTTTACAACTTAATCAAAAATGAGAAGAAAAAAAAAATAAATCAACGGGCAAAGAAAAATATGTTTTCCATGTGTTTTGTCGCGTTGCTCACGTGTTTCCGTGTGCGCTGCCTTGCAGGCAAATTAGATTGACTGATGGATGTGGGTTTTGGGGTAACACACACGCATACCCGCACACACCCACACACACACACATATAAAGCAACCCTCACCTCGACTCACCTCGTGCACTTGACATGCCGGCAGCACTTGGCTTGACATACGATGCCACTTGAGAGATATGTCTTTGTTTCCCATTCCTTTCCCACTCTCCCCACAACAGCAGCTCTTGTTCTGCTTTTATTTGTTTATTTGTTTGTCGTGTTTGCCTTTTGATATCTCAACTTGGCGTGCGGCTTAGCGACAGCCCTCGCATGGTAAATCGACGCAATTCTCCTGCACGCCTTTATCACCAGCTAAGCAGGGTCGGCAGTGGGAGTAAAATGAGAGCAGCAGCAGGGGAAGGGGGAGAGGCTAACTCTCGTCATATGATATGTCGAGCATTGTGGTTGTTTATTTATTTATTTTTTTCATTACATGTGTAACAAAGTTTTGCATTTGCTTTGAGCTTGTCTCGCGCATTAAAAAGCCAAAAAAAAAAGAGCAGAAAAATAAGGCGCGTTTGTTTATTTGTTTCTCTGCTCTCACTCTTTTTTTACAGAAAGTTTTCACTTATCTGTCGTGTGTGTGTGTGTGTGTGTGGGTGTGTGGGGGAACTGGGTGTGGTTGGCATGCCTTGGGTTATGCGAGGTCATCCTTGTCAGACAGTTGACATGTGGCATAAATCGCGCAGTGAAATTGAAAGGCGTTGCCAATGCGAACGCGGAAAATTGCAAATGAAAATGTTGCTGAAATACTGGAAAATATATTTCAACAGAGTTCACATACAAATTGTCAATATTATTTTGAGTAAGCATGTAATTTATAAAAAACAAAGAATGAAGCACAAAAATTACAGTAAATTTTTCAATTTAATGTGGATTTACATTATGAAATTCTCTGTAAAAACGGAAAATACTTTTCCCTTTTGAGATTTATTGTAACATTCTCTTCTTAACAATAGAAAATTCTACTAAATTTCACTCGTATATAAATCACATATTCAAACTAGAAAAAACTTTTGCCCGAATTGTGGGAAAAGAAGCTTCGTGAAACTTTAAAAAACAAGTTGCACCCACCCCACCCACGGCTTTCACTTTCGAAAAGAAAAACTCATTCGGCGTGCAACTTTCGCACTCTAGATAAAAAAAATGCATTTATCTTTGCTGAACTTGCCAAAAAAAAAGAAGAAAAGAAAAAGAAGAAGAAAGAAAAGCCCCACAGCAGAAGAAAATGCTATCAGTGAAAGTAGAAATTTGCTTCGCTTAATGCCAACAAATGTCAAAATTATCAGAGCCAGCTATCCCTCTCTCTGTCTCTCTCTCGCGCTCTATTTCTCTATCTTTCCCGGGGTTTTACTTAGTTCAGCGTTATTTGCGATGCGTTCGCCCGATTGTGCAAAGTGTTAAATGAGCTGCAAAAAAAGGTACACGCTGACCAACACTGGTCACTTTGTGCCTGTGTATGTGTATATGTTTATGTACAAAGGGCAACTGCGCAGAAATGTCAGTTATTTTTACAGCTGTTGTTGTTGTTATTGTTGTTGTTGGCATTCTTATCACATATGAAATATCGCATAAACTAACGCAAAATGTCAAACTTGCAGTTCAGGCACAAATGTCAAAAGGGTTGACAGCGCAGCTGGGAATGGGCGGGGCCCCAAAGAAGACTGTCGTCTAAAGGGTAGAGGGTGGTCGAAGGAGGGGGGGCGTCGTATGATTTACGATGGTCTATCAAAAATGGCGACGCATAAAAGTATGCTACACTTTTTTAAATGCAATGCACAAAGCGAAGCGGCCGCGCTGTTAAAAGTTAATCAGTTGTTGCTGCTGTTGTTGTTGTTGTTGCTACTACGAATGCCAGATGAAAAATGGCTCAAACGCTTGCCTGACATTTCATTAAAAAGCAACGAATACCAAAAAAGGCACAGGCAAAAGGGACGACGACTGAATGGAAAGAGAATGAGAGAGAGAGTGCGCGGAATGGAGGGAGGAAGTTAGAGGCAGCTAGAGAGTGAGAGACAGTCGACACTTACACAGTCAATTGCGCAAATCTCAGACGCAGCTGAAGATGCAAAGTAGAAGCGGGTGTCGAGGGCAGAAGGGAGGGGAGGGGGGGAGGCACTGGCGCTGTTTTTGGGCTACTGTGCCTGCAGCTCGATTATAATTTAATCTAGTGTGGTATGTGTGACAAACTCACGATGCATGCGACGTGACACAGCCGCCATTTTTCACAGCATTCCATTCTGCATATGCCGTGGAAAGGGGAAGGGGAGGGCGCCCGGAAAGGATGGATTGGGAAGGACAGCGACAAGGACCTGCAATGTGGCATGTGGCGAAATAGAAGTGTCTGTCATTTTTATAAATAACATTTTCTCGCTCTATGCGAGTGAGTGTTGTTATATACACACACATGTGTGTATGTGTGTGTGTGTACACAACAACTTGGCAGTGTGTCATTGCCACTAGAATCTAAAAACAAATGACAAAAATGTCAACAATTTTGTGCTCTGCATTGTCATAACGACGACAAGGAACGAGCCTTGGAGTGCTTTTCCTTGTGCCACTGAGTAAGTGCCTCTGTGCCTTTGTGTGTGTGTGTGTGTGTGTGAGTGAGTGAGTGTTGTGCGCTTATAAATACCAATAAATATTTGCAATTTCCAACACCAACAAAAATGTGACGCACAATTAAATTAATTGCGCAGCGCTCTATGGAATTTCAGCCAGTTTTCTTGTGGTTCCTCTTCTTCTACTTGCTCTTCCTCTTCTTGTCATTAGTTCTGCAATTAAGCCATTTATGCCAAGGCAGCACAAAAATGCTAAGCACTTTTGCCCTGAGCCCCCAAACTTCAAGTCGGAATCCCTTTCGGCAGCTAATTTAAGCTGCTTCTGCTTGTAGACCCAACTTTAACTCGCATAGCAATGATAATGATGATGTTAATGCCCATGATGATGATGTTGATTCGAATTGTTCGGCACGAGTAGAAGGTTTATGCTTTCGGCCAATTCAGCAATGTTTTGTTTTGTTCTCCAGTCCATGTGCATGTGTATGGGTGAGTGTGTGTGTGAGTGTGCTCACTCTAATGAGAGTTATTCATGAAACGGTAATCAATGTAGTTTTGCATGCAGTTTGCCAAAGGGAATTTCAAATGGAATTTCGCTGAGGTTTTGCCAGGTCTCAATTAAGGTATGGGGAGTGAGGAAATATTAGTCGAGAGAGTGCTGTTTGCTAATTGGTCAGAAATGGGGAATGAAGTTGAAGAGATTTGCTACCATATATAGTGTATATATTCTTGTTCAGGCATTTTGTTTTTTTTTTTTTAATTTCTCTTTAACTTTATACTGTACTTTTCTGCGTTTTATGAATAACTAAAAATTAAATATAAACTGCCATTGCCATCTTATTTTTATGCCCCCTTTAATTGATAAAAATCGAACAATAATATCTGAAAATTTAGTTGCAATCCGATAATTAGCATAGAAGTTATTTAAGAAATAATTTTAAGAGCTAGTGATTTTCAAACTGATCCTAAAAGTATGCAGCACAAAATAAAAACGATGAAAATAGAAGCTTCAACTATAGACAGGTACATCACAGTCAGGCACACTCGACTGTAGCTTGGCATCGAAACTCAGCATAAGTTAAGCATCTTAACTCTATTCAAATATCATTGAAATTGTACATGTACTTAAGGATCCATTGAATCTATCTCAAAACGTGAGTTTCCTAATGAAAAGGATATATATTTATGCAATAACATATTCATATATTGTCTCCAATCTCTAATCAAACTGTTGTAGGCCTACTAAGCTATATTTATAAGTAATTGCCTCAGCCTGCACACTTTTCCATTTCCAAAACTGTTTTTTTACCATACCCAAAACACCTTGAACATGCAATGTTGTTCCTTCTGCTAACGTAGAGCATTTTGAGTGCTCTACATTACCATACTTGCTGGATTATCCGTATAACTTATGCCAAGCGCTTTGCCCGGCCAACTGCACAACAGCAACAACAACAGGAGCACCAACAACAACAGCTGCAGCAACAACAAGTTGCACAAAACGCAGGCCGCTTAAAAACCTTCCGCTCATTATAAAGCGCAGAGTCGCAGCACATCAACCTCATCTGCTGCTGCTGCTGCTTCTGGTGTTATTGCTGCTTCTGCTGCTGCTGCTACTGCTGTGGCATGCCTCACGGTTACCATGAACGGTGCATGTAGCCGCAGCGAGTGTCTGTCTGCCTGCCACGCTTGCCACACGTTGTGCTTTTCATATTTTCGTACAATGAACGCCGCTAGCCTTGAGCCAGCTGTGCTGCAGCTCATGCACTCAGAAACCGCTCACTGTTCCCGTCTTGCTTTCACCCCCAGGCGTGCATTGCCTGCACTGCTGCCTGTTGTATGTGTAACTGTCCCCTCCCCTCTCCTCTCCTGGCCACTCCGTTTTGCGCCCATCTTTTGCTTACAATTAACCTCAAAAATGAGTTTCCATTAAAAATGCCCCAGAGTCATCGATGTGTCCCCTGCATGTGTGTGTGTGTGCGTGTGTGTGTCTTTGGCATACATACTCGCTACCTCTTCATTGTGCTTACGCTCTCTCCGTCTCTCTCACTCTTTCTCTCTCTCATGTTCCTTGCTGCGTCTGCGGCAACTTTACGACAACGCCACGTGACGTATGTTGAGCTGTCAGTTGTGTTTAATGTGCTGCGCGTTCCATAGTATTTTTTGCCTGTTCTCCTTCTTCTTCTTCTTCTTATTCTTGTTGCACTTGTGGCACCGCCCAAAAAAGAGTAGAAGAAGAAGAAAAGCATAACATGCACACACAAGAAAACCGAAAGAACATTATCGAAATTGTTGTGAGCTTGCAAAGTGCACTACGCGTTGCGTATTAGATCAACTGTTGCGGATAAGACCAGCTAAGCTGGATCCATGTACCGAGCTGGGAGCAATAAAGGATAATCGTGCTGTTGCCAAGAGAGTGTGAACGCTGGCAGAATGGGTGTATTGAAAGCAAAGTAAAATCAATTATAAAGTGATACAAGTTATTTAAGATTTGCAGAGGGATATTGAGGGAATATAATAAAATCATTTAACATGTGATTCAAGTTATTTAAGGTTTTTATGAGTGTTTGTTAATTTGATTAACATTCTTATTTATTTCTTATATAAATCTATAAAAGCCGAGTTCCAAGCGTAATTTAAGTGCACAAAATTAATTTCTGATAATATTAATGCAGGACAGTTTATTTTTGATAAAAACAATAACTTTCATCGACCAAAATGATGTCTGAAAATAATATTTTCATACCGCACCCAAAAGTATGCAACACAATGGGCAGGGGTACTTCAAAATCGACTGTATCTCTTTTGCTTGTTTAGTTAGATTTTCATCCTTATTTTAAATTGTTTTCTTCTTCAAGCTGTGCTCTTACAAGTTCAATAAAACTTCATTTTACAAATTCAATTACATATTACATTCTTAAGATTCTATGTATTATATTCTATTATTATTTTTTCTTTGAACTTAAAGTCCAACAACTTATTTGTCAGAAATAATAAACACAGCATGAAATCAAGATCCAAGCTATGCAAGTCATTAAAGAATTGTTATCATATCAATATTAAAATGTTTCGCAAAAATCCTTGAATAAGTGCATCGATTACAAATTAGTATATTAAATATTATATTCGGCTCTTCAAGCTTTATATTCTGCATCAAATACAGTTTTTTCAACAGTCTCAAAATGCTGCATGTTATTTCACATTTGTCAAGAAACTACTGCTAAAAGCTTCTTAAAATATTCCACAACATAATAAAATTACTTTCAGCTCAAATTAGACTTCTTTAAGGTTTTATGTTTCCTATAATATAATATTCTAAGCTATGTTACTTAATATTTCTCTTAACACTTTACCACAAGTTTAGCTTAAATTCTATCTTCAGTGTGAGTTAAATATTTAAATCTGTTATTAAACTGTGCCACCACATTTCAATATTTCAAAATGCAACTGCTCTTTAAAGGTTCCTCCATAAAAGATATTCGACTTGAGCTGAACACGCACACAAGTTTCAATCAATTTCGAGTTCGTTTCACGCTTTGTGCGTGCTGCTTCGACAAGTTTTGGCTTATCATTCGTTTCTTTTCAATGTTCCTTTTAGTAATTTGATGTGTCCGATGCAGTTGCACATTTTACACTCTCTGTGAGTGTGTTCATGTGTGTGCGAGTCTGTGTGTGAGTGTCTGTGACTGACAGTGGATTATAAATTCCCCAAGCAAACAATTTAAATTTCTTTTTGCCGTGGCAAAACAATTAGACGCTCGATCAGACTAATTGCTGCTGCATTAATCTATTGATTCAACCTCACACCAGTTACAGACACACACTCACACATGCAGGCACACAGACCCAACACACACACACACATACACACACACGGAAACGAGCACGTCCCGTGGCCTGGGGGCGAAGAGTCTTGACCATTTTAAATTGAATTTTAAATTAATAAACGTTGCGGTTGCATCAAGAATTACAAATTTATACGCGTCGTGTGCTTGGCATCGTCTTTGTTGCAACTTTGTCGATGTTGTTGTTTTTTGGTGGCTTGTTGTTGCCGCGTTACTCTCGTTGGCTCCTGTCGTGCACTTCGTGGCATTGTGTCCAAATCTATGCACAGTTTTTTTGTCGTAGTTAAGCGTCTGCTCACTTCTGCTGCTTCGCTTTCGGACATACCCTATAAAAGTGCGCGCGTGCGGGGAGTATTGTTAATGGCTTGTGAGATATGAAGTTAAAGGTTTTATAGTTAGTAAATTATAGTTCATATTTCTTATCTTAATCCTCTGCTCAGCTCTGTGCTTTCACTTCCTCTTTTCCTTCAGCTGCTGCAGGAGATAAATGAGTCGCGTATGCCTTGTGATATTCGCGCCACTTGCTTGTTCACTTTATTCTTTTGTTGCATATAAATCTTGGTTTAGCCGACTGCGCTTTCTTTGCCCTCCTGCTCGCCACCCGTCACCCGCACCGCAGCCTTTCTCACATTTCTCTTCGTTCAGTTTCCATTTTTTTGCGCTCGTTTCGTTTCGTTCTCTTTGTTGTTTTCTTGTTGTTCTATTTTGTTTGCTTTGCTTTTGTGGTTTTAATTCTATTTTCAGTATAAATTGTTTCGGTACACTAACATTTTACCAGGGCGGCGTGTGGCATTTTACAGTTGGCTGCTGTTAGATGCAGTTTCCTCTCTCTCTCTCTCTCTCTCACTGCCCCAGCCCCAGCTGTGCGTCCTCTGTGGCATGCAACTAATTACATTTGCATATCTATGGCAAAGTGAAAATGCGGCCCACCAATATTGTGAGCGTAGAGTTGCAAATCAAAAGAAAAATCACCAAAAAAGCAGGGCCTACATAATTCCTGAACTTTCTATATTAACTTGCAATAAAGTGCTGCGATTTTAGGGAAATTCCAATCGAGTATAAAGGTTTTAATTGCAGTTTTAACTGCTTAATTTGCCTTGACTAAAATTTACTAGAGAACAAGAAAATTAGTAGAAATATTAACTCCACTATAAATATGCTATTTTATTTCGTATATTTTATACTTGTATATGTATAATGCCTCAATTCCAGGAACAACCAAGCCTAGATCACTCATTAACAATCATAATTGTTTAGTTTCCTTAAGCTAACATTAAAATTCCAAAAATGATGACCATATTTTTGGGCCACAACAAACATCAAATTCTTCTGCTATTCTTTGCGCTCATTTCATACTGCTTTCTCTCTGCACTTTGCGACTACAATCAGCGCATAATTATAAACTTTTCTGAGCATTGCTTACGCAATGTACTTAAAAAACACAAGCACAATAAGGAGAATAGTCGAGGACAACTTCCAAAAGCCATTTAATATGCACTTGGCGTGGAATTCTTCTGCTTCTGCTGCTGCTTTGCTTATCAGCTGGACAGAAGACACGCCCACATGCACGAGTGCCTCTCGCTGCCTTGGCTGCGCTGAGCGTTTTGTTAATTAGTCTATAATTAATAAAAAAGGAGTGAAAGAAGACGGAGAGAAAGTGTAAGAGACAGAGAGAGACAAACTTAACGCAACTCGCTTTGATTGCTTAGCATTTGTTTCGTTCAGAGTTTATGTTCTTGTCATATTCCGTTGATTTCTGCACACCCTCCCCTCTGGTCCTGCATTTAGTTTTTTCAATTAAATCTCTGCCACTTCGAAAGTTGTTCAAGCGCCAAGTGCGCATCAGGCGCAGCGCAAAAACAACAACAGCAACAACAAATTGCATTTAATGGCAAATCAAGAGCGCGCGCGCTTGTAAGTATGCAGCACTTTTTTAAGCCACTCAGAAGGGGAAAAAACAAGTGCCGGGTTTTCATTCATTTACATGAATCAGATGAAAAAAAAAGAAGCACTTTCCATAAACTCGTTAAAGGATTGAAAAACATCTGTTTAATAAATACATCATAGATAAAAGGAAACCTTATTTAATCAAAACAGACTAAAATGATTGTGTAATTGAAATTCAATATGAGGGCAGACTAGTTTGATTTATTCACTAGAAAAAACTTAAAAGAAACCTGATATATTGTTTATAAGCGAATATCAAGGGCTTAAAACAGTTAGAAATGTTTCAATCGATTTAATCATTTTTATATTTTGTGGACTCTACTGCCTCCGTTTGCCCGTTTCATTCCCTTTTTTGATAATTTTCTAACTAACTTCTAAATTTTCGGCTTAGGGAATGAATTAAATTTAAATTAATCATATGCATTATTTTAATTGCAAAACCTGATTCAATTCGGTGAAATTCATTGCCCAATCTATAAGTTCTACTGTTTATAAAATGAATTCAACTAATCATTTACTATCGATTAACTTGACTGTTAATAAAAATTCTTAAAGCAAGCTTTCCTTATGTTGCCCTGGGCAAACTCATATAAATTTCATTAGGAACATCGCAGGACATTAAAATCAGATCGATAACTGTCGCATTTCGTTGTGGATGTCCCCAATGGGATTGCGTTGGCGTTCGCAATGGCGTCAGTCGGTGTCGGTTTTATCTGCTCGAAACGAGTAAATTAATCAAATGAACTGTATCACATGTAATTAACATAGCCCCAAAAAAGGAAAAATACGTAAATATACGGCCAGCGATATGTATGATATGTGCAAGGAAGAACGAAGCGACGGTTATTTCTCCCCCTCATGGTTGTGAGTGCAACGAAATGGGGAACAGAAATTAATAATGCTAAAAGCATGCGGCCAATAATGTTTATAAATTTAATTACGCAAATGTTGTGCGCTATAAAAAAATGTGAAGGGGGGTGAAGAGATGAAAATGGACGGGAAATAGGAGAGCTGTTGCCAACATCGATGAAGGCAAAAAAATTTAATAGATGTCAAGCACAAATTGAAATACGAATGCCAAAATAGCTGAAGTTTAAATATAAATGTAGCGAACACAGAGAGAGAAAGAGAGAGATGGAGAGAGAGGGAGGTAGCGGGACTGGGGCAACATGACCTATAGACGTGAACCGTTGAACCTATCAAAGAAGCTGAAAATGTTGACTCGTTTCGAATCGCATATGAAATTAATTAAATTTTTTTTGTTTGGGTTGACAGTGCGCGTTGTACATTTAATGTTTCTGCTTTATGGTCGTTACCTCCACAGCGAAAGACAGAACAGAGAGGGATGGGTCGACAAGGGAGTGGGGGGAGAGGAGTACACAGAGTGAGCAAGAGAATGGTTGTGTAAGCTGCAGACAGGAGTGCTTTATTTTTATGTATGTATGTGCATTTCCGTTTGGTTATTAGTTTTTCTGCGGCATTTCCGGCATTTTTTATGTGCCCTGTATATATGTGTGTGTGTGTTTGCGCGCGGTTTTTATTATGTAGGTGTATGAGTGAGAAAATCAAGGCACTGTGTAGCTTTAATTGTTGTTGCTGTTGTTGTCATGTTACTGTCTTAATTTAACTTGCAGCGGTTAATTAAAACAACAATAAAGCCAAATATGAGACAGTGTGCGTGTGTGTATGTGATGCCAACTGTGTGACTGCACGTGTGTGTGTGTGTGCCCGTAATGGGAAATGCTTAATGGAAACTCTTCATACTCGACTATGGGCAGAAGAAAGTTTATAGTAAATGTTTACTACAGACGCGTGGCATGCAATTTATAGCAGATTTATGGAGAGAGTTTAATTAACTGTACTTACATTTTCAATTTTTAATTTTTTTAAAAAGTTTGCAGTACTTAAACGTAGGACTAAAAAGCAAAAGAAGTAATTAGAGCATTAAAATAAATAAATTAAATACAATTTTAACATTAATAAACTGTAAAATAATTGCTAATGCGAACATGCATTTTAATAAATATTAATAATCATTCAAATATGTAATTTAATTAATTAATTACTTATGAGAATCAATCATAAGATAAATTTCATAATAAATAATAATACAATTTATTAAATTACCAGCAAAATAATTAAATTAATTACAAACACTTCAAAAGAATATTTTAATTAAATGAAAAGTACATAAAATATTTCAATAACAATATTTAATATGCAATTCATATTTCAACTATTTATATTAATATTCAATCAATTAGGAATATAAAGCAGCAGCTTTAATGTTTAAGTATGTGTTCATTAAATTGCATAAATGTGTTCACGTATATATTGTTGATAATATTCCAGCAACGTCTGCAAATCGAGTCGAATCTATTTACATTCCATTTAGTAATAATAACCAATATACAGTCATAATTATGAATTGATCAATGGCAACTAACGGTGTCTGGCTATTTGTTGTTCGCACGCACTGTTAAACACAATATTTAATAATAATTTCAGAGGCGCTGCTCGACATGTGTCGCCGTAGCAAAGGTAGATTACATTGCACATTTTATGTGCGCGTTTCCAATAAATAATATATACACATTATAGCCAAAAATGAGCAAAGAGTCTGGCACTCAATTACATGCCGAGAGCGACGTGAGAGAGACTGCAGAGGGCGTGTGAAAGAGATGCAGAGGGGGAGGCGTGTCTGTCATACATTGCGTAAATGCAATTATGCAACTTTATGCAAGTCTATTTTAATGTTTAACATGTCATTTACATATGAAAGATTTAATGGCATTCGCATTGAATTGCAATTGCATTGCCCGTAGGGCCGACCGGGTGGTGAGCGGGGGGGAGGGGATGAGGTTAGGGGTAAAAGCGGAACAACAAGCGTAACAAAGAGCCAATTAAAAGGCTAACAATATGCGGACATGGTGCAAAGTTTTTTAATTATAACTTTAAATTCAAAAACATTTAAGCCGCATGCGAATGCAAAACGCATAAAAACTTCTGTTTGTTACCCATAAAAGTCTGCTATAAACCGGGAAACGCATATACACACACCGATACACGCATGTGCACATGCATACAGGTATGATCATTACAACAGCTGGCGCTCTGTATATGTGGAGTGACAGCTAAGATACCTTATAAAGACAAAGAGTGGTAAAGGAAAAGAGCTAATGAGAGTTAAGGAGTTGATAGAAACATATTTATCTATTAAAGAATTCACATAAAAATAAATAATTTAAATATGAATAAAAAGTATTAATGATGACAATATCGTTTATTAATTTAAACAAAAAATATTATATAAATACATGATAGAAATCATTTTAAATAGTATTTATAAATATATTTTATTTTAAAATAAAAAAAATGAAATTAAATGATAAAAATCATGATAAATATAATTCATTGATGGATATAATAATAAATACGAGGGTCGTTTGATAAGTCCGTGACTTTTTGAATAAAATATATTTTTTTCGTCAAAGAAGCGTTTTATTTCTCAACATAATCTCCTTTTAGCTCTATACATTTAGTCCAGCGTTTTTCCAATTTTTTTATTCCTTCCAAATAATAGGTTTTCTCAAGGCCCTCAAAATAGTCGTTTGTTTCTGTGATGACCCGAATCTCTTACCGCCGAGCCATTTCTTCATGTTTGGAAACAAAAAATAGTCACAGGGGGCTAAATCTGGAGAATATGCTGGATGGGGTAGCAGTTCGTAGCCCAATTTATGAAATTTTGCCATTAGCACACGAAATTCACTTTTTTCCATTTTCGTTAAAATTCACGAGATCGTCTGCTTTCAATGCCTATAAAACGCAAACCAAAAAACGCAGCTTTCTCAAAATTTTACAGTCAGCTGTTAATCGATAACTGCTGACAGGAGCAGTGTTGTATTTAGAGCAGGTGCGCGGCAAATACAAAAAGTCACGGACTTATCAAACGACCCTCGTACATAATATAAATAAATGACGAAAATTATTAATTGATTTGTACAATGATATTAAAAAAAAAATTATATAAATTATGAAAAATATAATAATGATATTTATAAGAACATTTACAATAAAGAACTTTTATAAATCATGGAAAATATCATTGATTGATAATAAGGTATAATATAAGTATATGATTAAATCATGGAAAATATCATTAATTGCTATATATGATAAAATATAGAACAAATTAATGATATAAATTATGCAAAATTTAATAAATGAATGAAAAATAATATAAATAAATTATGTAAACTATCATTATTTGATTTTTATGAAAATAATTTATATAAATCATGGAAAATATACATAATATATATTAATAACAATATCTCATATAAATAAATAATGTCAATCATTATAAATAAATAATGTCAATCATATTATGGGTTTATTTTTATACTAGTATATTACAAATTATTTAATAATTCATTAACAATAATATTCCACAATATTAATTAAAAAGAAACAATTTTAAAATCTTAATCAACATTTTGCAAAAAGTCCCAAACTACTGACGTACAGTATAGTTCACAGTTCAAATCCATTACAGGGTATTTCCTGGTTTGCCATTATTCACCATGTTGTTGTTATAGCTTAATGGCCGGCACTGTTAATTGCGTGCCATAAATCCGCATACAGGCAACGTCAAACCCGCAAGCCTTGTGCGCGCTTCCTTTCGTTTTTCTCTATTTACTGTTACTCCACATACACATGCTGCGCCTATAATAGTTGTACGCCTATATAGAAGTCAGTCGTATATATTTTATAACCCTGCCAAACAAAGCGAGAAACAAGATGAGTCGAGAGAGAGAAAGAGAGGGAGGTAGAGAGTCGAAACAGACGAATGACCAGACAAAGTAACATGTTACATGTAATTAATTTCAAATTATTTATACATGAACGCGCGTGCCCCCTTAAAACGAAGCTAACAACAACTGCTGGAACGTGTATCAAAAACAAAAACACCAAACAACAGAACTACAACAATAAAATAAAGAAGAAAAGCCGGCAACAGAAACCACAAAAAAATACTTTAGCACAGCCTGCGGTGTTGTTCGCACTACGCGCTTGTGCTCAATTAAAGGCTAACCGTAGGGGCCGAAAGAGCAGAGCTCAATAAAAAGCCAGCAAAAAGAGGGGGGAAGGGGAGAGGGTAAACTAGCTACAATAGTCAGTTAGAAAGTTGCTCTCTATCAGGGAAATAAAAGAGAAACGTGTGGATTGGCGATTTTCCGTATAAAATTGGATTGTATTTCATGTTGAGCTAGTGAATCTCGTGACTGGTCTTTCTTTGCTATCAACTAGCTGCTCTCTTTCGCTCTCTTTCTCTCTCTATTTCTCTTTCTCTCTACTGCCTGCTTTCTGCTCTTTTCTATACTTCTTTTGTCCGCTCTGGTTTCTTCTTTATGATTTCTAATAATTTCTGTCTTCTTCTTAGGTTTCTTTTCCTTTACCTCGCCCGCTTGCGTTGTCTACTTTGTCATCTATTTCTATTTTTCATAATTTCTTATTACATTTGTTGCTTTGCTGTCAATATTTATACCCTTGCAGAGGGTATTATAATTTAGGCAGACATCCCACAGCATATTGATTTTATATATTCTGGAGCAGGGGAGTCGATCTTTCCTTAACTATCTGTCCGTCCTTCCATCTATCTGTTGCAACGCAAACTAGTCACTCAGTTTTAGAGCTATCTCAATGCTTATAATTGCTGCAAGCTGTATATAGATCAAAACAAGCTGGATCGAACTGATATAACGTATAGCTGTTATACAAACAATCGGCCTATTTTTGATATTTTCAAGATATTGCAACTAAACCGACTACACCGTTTCTATTCATAAAAGATGCGTTAAAATTGCTTTTAAATCGTCAAACGAACAATTTTTCGAAATAAAGGTTTTTAAAAGAAGACCTTATATAATTTTAGAAATAACTGAACTTAAAGACACAATATTGAATATATGGTTCACGAAACTATTCAATTCAGCACCATAACATATAACTTTTATTGGAACGATTGGAGGAGATATAAGTGTATAAAACTTTCTGCATGCCTTTCTTACTCTCTTTATTCTTTATTACCTTTCTACTATTGTTAACATGCCACAGTGTCCTTCGCTTCTCTCTCTTGCAACATTTTCTCTGTTGCTGCAGCATTTTTTTCTGGAATTTTTAGCATATTAATTTAGATTTCCATATTAAATATTTCTTCTTCCTTTCATTTAAATATTCCTCCCCGTAATTATGCCAGGAATTTCGCAATCACAAAACTGAGAATCGCATTTGCTGATGAAATATTTTTCGTTTCCTCTCCCTCTCGACAATTTCCGCTGCCACAGCGATTGTGTGTGTGGGTGTGGGGTGAGTTTGTGGTGGGGTATGCCGCAGCTAATATGCTTGCGCGCTTCTTCCATAAGGTATAAGACGTTGTATCCTACAAGGTCATAAAGTCGCCTTTGACTTGCCTACATTCCTCCTACCTCCTTCCGCTCTTCCCCACCCTCTGCCCTGGCTGTGACAAGAGGCCGCCAAGTATTTATTTGTTAACTGGTTTAATGACGCCAGTGCCACGCCCCGAGCTGCCCGAAGGGGCACATAAAATGCGTGCCACGCACCACAAATGCAATTGCGCCACTGTTGTATCTGTGTGTGTGTGAGTAAATCATAGCATTTTGGCTTTAAGCGTTAAACTGCGCAGCATTAACTGCCTGCCTGCCCAGCAGGAGGCTCAGCACGTACCTGCTGCCAGGTAGGGGCTGCCACAGACATTCGCTGGAGGAGGGGGGCACGTTGGAGCCAGAGGAAGCGTGAGCGCAGCAGCTGCGTTCCAATAAGCACATAATTGAATTCTGATCATAAATTTGCATTATGGCCGTAACGCGGGTTTCACGCCGGCTTCACTTTGCTTTGGTTTTGGGTTTTGGCACAGCCAAATATATATACATACATATATATAAAATTGTTCGTTGTTGTTGTTGTATTTTCTGCCGTTTTTCACTTTTCACTCTGCTTTGCACGCAGCACGTGGCTTATGGTATAATTTTACCCAAAACGCACATTTCGCATTGGACTCGAGCGAACGAAGAGCGCGCCAAAGATACTCGTAAAAACGTGCTGCATGTAAATAGCAAAAAAAAAAAAATACTGAATAAATACCAGTGGGCAGACAAAGAGAGAAAGAGAGAGAGAGAGAGAAGGCCCGAGAGTGGTGTCCGCATAAAATGCAACGATTTATGGCTGAAACACCTAAATTAGACACCCGACACCGGTCAGCTAAGCTGCTAAGGGATCGCTGTGAAGCGGCCAAAATGGGAGCGAACTTAGTGGGAGCTAAGCTAAGGCAACTTTTTAAACTAGCTGGAAAAAAGCCACACAAATAGTTTAAATAATATAGGGCAGAAGGGTATTATAGCCTTGTACCCACCTTAAATGAATGTTACAGTCAAAAGGTGTCTCCAAGTCCACTACATTTGTATATATTAATACTTCAGAAACCGACATATGGTGAACCTGACTAACTCAACCAATTCTTATTGATACCTGAAACAAGCAGAAGGAGGCGTTTCCAACCTTAAAAACTAAACATATAGAAAATGAAGTTCAGAAACTTTCATAAGGCTGATTGAACTAATCCCGAGAAATACCCCCTACCCATGGGGAAACTGGGTATCAAAACATTGTATATATAACAGACAAAAGGAGGCGTCTCCAACTCCACAAAGTGCACTTATATATATAATCTTAATCAGCATCAACAGCCGAGTCTATATGTGCCAAATATACAAAAAATCATTATTAGATTCGAGACTCGCTTTTAAAGCAATGCAATAATATTTATTTGCATAGGTTGAAGGTCCTAACATGCATTTATGCCGACGAGTGTAAATGCTTTGCTGTGGCTCAGTGGAGTGTATCGTGAACTCATAGATCGGTAGTACAGGGTTCAAGTCCCACTATCGACAGATAAAATTTTATTTTATTTAAAATTTTTTTTTTTATTAAATTCAGCACATTGAGTATATTACTGGCACACTTGACTATAGCCTTCCGTGCTTTTATTTGGATTGCAACAATTATACAAATATTTAGTAGGCAATATTTTCTTTACCTAATCGATACAGAAATAACAAAACTAATTAAGTAAAAGTACCTCCGCTTACTGCCAAATAAAGTTAAAAAAAAACCAGGCAAAATATAATCAATCCCTTTTAAAAAACATTTCGCTTAGGATTTTCAACTTTTATATACTTCTGTAGCCCATTTTTAACTCAAAAGTCGCTGACAGCATCTTGGCGTATCCGAATTCGAATCTGAACTGCAGCTGTTTGCTTTGAAAATGTGTATTCAATATGTTGTTTCAATCGATTCACTTGTTATTCAAATATGCAGATGCCTTTAGTTACCTCTCCGAGGCATTATTTGTACATCTGTTTATTCCCAAAACATACACACACACAAACCCAACCACGCGCACATTCACAAAATACCTGGTAATATATTATATTTTATGTGCACCCACATAACATACATACATATATACAGTTTGTATATATGAGTTCATTTTGCGCTGAAAGCGATGTAATGTAAAACATGTTTTCAACAATTTTATTGCCATATTTATCTAATTGCTCATCAATTTCTTGACTTGTGGTCCGTGGTCCCCAAGATGATGATGACGATGAGGAAGACGGAGAGGAAGGAACAAGGGAATCGAAAGTCAAGTCAAAACATTCATACATATTTCATGCGGGAGTCAACGAATCCATTTGGGGGCGTGTCATACAATTCGCATTGATTGTTTTCAATAGCGCACAACAAATGTGACTGTCAAAAATTAATCACTTGCACTTAGTAGAAAACACTCACACACACACGAAGACAATGCCTGGGTGCTACACGCATTTATAATTGAATATGGCTTTTGTGCGGCTCTCCCTGTTGCTGCTGCTTCTGCTGCTGTTCTTGTTTTGACGCTGTCTGTCCAAGTTGGCAGGTCGACAATCGATGGACAACTGGCAACTGGCAGACGCCTGAAAGCACGCAATTTATTTTCATTTCTCTAATAGACTTATTTAGGCCCACACACACTCACGCACGTACATACACACACACACGTACGCACGCATACACACAGAGAGACAGCGGATCTGGCTGCCTGCCAATACACGCGTGTGTGTGTGCTGCGTGATAAATTATTTGTAATTTATTAATTTATTTATTAATTTCGCCGTCTGTTTTGCTTTTGTCTGTCTACCTCACCATGCACATATTGGTGTGTGTAAACGTGTGTGCTAGTGTCTTATTTGGTTTGTGCGTGTGTGGCCGCTGCTTGTTCTCGCCTGTTTAAGGATTCCTCAACTCATGTCACGATACAACAGCGTGAGGTTGCAGTCAATATAAATGCCTTATATCGTGAATATTTTTTGACTTTACTGCTAGAAAAGTGATTTGAAGCACAGAAATATTTGCTTGGCATTTTAAGGAAATAATGTTTAAGTTCTAAAACGAGAAATTAAACCTTATATATACAAAAAAATGTTGACATTATTTTTTAATTCTTTTTAATGTTTTAAGAAATATTTATACATAGTATAACTGCCAGGAAAGTGATACATAGACATATATGTAAATTGCTTGGAACTTAGAGAAAATAAGTTTCAAATGAATATAATCTGTACAAAAACAGCAATAAAAGTTGAAACCTTATATATTTGAAAGAATTCAAACATTACAATATTATATTCATATATAGCAATTTCATTTACGAAATATCATTTTAAAAAATTTCATGCTTTAATTCTTCACAAGAAATATTCAAAAAGCCATAGATAATCTACAACTTTAATCTAATTTCTTCAGTTCTTCTTCTTTCTTCGATTCCCCTGTCTGCTTTAATTTCTTCTATGTCTTTTTTGGCGACCTCATTAATAAGTTTAGCAGGAATAGATAGAAGGTGTTTATGTCTCTCACTGTCTTAACTAGTTCTTTGTTTTCTTTTTATTGCCTCGTTTAATGGCTGACTTGCATGCGAGAATGTTGTTCTCTCCCTCTCTCTCTCTCTGTTTTACGCTTGCCAGAGTTGTCAGGGCTTGTGTTGACAATACAAATGGATTTCCAATGATTTATTATTGCATTAGAACGCATTAGACGCAGACAAGAAGGCAGAACGTTACTTGCTACACTTTTGTAGAGCGCATCGCGTAGTTCACGTCCTGCATGCCACAAGCTGCCCACACTTACCACACACACACGTACACACCCACACAAATACAGAGAGAGGCATTTGTTTCTGGCCGAGCTCAGTGTGCAGTCAGTGGAAATGCATAAAAATGAGTCATAAGTTTAAAAATTTATAAAATGCGCTAGCGCATAACTGCCAAGAACAGGAGTGTGCCAAGGGTGGTGGTGGCGGGGGCGTGGCAGCGCCTTCTACTGCCACTGCTGCTGTATGCCATTTGCTACATTTCTAGCAACATTTTACTGGCAGCATGCAGCATTATCAAATGTCTACGACAAGAAAAATTAAATTAAATTGTTGTAGTGCAGACAAGACGACGGGCAAAGAGCAGAAGGCAGCAGGAAGATGGAAGAGAGAGAGAGAGTAGAGAGATAGCAAGAGCCGGCACAGCATGCGCAAGTGTATGTTAAAATAGTCTTCGACAGGCCATGGGGTCTGGGCAGCGAAATTGAAACGCCGCCATCTAAGACGACCATCTTCCGAGCGAACCTCCGCCTCAGCTTCAGCATCTCCGACAACCTTCGTAATGCAAAATTAATAAGATGTGCGCTAACCCCGTCTCCTCTCCACTCTCCCTCTCTCGCTCTTTCTCTCTATGTTTCTTTATCTGCCTGCCTAGTCTGTCCGACTGTTGGACGCCTGTCTGGCTGTGCATGTCGTCTGTCAGTGGATACACATGCAACTTTCACGACTGCACTGACAGTTAGACAAACAGACGGGCTATCTCTTCCAGTCTCCCTTTTTGCAGCTCTTCACTCCCACTAGTACATCCATTTCGTCAGTTGGTCTGTGCTCGTCTGTCGCCAGCGACATAGAGAGAGAACGGACGGCCAGAAGAGACAGCAAATTGTTGAACATACCCATCAAGTTGTTGCCATATAACTGTAATCAGCAAACATTTTATGCTTGAAACCGGACTGCATATTGTATTAGATCTGTCGGGATTCTGCAACCAGTTGCCTGGAAGATTGAGAATGAGAGGAGATATGACAGATTAAGCAGGACCATCAATCACAGTGCTGAGCTGTGGTTAAAGTCCAATATCGTAAAAATACTTTTATTAAAGTTTAATCATTGAATGTGTTTTTGTCATGTAGGTGTCCCACACGGCTTCACCTGCTCGCTCACCAAAATTATTTTATTAATAATTTCTTTATAATTGAAATACATTTGCGGTTGTTGTACATACAACATTAGTTAGTATACCCTACTATTTTCATACCCTATAAGCGTCTAATCAATTTTCCTTTAAAACTCCCGCCACAATTTCGTACAAAAATTGTTGCATACTTTCGGCAACGAACTTTCAAGCCGGACTTTAAGAATTCTCAATCAGTTTTGGCGCTCATTTCTTGGTATCCCCACCCACGCATCAAACTATCACCTAGCGTAGGGATTTCGGTAGTTGCCCTCTAGGTGGGCTTGACCGCGTGCACTACTGGCCAATAGCCGCGTAAAGCTTATGAATAAAACTGGTTTATTGCCAAGAACTTGATAGTTAACTAATTAATTGCCTTAACATTAATTAAGTTATATAATTAAGATTACCCCACCTTAGGGTTCATGGCAGCAATGCATGGGGCCAAGCCTACTTAGGTGAGTTCACTTCCTATTGAGTGGCTCTTGCGCGTTAATTTTTGGAAGTCGGGAACGGCACGGGCATGCCCTTCCCGCGTAAATAATAAATACTCAAATTGATCATAAATAAGAAATAAATAACACCTATTTTTATTATAGAGGAATATAATCACAAAATTTGAACTGACTTTAAAGTTTGAAATGGAATGAATGCCTGCAGAAATGGGAATACCCCCCCTTTTTTTAAAGAAATAATCCCCAAAATAGTCTATTGCAGTTTGTATGACAAACGACATTAAATAGCGGGAATACCTCTAAGGGAAAAGTCTGCGCTGCAGGCAGAAGCGGCAACTTTATTTAAGTCACACTCACGTCAGGGTTTTTTATATGTATAAAGTTAATAGCGAAAGTGAAGCGTAAATATTATAGTAACTAAGTTTCAAATGCATTAATAAAGATATAAAATAAGGTTAAGGTAAGCTTAAGAGTTCTAGCATCCTTGTATAGGTTTAAATTCATATCTACAAGATTATTCCCAATGTGAATAACTCGAGCGTGTAATTTTTGGTAATCGGTAACGATGTACGCGCCGCCCTGCATAAACAATAAATAAAGAAATGCATAACAGTAATTCGCACTTATAAAACAATATGTCAGTTTAAAATAAATGATACATTTCCGTTTCAAATAGTAATAGAAATATATAATATGAAGATAATATTATTTCGTATCTCACATCATTATTAACATTTTAAAAGAGTCTTCTTACAAACAAAAAAGGCAAATTATTGCAATATGTTTGTCCTTTAAACTTCCGTAACTGTCCAACAATCACAAATATTTGCATACTTCCGAGAGCGAACTTTCCATTATGTATTTAATAATTCTCAACCAGTTGTGGCGCTAATTCGGTGTTAACCCCACCTACGCATCAACCAGATCATCTTTTAAAGGGCAGGGGCATTAACTACATCGATGTCTTTGCTCTTTATCTAAATTCCTACACGCAGGGCGCGATGGGGGGTGGCCCCGGAGATTGGGTTGGTTCCTTGCACTTGCTTAAAGCCGCGTAAAGCTTATGTCTAAATCTGGCGTATTCACAGTTAGCACTACTGCATCTGCACTATCTAGCTTGTTTATTGCCAAAAAACTTGATAATTAACTTATTAATTATTTTGCCTTAACTCTGCCTTATAATTAATTAAGTTTTAGCATTAGGTTTCCCTAGTTATAAGATTGGTGGTAGCAAGTGCATGTGACTAAGTTGACCTCTGCGGGCTGCTTCCCTATTGAGTTCGCTCATACGTGCAATTTTTGGAAGTCGGGAATTGGCAAGGCGTGCCTTCCCGCCTTAATAATAAATACGAAAATTGATCTTAACATAGATAGGAAACAATAATAACTTCTTCAATTATAGTGGAAAATAATTATGGTAAGAAAATAAAGTTTTAAATAGAATGAACTTCTCAGAAAGGGAATTATCTTCAGTTTATCTCAACTTCTTTCTTAAGAAATCATACTCTCGACCCTATAAATATGTTATACATATTCTTCGGCATGTTAGGCTTTTTTATTCTTGCAAAAATAATATAAAGAGTTTGCAACGCACCTAAGTTGGCATCTCCGATGCCATAAAGTATATATATTCTGAATCAGCATCAACAGAGGAATCGAACTAGTCTTCTGTCTGCCCGTCTGTCCGTGTGTCCGTATGTTGGAACGCAAACAAATTTCTCAGTTTTTAAAGTACGAAACTTGGTGCGCATGCTTCTTATTGCTGCACACTGTACATAAGTCGGAACAAGCCATATCGGACCGATATATTGTAAAGTTTCTATATAAATATCAGCCGACTTTTGTTGTTTTGCATTGAAATGAAATTCTCCTTCTTTTTACTTCTTCAATATATATAAAATTTATTTGATTTTTCTGATTTAAGATCGTAGCTTTCCTTCTCGTTGTACTGTTAGAATATCTTAGCAACTTCTTCCCAATCCAACGTCAACAGTCTGCTAATAACTTCCATTTTCCAATTGAAGAAAACTCAATCTCAATGCACGCGCTCTTTTGTTTTTCCTCGAGCTTATGCATTTTCTTTTATTCTCTGGCACATGCATATTAACGACTATCATTACCGACTACTTGGCATGTCCTTCAGGGCCACTAGCAAGAACTCTTCGGATTGAAATCAATTGTTTGCCTGTCTGGGGACAGAGTACGTACGATATTGCTCCAAGAGCTGTTCGAGAAGCGACAGCAATTAGGCAAACGTTGGCCCTTCATTAGGCTGATCAATGGAGCTGCCTGATGTCAGTTCGCACATGTGCACATCCCCAATGCACACACACACACACACGTGTGTATGGGTGTCTTTGTGTGTGCCACATCCTTTTTGCCAACAGCAGGAAGTGTTGACTGGCCACAAATTTGCCCGGCGTCTTGTGAATGAAACTTTGTTATATCTTCATTTTTTTCCCGCTCGTTGTTTCTTTTTTGCTCCTCCACTTCTTCTACTTTTTCTTAGTTGCCGCTGGCACTTGCGGCTTTATTGTTGGCATTGTCTAACATCTTCAGCCAGTTGGCAGTTGCCATTTTCCGGCTGCTGCCACTAAAAAACGGTTATTTACTCTCCCCCCCCCCCTCTCTCTCTCTCTCTCCCTCTCTGTCTGTCTGCCTGCACGTTGTAGTTGCCGTAGGCACCATTTCCTTGCCTTGTCGCATGCTGCTTGCCTCCGCATGTTCCCTACCCCCACTCCCCTGTCTGCCCCTCTCCTGTTGCCTTGCCTGTGCGCCTACTTAACACAATAAACACTCAATTTTCAAGCATGTTTTGTTTGGGATTTGCCTCAGCTACCGGCTACACTCGTCGTCCCTGGTTCGAAACTTTGCTAAGCAGCCCGCAAACTGTTTGCTTTGGGCGCACAAGCAGCACAGAATTAGATAGAGGAGATGGAAGAACAGGGAACACAGGCATTACAAGGAACCCATCTGAGGCCTATAAATACATTTAACGTTTCGACAATTGTTGACTGCTGGTGTTTTGATTTGTTTTCAATTGCTTGAGTTGGCAAAACTTTTCTGAATAATTCTGCATAAACTTGACACCCAAGCTTAACTAGCCATCGGAGTGGAAAATTCTTCAACAACAGCAGCAGCAGAAAGTTGATGTTAGCTTGAGAGCAGACATTAGAAGTCTGTGTTGTATGTCAAATGGAGAGGGTATTTGGAAGGAGAGTATATTATGTACATATAAAGTTATATATTATGTATACAAAAATATTATGTAAAATTGTTGTTCAGCATAAACAGGCCAAGCAATTTAGCTTGATAAAACTTTGTACAATTTTAATTTCTCTAATATAAGGAATTATACTATATAAAATATTGAAAAGTATAGAGTGTTAGGCTATTCATTTATGACTTGAATATATTTATTTAGATAACACGCAGAAGGAGACATCTGTGTACCTATAAAGTATATAAATACATATATTCTAAATCAGCATCACCACTCGAGTTTATTGACCCATGTCTGACTGTCTGCCTGTGTGGGCGCTTTATTCCTTGAGACTAAAAGAGCTAGAACCTCCACATTTTTATGCTTTTTCACCTTTGAAAATGGTTTAAAGAAGGGTATACTGAGTTTGTTCAAATGTCTGTCACAAGGAGAAGAAGGCGTGGCAGATCCTCTAAAGTATAAAGGATCACATGCTTGACAATGCACAAACACGTATGCAAAGGCAAAGTTGATGTAATTCGCAAAATTTTCACAAGCCTTTTTCCGCCTCTATAAATTAGTGGAAACTGTTCAAGCTCCTGCAATTAAAACTCATCACGGTTCAATAGAAACTAAAGAATATTTTAAGGGAGAAGAAGTCGTTTAGAACCTATTTACTTAGGATGACCCTATTAACGCAAGCAAGTCTTATATTTAAATATAGAAACTGAATTTTATTTTGCTTTTTATTTGCATAGTCGATTATAGAAATCATTCACAATGCAACTTTGCCGATCTTTTTGCATGAGTGACTTTGGCTGAGTGATTAGCATAGCCAACTTCTATATTAGTAATCACGGGTTCAACTCCCACGAAAGGAAAATAGTATACAGAGTTATTTATTTTTTGTCATTTGTTTTTAACATGCGATGGGTGAATATATTTTTGTACGAGGGTCGTTTGATAAGTCCGTGACTTTTTGTATTTGCCGCGCACCTGCTCTAAATACAACACTGCTCCTGTCAGCAGTTATCGATTAACAGCTGACTGTAAAATTTTGAGAAAGCTGCGTTTTTTGGTTTGCGTTTTATAGGCATTGAAAGCAGACGATCTCGTGAATTTTAACGAAAATGGAAAAAAGTGAATTTCGTGTCAGCATGGCAAAATTTCATAAATTGGGCTACGAACTGCTACCCCATCCAGCATATTCTCCAGATTTAGCCCCCTGTGACTATTTTTTGTTTCCAAACATGAAGAAATGGCTCGGCGGTAAGAGATTCGGGTCATCACAGAAACAAACGACTATTTTGAGGGCCTTGAGAAAACCTATTATTTGGAAGGAATAAAAAAATTGGAAAAACGCTGGACTAAATGTATAGAGCTAAAAGGAGATTATGTTGAGAAATAAAACGCTTCTTTGACGAAAAAAATGTATTTTATTCAAAAAGTCACGGACTTATCAAACGACCCTCGTAAAATGAGCTCTATGTATAGCTCAAGTCCATGGCCTTATACGAAGTGAATGCTTCACCGGTTACCCTCCACAAACTTTTCCTCCATCTGGAGGACTTTCTGGCCTTCCTCTGCTACCGTATTAACTATTGCCTAACTCTGGAATGTAAACTAGGAATATAAAAGCTTCCCTAAAAGGCAACCTTACCTTTGTGTTTACCTAACCTTTGTATTAACTTCACTTTACTTCTGAAGAATATTTATAACTGTGCTGTGCCTTTCATCTTTAACCCTTCCATCAATTTTCACTCGCGATGCGTGAGAAAGCAAACACTCTCCTTCTAGCCATAAGCCATTTCTGGCTCAACCCGCTGATACCTTCGCAATTCGCACTTCATGGCATTAGCATTGCTGAAAGGAGGAGGAAGAGGCTTAAGATTGTGCCCTCCCAAAATTACAATCCATATTTTGGCAAACTCAGCTGTTTTAATAATTTAACAATAACAACAAGTTGATGCAAATGCCGCAAGAGGCGAGTGGAAAGCCAATGCTAATGCTGACTAGTGGAAAGTGGAAAAGTGCCAAGGGTCGCAACGTCAACTGGCCGCTGGCTTGTAAGGAACACACACACACCCCGGAAAAAAGGCGCCTCTTATCAATCTTAAAAATGCATGAATAATTAAAATATGCAAATTTTCCTGTGGCCAGTTTGGAAGACTTAAAGGCAACAAGGCAAGGCGAGGCAGCAAGAAAGGACCTGCCCGAAGTCGCAGTCGAAGTCGAAGTCGAAAGTCAGAAAAGTCTCTTAAAGCGGACTCTTTATGCTGCCTCTGCCTTTCGCTTTCGGCGTGCGCGTCTGTAAAATGTTTGCTATGCCACAACATGCCGAGCAGGAGAGTGAGACAGGGGAGGGAGGGAGAGAGACAGTGGTAGCCGGGGGAAATACATACAAAAAGCGCCCCCTTTTTCCTTGGGTAAACAGCATATTTATCAGAGAGAAAAGCTGAGAGAAAAACGCCGCGTGAAAATGCGCCTTTGAAAGTGACTCAATAATGCAAACACCTGACACCTGCGAGTGTGTGTTTCTGTGTGTGTGTGTGTTTGTGTGTGCTTATCGTTTTTCCTTTTATATGTTTGTTGTATGGGGAGGTGTGTGTGCGTGTGTACGGGGGTCAGTGGCATCTAAAAGCAGACAACATGCAAATAAAGCGCTTTATGTGCCGTTGCTTTTGTGCCATCTAATGATGTTTATCGCTCTCTCAAGACATTGCCAGTCTATTGAGGTGCGACTGTGCGTCTGTATGTGTGTGTGCGTGCGTGTGCGAGTCTGTGAAAAGCCAAGTGTGACCAGGTGCAGGGCGCTTCACTTTGCCTTTATTAGCTAATTCATTAGAGAGCTGATCTTAAATAAAAGACTGAACAAGCTGCGTGTCGCAATTTCCACTCACACTCTCTATGTCTGCCTCCCTTTATGTCTCGCACTCTCCCCCCTGTTTTTTCCTGTCTGTACCTAACTCAGTCTATCTTTGCGCACAACATTGTTCGCACATTCTCCAACACTTTTCGCAGCAGGCAACAGCAACAGTGATGGCGGCGGCGACGATGGTGGCAGCGGCAACTAGCTGCAGCTTAATTGAAATGCATGAAAAGCCACATGAATTTGGCAGTCAACGACAGCAGCCACTGCAGATGGCTCCGCTCCCATAGCCCCATCTCCCTCTCTCCCTCCCCATCTCTCTGGCTTTCTCCCTGTGCGCTGCTTGGCTTTATTATAAATGCACACACAGACACTGACACGCATACAGCATACGCATCGACGCGTTGCATTGGTCAGCGATGCGTTCGCCACGCCCCTTACCCCTGCCCCCCTCGACACCTCTCGTAACGCTGTAAATGAAGTGTTCGCCAGTCTGGCATGCTCGGACTTTTCACTGTCCTCGCTCTCTCTCTCTGCTTTTAGAATTTTTCATTGCATTTTCAAATTGGCAACGCATAGGCAACGCTGCAGCAGCAGCAACAATGCCACTGCCAACAACAACAACAATTTGGCCCATGGGTGCCACTAGCACAACAATAACAATAGCAACAACTACAACAACAACTACAGCGCCAACATCAACATCAAAATCAACAACTTTTTAGTCTTCAACTGAAATGTCCTTTAAACAGCGTGTGGTATCGACGCCACTGCCAGAGAGAGTTTTACCCGACTGTAAGAGGGGAGAGGGGATGGGGAGAGGGGAGGGGCAGAGGGACGCACTAAGAGCAACTCCACATAGTATCATACTATATCTGGTCTAGAACAATGCCAAATATTTGCCAACGGATTACGCTTTAAGTGTTCACTGCAGAGCAGAGTCACTGAAAGAGTCTTTAAAGCGGATCAAAATTGTATAAGAACTTTTTGGTAAAATATTATTAAAAGTTTGTGAATAATATCATGCATTGAAGATTCTATAACTTTCGTAAAAACATGCTATATTTATAGTTATTTTCTATATGTTCTATGAACATAGATATATTCTTCTTAAGTATTCAGCATACGAATAAATAATATTATCTGTCTAATCTTAATTCTAATCTATTCTAATTATTATGAACATTTCTTAACAATATTTTGTATATTCAGATATTCAATTGATCGTATTATATGTATATACCATGTAGAAATGGAAATAGTGTCCTTTCTCACCCAAAAATATCTTTATTTTATTCCTTTTCTCAATTCTTATAAACATCTTCAAAGAATCTGTTTTTCATCAACCAAATCAGTTTCGATTAAGAAATTGTTGCATTCTTTTGAGAGCGAACTGTCTATATTTTTTTTAACTTAACTATTCATTTATTTTATTTATTAGACTAGCGCACTATTACCCTTTTTGGGCAACTTAATCTGATCTGAATTTTATTTTAATTAATTTATGTCAAGTTCCTGTTTAAAATGTGTTGACCGTAACCTCCCCGGGATTCGAACCCGGGAACCTCTGCATAGTCAAGCGCCTCAGACGATTAATCTGCAGGGGTCTGCACCACTTTAATAATTCTCAACCAGTTGCGGCGCTCCTCTCATCATAACCACAGTGAAGAGTCTTTGCACCTTGCGCGCATATAATACTCGTCCAGGGGTCGGCTCAGCCGCTGCACTGTATGTCCAGAATTGACGCAACAGCCCATGTTCCGATATGGCATTTGCAATGTTATTGGCGCATCCCCACTGTAAATATAGCGCTAACTAGCTTGTTCTAATGTCAGAAACTTAACAGTTAACTAATTAATTATGACGCCCTTAATTCACCTTAATTATGTGCCTTAGTAATTAATTAAGTTATAGAAAGTAAGTTTTCTCCCTTAGATTAAGAGTTCTGTAAGCAGTGAAGCGGCTGAGCCGACCTCTGTAACCCATCGTGCGTAACAATTTTTGGAAGTCGGGATGGCGCGTACGCGCCGTCTCGCATAAGTAATAAATAAACAAGTTAATTAAGAGGTATCTGCAAAGTAGATCATGTATTTTCTTTTCCCATAATATGCTCATATTATTTCTTATCATTATACAATTTGTAGGGAATCTTATTCACATAAATTAAATCTGTTGCGAGTCTTTTTCTATTTTCACTTTAACTCTTGTGGGAGTCCGTTATGAATTTGTTGCATACTTTCGGAAGGAACTTTTAAGCACTCGTCTAATAATTCCCAACAAGTTTTGACACTTATTTCTAGGTAACCCCACCCACGCTTTTAGTTAAGTTAAGCATTTAGAGGTGCAGAATTCTCGCTGTCATATTATGTCATTTCATGCATAATTATGATATAATCGACGTATCTGTACCTCTATTAGAGGTACATTGAATGAGTGTCACTGAGAGTGTCACGTAGACGATACCTCCGAAGTGAGACTTGGCCCTGTGCGCTGCGCTGTCGGTATTGCCGGGTGAGCCCCTTTTACGAAGTTAATAGCCAGCGCTATCCTACTTTCTAAAAGTCCGAAACCTACCGCGTGGTCAACTAGTTAGTTATTATTGCCTTAATTGCCATTACTGCCTTAATAATTAATTAACTGATAGGTGTAAGGTTTCATGTTTGATGTTTGTATCGATGTCTATGTATGTATGTGTATGTATTTAGATTAAGAGTTTGACTGCAGTGCATGTGGGCCAAGTAACCCCCCTTTGCGTGATGAATCCTTAGAGGCACTCAAACAAAACCTCTCATGCGCAACAATTTTTGGAAGTCGAGATGGCTATATGCCGTCTCGCATAAGCAATAAATAAACAAACTAATAATAGTATTAACTTTTAAAGTAATTGAATATATTACTTTAAAATATATTATAAATTCCGTTTCCAATAATATTCTCATAGTATTCCTTATCTCACATCACCACAAACATTTAGAACGGAATGTTTGCATGTTTTTGAGAGCGAACTTTCAATTATGACTAATAATTCTCAATCAGTTACGGCAGTCATTGGTTACCCCACCCACGCGTCAAACTAAGCATCAGGGCAGAGGCATTGATCACAACGATGCTTATGTTCTTTTACTCTATACCCCCGACTAAGTCATGACACCGCATGCCCCTTAGGGTGGGATTAATAAAAGTAGCAGTGCAACAGTGCCTTTCCGATAAATAATAAAAAACTCAAATAGATCATAGATGAGAAACAATTAGAAATTGTTAAGCTATAGTGAAAATTATACCTAAAAATTAAGGTGTGTCTTTAAAGTTTTAAATAAAATGAACGTCTGCCGAGAGGGAAACATCTCCAGCTTGAGGGTGGAGAATTTTAGATTACAATTTCATTTCGTCTGTTTACTGCTCCTGGGCTTGCAATAAAAATCCATGCCCAGTGGGGACTCAACTATACTATATGTCTATATGATATACAGCACTCCCTTTATTGGACACAGAACTCTGCAGCACTTTTTGTGCCTGGGAAATCTGTTTCGCTCGCAACCTTACGTCATATTTGTCCTGAGCTTTGTACGTTGTTTGTTCGTCGGTCTGTTTCGTCAGATTCTCTTTTATCCCACAACAAACTAGAAATAGATCCACACACGGACAGGCATGTGCACAATACAGCCACGCAACTCACACACACACAAACATAAACCATCTAAGCAGAATACACTTTTGTGCATTTGTTTAATAAAAAGTTTTATTTGTTAATTTTTGGTATAGTTTTCCGTTGTGCTTTTTTCCACATACCCTGTACCCGTTGCGAGTTTGTGTAAAAGGGTGTATTAGGATTTACAGTAGTCTATATATAGTCATGACTAACTAACTGAAAAGCTAAGTTTGCTCTGAGATTCTGATGAGGTTCATTATACAACATGATATAAGTATATACTCGTATTGTATAATATTAATTCTATAAAAGAATATTCAAAACATTTTCAATATCTCCACCACACACCTTGGAACTTGTGTTCTATGTTTGTCTCTCTCTCTCTCTCTCCTTCGAGAGCAGAGTATATTCCAGTCGTGTTTACTCCACTCACATTATTTGTTCCTCTACATTGCTGTGTGAAGAAGTGACGCTGCAATAATAAACAAAACACCCAAAAAGTCAACGGGTGGAGGGGAGAGTACAGTGTGAGGATAAAGAGAGAGGTAAAGAAAGGATTTGGAGGTAAAGCCATAGACAGAGGCAAAAATGGCTGCAAAAATGCCAACGGAGCGAACGGATGAATAAAGAGAACGTTGAGAGGCGAAAATGATGGCAACGTCAAATGTCAACATCAATGTTGTTGTTGTTGTTGTTCTTGTTATTGTTGTTGTGGCGCCTCTTGTTTTGCATTTATGCATATGTATTTGCAGGCACTCCTGTGTGCGAAAGAAAGAGATAGAGCAGGGAGAGCATTATAATGCATACATATGCAATGCAGTTCGCGCTTTTTGTCGCTCTGTTAAAAATTTTAATTTCACGCTGAAAAACACAAACAAAGGCACAACAAAACGACTGATAGTAAGTAGAGGAACGAAAAGTGTAAGGAGAAGAGAAGGGAGAGGGGAAGAAGATCTCTGCGAACAGAAGAACGTTTATTTTGAATGCTGTCGCGGTTAAATGAAAATAACAAGCCAAAAAAAGCGAATAAATAGAAGAAATAGTTAAGAAAGAAAGATAAAACACATGCTACACTATGCTGATATTTGGTTAACGAATAAACGCCTGTTGAAATGAATAAATCTCTACCTCATCTCAACTTCTTCCTAAAGAAATAATCCTCTTCAGCTCATTGCTGCCCACTTGTCTATCAGCATGTGCAATATTCAGTTTTAGCCACTACAAATTTAGCGCAACGTGCCCCAAAAATTCTCCAGCAGCATGTTTGGCAAAGCAAACGTCATTAAATAGCGGGAATACCGCTAAGCTAAAAGGCTGCGCCGCAGGCAGAGGCAGCAACATACCGTGGGAGCGCGAACAGCATCCGGCAGCTGTGAAATTTGAGTCGCACTCACAGTCAGAGTCGGAGTCAGAGTCAGAGTTGCAGTTGCAGTTGCAGCTAAAGCCGAAGTGCCTCTGGCTAAAGGGGAGATGGGAGAGAAAGACGGAGCGACGCGAGGTTAGCTTGGTTGGTTAGCGGGTTGCGTTGCGACTGCTGGATTTAATTGGAAAATGTAAATGAGCTTTGTTCATTTGAAAGATGCAGTCGAGAGCAGCAGGCGGAGCCGCCACTTGGTTGCAAGTTGCGGATTTGCCTTTAAACTTGCCACACACACACACGCGCAGAAAAACAATGCTAGTTGCGACTGCGAGTGGGAATGCGAATGCCAAGCCCTTAAAGTGTGTCACAAAAGAGAATTGTCACAAGGAAAAATGCTGACCCCAACACACTCACTCGCACACACACACACACAGAAACAAACACGGCAGTGTGTGCACGCCATTGTTTGACTTACAAAATGGCGGCAACAAAAGGCGACTGTGCAGCGCGCGAGCGTTTTAAAAAACGGCAACTTCCGTTTATAAAAGCGTCATGTAAAACAATACTTTATGAGTGCGTGTGTGTGAGAGAGTGTACAGAGGTGTGTGTGTGTGTGCACATTTATTTGTGGCATATTGTTTTCAAAAACTGTCGCCCCCTCCATTCCACCCCCCCCCCCACGCCTCTTGCCTGCTTATTTTATGGCCCACACCCTTTAAAAACTTTTAACATGCCACACATAGACACGTGTGTGCGTGTGTGTGTTGCTGCTGTTGTTTTTTTTTTTCGTTACTCTATGCAACATAATTTTGAAACCCATTTTCACATGTTACATATAAATTTTAGCATTTTCTCTGCGTGTTTTCCCATTTTTGCTATTTCTCTAACACATTTTTTGCAACTTTTCTTTATGCATTTCAGGCGATAAAACACCCGCAGGATTTCCGGTTATAACGCAAGGTCCAGGCACACGCGTCATCGAAGTGGGTCACACGGTCCAAATGCAGTGCAAAGCCATTGGCAACCCCACGCCGAACATCTACTGGATCAAGAACCAGACCAAGGTGGACATGACCAATCCCAGATATGTCATAAATAATGGTGAGTTCAATCGAAGAGACAATATTTGAAAATGATAAGATGAAATTGAAACTTCAGATTTAAATTGATTTAAATTTAGATCTGTAATTGAAAAGAAAAAAATATTGCAAAACGATTAACAAAGTGATACAGTTAGGCAAAATTTCGAAACTGATTGACCTCGATTTAAATAAATATACATATATTTTAATTGATTCAAAACTTTAAGTGAACAAAAAAAAGAAAGGAAAATACTTGACAACCATAAAAATAATATGAGAAGATTAAAGAAATTCTTGGATGCCTATTTACATCGATTTAAATTAGGATCTTTACGTTTAAAACGTAAAATTGTAACCGAAAAAAAGAAGAGAAAAATTGGATATCCAGAGAAAGAAAGTGGTAAAATCCAAGAAAGATTTTGAGTTAATAGTGCAGAAATAATCAAATAGAGGGACAGTATTGGAAAACGGGAAATACCTGATAACCATAAAAATAATATGAAGAGATTAAAGAAAAGGAGTAATTAAAGAAGTGCCCTATTAACCTCGGTTTAAATTATGATCTTTTAGTTCATAATGTAAAATTGCAAACGAAGATAGAAGAGAAATATTTAAAATCCACAGACTGTCAAATCAATGCTTGCATTCCAATCTAACTCGATTTAAATAAAGGTATTTTAGTTCATGGTGTAGAAATATATGAAAGAAGAGAAACAGTATTAAAAAACAAGTAATAATATTTCTTGCGAATAACTCAAACTTCATGTATGGTAAAGATATCATTCTATTCGATTAGATATAATTGAAGGTTTACTTTATGGTTCACAATTGATAGAACTTCATTTATTCTATACAGAGTCCAATCTATTAGATATAACCCTAAGATATAGGTAAATGAAATTAATTATTTTGTACCCCTTGAAAACCAAAAGTGTGACCTCAATAAATCTTTAGCAAACTTTTGCGACATTTTACATTAAATGAAATGGTCGACCTGGGATAATGCTTGTCATATTTTACCCACGATATAAACAGTTGTCGCTCTATGCAATCTTTTCATTCGTTTCTGGCAGTGTGAAAATATGATACGAACTCAATCAAACAGGCATAGCGAACTAACATATTCTTTTCACACACACACTCAGACACATGCAGGCACAGATTCTCCCAATTTCCCTTTATTATATAGAGAGAGGGGAAAAGTTTGCCTGGCAAAGGAAATGCCTGACAGTTATTAAATCATAAATATCAACAGTTGTGTGCGACTCCGTTGCGACTTCATTTCCATTTGCATTCCGGACAGACAACTTTATCACTTCAAAGTTATTGTTTGCCAATGTCTCGTACTCTTTATCACAGTCCCATCTCTCTCACTCTCTCTCAGGCGTATGAACATTAATTTTAGCCATTTCTTTGATGTTTATCATCGGGCATATGCGCATATCCTTATCACCTACGCCCGGGGAGGGGGTGTGGGGGTTGCGCTGAGAAACGACTTCATTTATTAAAATTCTAGTCTTCGCTGCTACCTTTTTGTGCTGCTGCTGCCTCTTTTTGCCATTTTTTACCCGATTTTTTTTAGCATCTTTCAGCATCTTCTTTTTTATTTTTTTTTTTTTTTTTTAGTATTTTGCGCTTACGCTCATTTGAATTTCTTAGGAGTTTACTTATGCTTCGCCGCATTTTGTGTCACAAGTTTTTCGGCGCTTAGTTAACGTTTGACTTTTGCCAGCTGCTGCCGCACTCCCCTCCCCTTCGCTCCCTGTTCAGGCCTGACAAATGGCAAAGTTGGTCCTTGAAAGTGCCGTCTGCAAAGCAGCAGAAGGGGGAAGTACGAGGGGGAGGGGGACGAAGGGAAGACACACCTTTTTAGTTCTTGGGCAGCTGCGGCTGTTTTATGAGCCCGGCTAGTTGAGATCTTATTAGGTAGAAACTTTACAAATGTCAACAGAATGTCGCCAGGTCCTTTAATCAAGCGGCGGCCCTTGAGCGCGTCATTTGGCGAACTGACGCGGTCGCCAAAGTGGAGGGGGAAGTGGGGTTTGGTGGTAGATTGCGGGCTCTTTTCTGTGTCGAAACGATTCTAATTACGGAATATGCTGTCGATGACGGTGACGATGTCGTTAGCGCTGCTCGCCGCGCTGCTGTCGCTGACATGAGGCACATCAAACGTCGTCGTCGGAGGGAACCCACTAACAAAGCCGTCAACAGCCGTGCGACGGTCATTAGAAGCACAAATATTGACATTAATATTGACATTAATATGCATTAACAGAGAGCGAAAGAGACAGAGAGAGATAGATAGCAAGAGAGAGAGAGAGTCCTTTTAAAATGACATCAATGGCCACGCGCTGACAACACTCCCAAACCGTCAGACCAGAGCTGCGATAACAATGATTATATTTGCTCAGTTCTCGGACAGGGAATAGGAGTAGTAACCGCCGAGACGAGCAAGGGGGGAGAGCGGGAGCTGAAGCCTCCACAAACGTTTCAATTGCAAGTGCTGTTGACAGGCCGACAGTCCGATCAGCCCTTGAACAATGCCCGCAGTCTGTTGTGCCCCTGTTCCCCTGCTTCCCTGCTTCTCCTCTTCTCTCGGCTCGTTGTAAGCGTATTACAACCGCGACGCCACAGCCGGAAGCCCCAGGTCCGGAGTTCGCCTGGTCAGCCGCTTTAACAATTCGAAACGTGTTGAGCATGGTAAAAGTTGCAAATGCTAATGAAATGGACGCTCGCCTAATGACAACCTGCTAAACAATTGACTCTGTGCGCAAATGAAGGTTCGGCCAGATGGGCACTGGCTTTGTACCCTACCTGTGGTTCATGGGATTACCCTGTGGGTAGAGAAGAGATCCCTGACTTTATTTTATTAACTCTGGAGTGCGACCTATATCTTTCTCTGTCTGTATATTTCATTTCTGTACATTTAATCTTTGTACTTCATAATGGTTTTCAATAATTTTACTCTATAATGAATTGAAATGTACATATGTTAACCTCTTCTTCCCTTTATAATTTCTTGGTTTTTAAAGAATACTAAGGTTCCGTTCTCTTTTCTGTCTCATTGTATTTGTTTTTTCTTTCATTTTCTTATATCTCATAAACTTATGCAAGAAGAGATTTATAAATATATTATCTCTCTTTTCTTTCTTAATGTACTCTTTCCTTGTTTCTTTCATTTGAAGAACAAATCTCTGACTGTACTCTAAAATAATTTAGTATATCTCTGTTCTACCTCCTATCGTACTATAGAATGCCAAGCTGTTTATCTTCTCCTTCTCAATTTGCTCGGTCATTATATTATATTTCCTTAACTGATCGAAAAAAATATCATTGCCTGCACTCTATAAAAAGAGGACCATATTTTCTATATTGCTCTGTTTTTCCCTTCTCTGTCCGTATAGAATTTTCTTTCATTCTGTTTCTCCTTTCTGTGCATTTAAAGAATGTTCGTTTCCTTTCCCTCTCAATATAAATATTACTTCACTTCATCAGAAATGTCTCTCAGACTTTAATCTGTAATAAGGTGTAAAGTAGTTATGTCTTTCTCCCTTCTATCCACTTTAATATGTCACCTAGTCTATTTTTTTTCCTTCTCTCTCTGGTTATACATCTTCTTTCTTATTTTTCTGATCGCTCTATTTCTTTATCATGTGTAGAATTTCTTTACTTCTTCTATTTTCTTTTCTATATTTCTTTCCGTATTTTTCTTTCAACATGCCATTAGTTAGTCCACTTCCTGTAAGCCTGAACAACTCTTCTCGCACATGGCCACTGAACATTTGCAATTAACTAGCTAAGAGACAGAGAGTGGGAGAGAGTGAGAGAGAAGAACTAACCACTTTGTTTTAGTGGTTGTAGCGCATTACAAATTAAAAACTGTTGCAAAAATTTCCCCAAGGTAAAATCATTTTTTATGTTATATGTGCTGAGAGAACTACACTATGCTATGCCCAGTAACGCCATATAGCCGATGTATTTGTATTGCAGCTGAAACAAATTCATTTTATCTCCCTCTCTGACTGGGTTGCCTGCCTCTCCTCCCTCTTTCTCTGTCTCACTCTACCCATCTCCCTTTGAGGCTGGGCAGGCAGGTCGACTAATTTAGCGTAACACGAACAAAAGTGGCCGTGGACTTTGCGGGTTAAATTAGTTTTACGTGGGCCGAGCAACTTTCCAGAGACTTTTGGATTGCCGTGTGGCGCCCCAAAAACGAAGGGCGACTGTTGAAATACGAATGGGAAGTGCAGGGGGAGGGGCATGGGGGGTATATAGGTGCCAGCAGGCTGCCAAGCAGACAGCCGCCATCTTTGGCACGTTAAACGAAACGTAAAAATATTTCCGCCAGCTAAATATCCTTTTGGGTGCCCTAAACGTCTCTAAGCGGTGCCTTCTGCTACGGTCTCTGCCTCCGTCTCTGTCTCTATTTCTATCTCTGTCTCCCTCTATCTGTGCTGTGGCCTTTGCCTTTTGTCTCTACTGTTGTCTTAAAGCAGGTTTTAAATTTATGAAAATGAAATAAATTCTCGCTTGCGGCGCGGACGGGTTCAGTTCGGTTTTATTTGCAACGGTTCGGTTTGGTTCCGGGCTGCATAGCAATGACGCTTACTATAGAGGGAGATATATACGATATATATGTATGTACAAAATACATATTTTTCATACTAAGTTATGCAAGTCATGTGCCGTTTTATTCAATTAGCACTTTATGGTCCTTTATTTTGCAAAGGCTGCTCGGGGCGCGTTGATTTTTCGGTTATACGGCCGCTGCCTGACTGCCAGGCTAATTAAGACCCTCGGGAGGGGTACGTGAGTTATCAAAATGAAAAGTAACTCGCATAGTCCTCCGTCCGTCCGTCCGTCCGTTCGTCCTTCTTCTTCTTGTTCTACTCGCTCTCTTTGTACTCGCTTCATAATTAAATTAGAACTTTATTATTTTAATAAAACGCCTCGGGATCCATTTTGCCCGGTCCTCACCGGGCTTCTTGCCAGCCTCCCCTCCCCCCCATGTCTCTGTCTCTCTCTTTGCTTTGTCGCATTCGCAGTTGCAATCATTTTGCGCCTTCGGTCACGCCCCATTTGCCTTAAGACTTATTAATATGATTATTATGGACCCTTGTCGAGAGCATTTTATTATTAGATTGTCCTCAAATGCAGCTCAGCAATGGAGCAAAGAATTGTCTTTGTGCTGTTATTGATTCTTTAGGGTTACCAATTCTACAATGCTGCAGACCTAATTAAATTTTCTTTGAGATAAGGGAAGCCTAGTAAAGAAAGAAGGTTTTTATAGCCAGTAATTAAAGGTTAGAAGTTTATCTCTACTTTGAGTTTGTAGAAAATATATTTCACAGGCAGAAGAATACATCTCCAAGCTCATAAATTGCATATGTTTCTTTGTGCTGAGCAAACATCAACAATAACTCAACTGTGTGTCTGTATGAACACCTAGAACTCAGGGACTATAGGAGATATGACTATCAAATTTGGTAAGAATTTGTCTTATTATTAGACGCAAATAAAGTATGTTTAAGAGTTAAGCCACGCCCACTGCCGCCTTGGTAAATTAAAAATTTTGACTTGCAAGCATTGAAGTTATTGAAGAGATCAATTAAGTAAATGATAAGGAAATATAGAAATCTTTTCTTATATTTTCGTCAACAAAGCCAGCTTGGAAAAGGGCCACAGGTGTCCATCTATCCCTCTCTGTGCCTCTCTCTCCCTTCTCTACATCTTTTGTTCCTCTCCCAAGCTCGCATTTATTTCAATTGAGCTTTTGCACATAAGATTTTAGTGCAGCGAGGGTCTCTTCAAATGTTGCAGCTAATTCCCCCTTCTGTTTAATAGCCCTGCAAAGGGTATGAGCGCCTTCGTTGTCATTTCCCAGGTCTGTCTATAGTTGGCACTGCTTGTCTTATCTTCTTCTGCTCCTCCTGCTCCTTCTTTTGCTTCTTACTTCTTGCTATAGAGCAAATGACAACGGTCGCACTTCAGTGCGCAAATACGTTTATAAATATTTTATTTAAAATTACTTCGGGGCATTGCCGCATTGCCGTTGATAGTTAATTTTGTCCACACTCTGCAGCGTAGGCCCAGCTGAAGAACGGAGGGGGAGGAGCAGGTGGAGGAGGAGGGCATGGCGGCTCAACGACAGAGACCGACAATAATATTGAGCATAATACCTTTATTTTTATTCACCAGGCCCGCCAAATAGTCCCTCTGGGTATTGTTCAATAAAAAATAAAAAAATACAAATAAAGAAGAAACAAAACAGAAGAAGAAGAGAAGAAGTAGCAAAGCAAAAGGCGACACGAAGAACCTGCATTGGCTTGTACTGACCATGTTACTCGTTTTTAGAAGGGTTCATTGCGTCTGGGGAAATTACTTTATAACTGGGTTGGGGTTTAGCTTTGGCGCAGCGCGCAAAGGAAAAATAAATGTAGCAACACCAACAATATTAGCAGGGGAGAAAAAAAGGTATAGCGAATATTTCTTTTTTTTTTTTCAAATACCATAATTTCGCTTTTAAGCAAAAGAGGCTTATCAGAAATTGGTTTTCTGCCTTGGCCAATTGTCTTAATGGCCAGCACGTGGAATGGGAAATGAGCTTACGCAGAAGCCGTCACAAGTGTCGTCCATGCCCACGTCCAAGGGTTGTCATAGAACCGACCCAAGCAATTGAATAGCCCCGAGTGAAGGCAGTCGATTGGCTTGCTTGGTTGAGAGCTTCATAATTTCGCATAGTCTTTCGCATAACAATACGGGGAATCAAATTAAGCTGCAACTAGAGTGTGCTTGAGAGCATTGTTAGCATGTGTAAGTTGATTCGAGAGTGTATAACATCATATAATATTTATTTATAGCATGAAAATACAATTATGGCATAGGTGATCTATCGTGATAAGATGTCTCAAGCGGGTCAGTAAAGTAATAAGTGAAATGAAATTAGTTTAATAAAGTAATAAATCAATCATCAGGTGATGATGCCTTAGCCACTATCGGTATATATTAACATTACCTTCAAGATATCGCAATCAAGTTCACCTATATCTATCACTACAATCTCTTCTCTATATTTTTTCAAAATTTAGTAACAATTAGTTTGTAAATTTGAGAACATATTTTACAAGAAGATAAGAAACTTTCGCCGAAGATGAAACATCTTTCAAGATATTGTAATTAACTTCATCGGTCTGTAACCATACCAACATTCTATGATCTGTTAAATAATAATAATAAGATTCCCTTGCATACATGTCTTTCAGTTTAATAGTAGTTGAAAAGGGAAAAAGTTGAACAAGACTTGCAAAAAGAAACTATCGACATAGGTTTTCCAGTTGCCACGTTAATATATCCTCATTAAATCCAGCTGTCTCTACAACTTCTTCTATATACTGTAAAAATTTAATATCACTTTCAAACTAATGTACAAAGTTTTAAATGGGTCGAAACGGAGTTGATTGTAAGGACATAAAAAACTATCGCTAGCTTATATAAAGATACAGATATCTCATTTGCTAAGCTGTAACTCAAACATTTTTTCTACACCCTGTCTAAATTAAAAAACATTGACTTCAAAACTAGTCTGTCAGTTAATTCATTACATTTTAAATGAGTCGAAGCGGAGTTAATTGAAAGACCATAAGAAACTATTGCTAAAGATCTGTCATCTTTCATGATATCGCAAGTTATCAAATTTTGTCTGTAACTCTAAAACCTATTCTAGATATACAAGTATGCTGTGAAAATTTAATGATAATCAAATGGAAATATATTTAATAACTATCATTTAAACTTTACACTGAAACCATCACGCACCTCGCAGCTTATCATGCTTTCTCTGCCCCACACCCGGTATTGCTAATTGAAATTTCGTGCTATATCCGCGTGTTTGTTTTTCCGGAAAACTGCATTAAACTTGGCGTGGACAAGACGAGGCTTCTTCAATCTTTACAAGTGGAATACCCCCCATTAAATTTGTAATACCTCTGTTGTCGGCACATAAAATGCGCTGGTTAATCTTTATGCCTGGACATTCTCGTAAACGAACACACCTTGTCGCAGTCTCCGAGCTGTACACATACACACACGCACACGCACAGTCACTTGTTGTTTTTGGCATTTTTATGTGCGCTCGTTGGAAACTTGATATTGTTCACTAGCTGCAGCCTCTTTAAAAGCAGGTTAACCCCCACAGCTCCCTTTCCCCTTCTTCCTTCCTCCTCCCGACTTCCTCTTCTCCTGGCTGTGCTATACCCCAGCGACTATAACTTTAATTGCTGTGCCCATCATTACAATCGCCAGGCGCGCGCCTGCTCCAGACGGTGCCACGGCACCCACCCACTTCACCCCATTCCCTAACCCCTTCGCCTGTTCCACTTGTCGTAAGCAGGCACGCCTGCTTTGGGCGGTCTCGCAATTATTTACTTGAGCTGTAAAACTGTAGTTAAGGCAAGTCAACTTGAAAGCATTTGAGAAAGTTTAATGCTTAAATTATGAGCTACCCTACCCGGTACCCAGCTAGCCAAAGAGTTGACAGAGAATGAGACAGTAATTGGCCGAAATTCGACCGAGAGAGAGAGTGAGAGAACTCACTGGGGTAACTTGGGGAACTGCCATAACGACATTCCCGTTACCCGTTACGGAGGTCAGTCAAGTTTTTAATATTTCCACAGACCTAGAATTCTTCTTTCATTTTTTGCTTTGTTGCTTCATTTCGAGGGTGCGATAAGTCCTAGCTGCATTATCAAAATTGAAACTTTTGTGAGCGGAGAGGGACGGAGGGGCGGAGAGGGGTGGGGTGCGAAAATGTGACAATGTAGCCAAAGACGTTGAGGACTACTTAAATTAAAGCATAATTTAATTAATAATCCCATTTGGCAGACGCCTTGGCGGCACTGGGATTCAGCGAGGCGACAAGTTATTCCTCTCTCTCTCGCTCTCTCTCTCTCTGTCTACTACTGTCTGTGTGTGTGTGTGTATGTGCGAGGCAGCGGAAGTTACAAAATATGAAAATGACTGCGCAAGCGGAAGTGCAGTTGTGGCATGCCACATGTGTGCCATGTACATAGAACTGCCACAAGACGGGGCAGCCAGAGAGGCAAGCAGAGGGGGATGGGGAGGGTGCAGGGAGACAGCTGCGGTAGGTAGAGCGTTTCATGTCTGTGCGCGCTCGTTTTGGGAGCCCCATTGTCTCGCGCCTGTTGTTAACGGCAACTGTGGCACAAAAGACGACAACGCGTTGCCAACACGGTTGCCCACTGCCCCTCTACCTCCCACTTCCCCCTTGGTCTGCCTGCCTTGTTGTTGCCGTGATTGACTTTGGCTAAATAGTCCATGTGGCCATAAAAAGCGCCAGCAATTCAGCGATGCGTAGCTGCTACATACGAGAACAGAGGCAGAGCCAGACGCAGACGGGATTTGCTGGAATGGTTCCGTTTCATGCTTCCGCATTGCATGCCATCAGCATTTCGCCGGCTCGGCTCTTGATTCGATTAAGTGCGGTGCGGCCTAAAGTATGTATTGTAGCACAAAATCAGCATTATGCAGCTCTTTGAACCGATTTACAATTTTCCCCAGCGCGCATTAGAATCGGTCAACTGATGAGATTTCCGCTGTTCAGTCTAAGCGCCTCGTTCTTAACGAGTTAATTAGGCTTTACAGCTGATGCGCTACCATAAGTACAAAATATTAGCGGAGAAATTAAAAAATTTCTAGAGCACAAATAGTTCGGAAACCAAGAAAAACTTGTGGGAATTGGTTCATAACTATATCTGCTAGCAATAGGGAAGGGTAAAAATAGGCAGATGGAGGCGTCTCCGACTCTACAAAGTTCCAACAGTCTAGTCGACATAGCCACGTACATCTTTTTGTCTATCTGTCTCTCTTTCCCTGCTTTTGCTAATCTACATTTCGGAGACTCTAGTTCATTTTTGAATATGACCACGTCAATTCTTGCCTATAAAAATCGGTGAAAGACATTAAAAATGCAACTATAACTCTATAGCATCGATACACATGACCAAAATCATACTGCAGACTTATAATGATAACTTCCTAATGATCGGACAAAAATGAATTGTATTATTATGACTTCAACCGAAGATCGAGACCCGCTTCAGACATACTTTTTGTGATGCAATTATGTATTTGTACGAAGGAGCTTTGCATTAGTTTAGTGGCATGTGTGCCGGACTCCAAGGCAGTTAGTACTGGGTTCGATTCTGGCAATGGACTTGTGTTCTTTTTATTATTTTTTCATTCGGTTTGTGAAACTTTCAACTGAAATTAAATTTAGGATTTGTGGTTTATCACAGCCTATCAAATTTGACTGTAGTATAAGTTCTCGTCCTTAAAGAACTAAGAAATGTAGTAAGAAAAAAAGCATAAAGCTTTTAAATTTGTCTGATCCATAACAAAAACCACTTGGAAACATATTTATTTTTACTTTATAAATGCTATATGTCAGACGATATAATAGCATATAGAACCAACTCAAAGTGAACCACTATAATAAGCTTGACTTCATATTATTGAACCAAGCTTCAAGTTAAACTTAGCTTAGTTAACTGGTTCACAAATCTTACATCATTAATTTGATTTGTTCAGTTTGGAACCAGTTCGCTTACATAAATGTGATTTTACTTGTTTATACACTGAATCAGAATTTAAACAATTTTTGTCTTTATAATAGCCACACAAAAATGAACCAATTTAGAGAACTCACTCAACTTCCGCTACTGTGAACTAGTTTGCTTGAGAACCGGTTCGAGCATATTTTAGAGTCAATTTCCCAACACTACGTTTGCCATATATTTTATTATATTTTTTTATGGCACTTCAGAGAATTTTTAATTTTCATAAGAGTCGCGCACCCCCATACACTCGCACACACACACCCACACACGCACATAAACAGGCACAAGCCTGTCGAAAAAGGCCAGAGGCGACGACGCCCAGATGTATGGAATACAGCTTTATTTTTATAGCCAAAGTCAAGCCCACACGCAAAGTGGCGCGACTGGAGTTGCCCCTGAAAACCCTTTACAAGCCACGCCCCCCTTAACCCCCGTCTACCTCCTGTTTTATCCTGCTTTAGCTGCGGCAATTGTGCGGGTAGCTTATGTTAATGTTTTTGCAGCTTGCCAGCAATTTTAATGAAACTTTCGCCCGTCATAAATTTCAATCAAATTTTCAGTTTTTGGAGCTGGAAAACCAATGCAAAATGCCGCGCAAACATTCGACTGAGTGTGTGGGTGTATTCATGAACAAGTTTTTCGATTATTTAAAATGCAGTGGCATTTAATGGTTGTTTGAATGGTTCAACGGCTTCTAAACAACAACAGCAAGAACAACAGCAATAGCAACAATTGTTGCCGGCGCTTTGGGTGCGGAAAAGCGCAACAAGCGTAATAAATGTGCAGGCGAACACGCCAAAAAGTATGCAATAAATTTCACAACAATCAACTTTGATGCATGTAGGTGAACAGCCCGAAACGACAACAACAACAAGAACAACAATAATAGAAATTCAAGTGGAAATAAAAATGGAAATAAAAACGTTGCCCAAAATGGCTGTGCAGAGAGTAAAAACCGCGTCGCACAATCATCTATTCGTATGCATAATTTTAGTAGTTCCCCCCCTCTCTCTCTCTCTGCGATTTTGTGTCGTATTTTATTTTTAGATGTATTTCATTCGAGTCTGCAGCAACAAAAAAAGACAACAAACATACATAATAAACACGAATGGGTGTACGATATTTGCAACATTTAGCACAGCTCGGCATTTCTACAATTTATACTACGTACTACTTCCTGTCGCGTCCGATGGGGGGTGGGGAGTAGGAGGACTGGACGGAGAGCAACACGAGTCATTAAAATGATTCACTCAACTGTAGTCTGTATGTCTGTCTCGTATTATTGCAGTTCTTTTTCGCTGTGGTTTATTTTTGCCGCCCCGCCCTGCCTGCCTGTTCTTCCTCCTCCTCGTCTTCTTGCTCTTCTACTCCTTGTGTCACACTTCGTGCTTTATTCGACTGTTGAAAGGCAACGAGGCAAAGCACGAAACATTTTCATTAATTGGCCAACATCGAATCAGGCAACGACAACAAATGGCAACAAGAAAAACAGTCATATCGTATACAGCTTTCGAATACTTTATTTACATTAGCAGCGTCAAATTCACTTGCTCACCGAAAATATTCATCACAGTTATTTTGAACGCACTTTCAAAAATCAACATGATAAATCCGTTTGCTTTTAGAAGAGTGAAAAATCCTTGTGCAGATCAATATCGCGAAAATAGAAAATACTGCTAAAAATGCCAAAAATGTTGATATAAAAGTCGAAAAAAAATATAGAAAAAGTCAATTAAATTTAATAGGGAAAATTCGTTGAAAAATATATACCTATTATATAGGTTTTATATTGAATTTTAGAAATAACATCCTTTTTTATTGCAATATTGATTTAAAAGTCGGAAAGCTTTCAAAATAATATGGAAAAATCAATGAAATTTGATAGGAAAAATTCTTTGGAAGAATAAAAGTGAAATAGATTTTATATTTAATTTTAGGAACAACATCGTTTTTGATTGCAATGTTTATTGAAATGTCGAAAAGCTTTTAAAATCATATGAGAAAAATCCATGAAACTCGATAATGAAATGGCTTTGAAAGAATAAAAATAGAATAGGTTTTACATTAAAATTTGGGAACAAAGTCGTTTCAGATTTGAAAGATTCACTTGTAGAGCAACTCAATCAATTCGTTAGAGTATCTTCACCTACCTTCAACTTTCTCCTCGTAAAGTCCGTGACAAAAATCAAGGATGTTAATATATATATTAAATACAAAAAAAATGTGAACACCAATCCCGGTGTACAATATGTATGCATAAACGATGCGACAATTTTTATCGCAACATAAAAATGTGCTTTCTATAAATAATGAAGCGATTAAAATCTGAAAGTATTTCACATGAATGTGCAAATGAATAGTTTGCCATATATCATGCATATTTCATGTGTATTTTTCATGCGATTCGCCAAATGCACACACATAAACAAGCACTCACACACCCCCACACACACAGTGTACGTGTGTGCGTATCTCTTAAATTGAGTCGCAAATACGTTGGCATATTGAAATTTGAAATGATGGTAGGCTAACTGATTAATTGGGGTGTATCCAGGCGTAAATTGAATATTAACGTTAGATGATTAATTCAGCATGCGCAGAGAAAATAAATATTGCATACATGTTGGCGTTTATTGATTAGAGAAATTTGATAATGGAAAATTTGAATTTGGATACACAAAACTGTCTAAAATGTTGCGTGCAAATTTATTCAGCAAACATAATTGGGTCGATTATTATATTTTCATAATTAAAGATGTTTTAAAGGAAATGCGAAAAATACAGTGCAAAGCGTAAAATACCAAAGTTATTATTTTATAACTTAATATTTTTTTTAACACAACTAAGACTAAAACAAATCAGTAAAATTAATTATCTAAATTCATATAAATACCATTCGAGGAGGCATAGGAGACCCCACAAAATATATATATTCTTGCTCAGGATCACTAGCCGAGTCCATAAGACCATGTCTCTCTGTCTATCCGTATGCCGAGATGATCACATTTAAGCTATTATAAAAGCTAGAGACCGCAATTTCGCCTGGAGAACAATGTCAAATAAGTAGAGACAACTTTTTACTTATGTTAACTTATCTCCGCGTTAGTGAAATATGTTCTTGAAACTGGCTACATCCGGATCTTATAGCAGTAACGGCCCTAAAAAGTTGAAAAATGGGTATTTTTACACCATAGACAAAAAAAAAAACATTATTTTCGTAACATGGATCTCGCTGGGGTTCGATCCAATAAACTGGAATTCCTTGTAAGTCTATTTAGGGTTTGATTTGACAGCTTTCACTAGGAGAACTATGTCTAATAATAGGAACAACTGTGTTCCTAACAATTCAATTGGGAATTTGACAACAGTTCCAAAGGGGGACGGGATGGCTCACAACGTTGAGGCGCAGTTGCTTCCGTATGACCGACCCGGTGTGTAGTAGAAGTTCGAGTCCCCCAGAACACAACAGGATTTCGAAACTGTGTCTCTGTATTGTGTTTGTTGTTGTGTGTTAGTGTTGTTTGCTAGTGTGTTTAAGTATAGATCTCAGGAGTTATCAAAGTAGGCGAGAGCAACAGGAAATATCGAAATTCTGTATAGATTTAAGAAACACAAAAATACTACAGAAAATACCCCCGAATACGCCTTGAATAGTGAGTGGAACGCTACTGAAGGAAGCCGGGAAAACACTTTTTTATTTTTTTTGTATACCCTTAGACCATTGAAAATGGTCTGTCATTCCATCTGTCCAGCCCACCAAGAGCTAGAGAAAATATCCCTACAAAATTTTTTGGGACACCAAAAATCTTATAACAATCCATTTATATCAATTATATAACCTTTTATTTTGCTACCTTTATTAAAAATATATGTTATAATCGGTATTAAAATACATACGAGGGTCGTTTGATAAGTCCGTGACTTTTTGTATTTGCCGCGCACCTGCTCTAAATACAACACTGCTCCTGTCAGCAGTTATCGATTAACAGCTGACTGTAAAATTTTGAGAAAGCTGCGTTTTTTGGTTTGCGTTTTATAGGCATTGAAAGCAGACGATCTCGTGAATTTTAACGAAAATGGAAAAAAGTGAATTTCGTGTGCTAATTAAGCATTATTTTTTGCGTAAAAAATCCATCACCGAAACCAAGGAAAGACTTGATAAATATTATGGGGACTCTGCACCATCAATTTCAATGGTTAAGAAATGGTTTACTGAGTTCCGTTGTGGTCGTACCAGTACAAGTGATGCCGAACGTTCAGGTCGCCCAAAAGAGGTCGTCATGCCAGAAATCGTCGACAAAATCCATGGAATGATATTGGATGATCGGAGAATGAAAGTGCGTGAGGTAGCTGAGGCTGTAGGCATCTCAACTGAACGGGTACATCACATTTTACATGAATATTTGGACATGAAAAAGCTTTCCGCGCGATGGGTGCCGCGATTGCTCACACAAGACCATAAGCGCAACCGTGTGACCATTTCAAAGGAGTGTTTGGCGATGTTCAACCGCAATCCAAACGAATTTTTGCGCCGTTTCGTTACCGTAGACGAAACATGGATCCACCACACCACACCAGAGACCAAAGAACAATCAAGACAGTGGGTTTCTCCGGGTGAACGTGCACCAAAGAAGGCCAAGGTGGGTCTGTCGGCCAACAAGGTCATGGCCACAGTTTTTTGGGATGCACAAGGTATCATTCACATCGATTACCTTGAAAAGGGTAAAACGATCACCGGCGAATATTATTCAGAGCTTTTGGACAGATTCGATATTGATTTGAAGCAGAAACGACCGCATTTGGCGAAAAAAAAGTGCTGTTCCATCAGGACAATGCACGGGTGCACACGTGTGTAGTCAGCATGGCAAAATTTCATAAATTGGGCTACGAACTGCTACCCCATCCAGCATATTCTCCAGATTTAGCCCCCTGTGACTATTTTTTGTTTCCAAACATGAAGAAATAGCTCGGCGGTAAGAGATTCGGGTCAAATGAAGAGGTCATCACAGAAACAAACGACTATTTTGAGGGCCTTGAGAAAACCTATTATTTGGAAGGAATAAAAAAATTGGAAAAACGCTGGACTAAATGTATAGAGCTAAAAGGAGATTATGTTGAGAAATAAAACGCTTCTTTGACGAAAAAAATATATTTTATTCAAAAAGTCACGGACTTATCAAACGACCCTCGTATGTTATAATTTATTAAAAATATATGTTATAATCGGTATTTGTGATTTAAAAGAAAAAAAGTTGCAAGTTTTAGTTTTTATTAATAAAGTTAGAAATTCCATTTATATAAATTTTATTTTTAAAAAATTTCAAATAACATATGTACATAAATCGGAGGCTTTAAATTTTATAATAATTTTTTTACACAGTTTTTTATTATTTATTATTTTTGACAAGACTTTTTTAAAAACTTTTTGATTTAAATGTCTTTGAGTGAGTTTTATAATAAAAGTCTTTAGTAAAAGCCTTTTAAATATTTTAAAAATATAAGTTTTTAATAACCTTTCTTCTTCTTCTGTAGTCAATTGAGTTTGTGCGTGTCGTTTGAATAAAAATTTAAAATTCAAATTTTTAAATGCTTATTAATAATAAAGCAAAATTTCCATGGCTTTCTACAGTCAGCACCTGGCTGTAGAGTTCGCCTGGCTATATCATTATTTTGTACAGAATGACTGTTACGAACATTGAAGTAACTGGAAAAAGATGTGGTATTTGAAATATTTTTATAATACTGCCTTTAATGTTTCTGAAATCTGAAAAGTATCATAAATTTAATCTATTTAATTATTTAAGCTCCCTTAAAAGTTGAATGTTTAGTATTTTTTTCAGTATTGTACTGCACCAATAGTATTTCTGAAATCTTTTAAGTAATTGAATTTACTTAAAAACCTAAGCTCCACTTGAATGTTAAATACTTGGTATTTTAAGAACTTTTCAGTATTTTTATTCGACTGCACATGTATGATATCTGGTATTTTAAGCATTTTTCAGTACTTTTATTATACTGCACCTAAAATATTTCTGAAATGTCTTTTTTCAATTTACTCCAAGTACTTGAAACGTCTTCTTTTGTTACCACATTAAGGGTATTCCCCAAATATGCTGATTAACTGCCTTAAAACAATCACACGCACGCACATTGAGTCATAACTTTGTGCATAATAGCAAAACTGTTCAGTCAAAGGCGCCAATTTATATGCGCATCCACCTCGCCATTGTCTTTAGGGGGCGCCACGACAGCTCCGAATTAGCCTCGTAGTAGGTATTTCATTGTTTATTGGTCATATAAATATAATGCAGGGACTTCGACAGTTTATGACGCATTATATGGCTCAGCATGTGTGTGTGTGTTTGTGGCGTGCACATTAGCTTAATATGCCGGAAAAGTGCGCTCGATATTTAATAGACCCGGGACTGAGACCGGGACTGGGGCAGATTGCATGCGTCTGACGCCGTGCGCAACACTGTCATAACTTTTATACGGCCTTTAAAATCGTATAAAAATTGTGTTAATTTTCATGTGTTGCTTCCAACACCCACCGCCACGGTCTGTCCGTACATAAAAAGAAGGTGAACTCGAGACATTTTATGGGCCAATGAGTATCATGTGGGTTCGACCATTAAGGCGAGACATTGCGAGAGAGAGAAAGAGACAAAACACACAGCGCACTTTGACTTTCAAATTTATTGATGAATCTAAGATCTTAAATCTACTTATACCTTATGGAAAACAAAGATTATAGCCTTTACAGACTGCTTAACTTAGTACATACAAAGGGGGTAAAAGCTATTGAATGGGTAAAAGTGAGGTTATAAAATTTAGTGTTGAAATTTAAATATGATTAGGGTTGCTTTGATTATAGTGTACAATTAAGTACATGTTAGTAAAATTGTACTATTGACAATGGAAGAAGAAACATGCTTAGTTTGACTTTCATTTTCAACTGTATTAATAAAACTTAGATCTTAAATTTATGTATTTATACGCATATAACCTTATACAAAATCAAGAATATAAACTTTGCCAATTGCTCAATGGTTCGAAGGGAATCAAAAAGGTACAAATATAGGTTATATAACTCAATGGAAAAGTTTTATTTGCTTTAAATTAATGATATTTTATACAAAAATTACTTAATAATAAGAAACATAGTTAAAATTATTATAGTATTATTTCTTACAAATTAGGATACACTTAAGTACATTTTACACAACTTTTACTTAATAATATAAAGTATCTAAACACGATGAGTTTATACTGCTGCACCACATCGTTCTAATGACATCCGCACTCCTTGGCCACCGCCTTCTGGTACTTTGTAAGATCGATAATGTCCTCGTTCAGGTAGCGCAATATAGTGATGGAGCCGAGCACAGTGGGCACACAACAGGGCTTGGGCAGGTGCGGCTGCTTGAGATGCATCAGGGTCTGTACGATGGCATGATTCGTGGCATTCATGTTGGTGCCCAGGGGGAAGTTGCAGCCACCGCCACAGAAATACGCCTCAAACTTCTTGGGCGCAATGACCCAGTTGTGCATTTGCAGCTCCTTGAAGTCGACGGTGAAGTTGAGTCGTTCGCACGACTGCGGTGGCCTGTACAGATCTGCGGGCGGTGGGGGCTGGAGCAGTTGGTGTCCACTTGGTAGCGTCGCTTTGCGCTTCTGCAGTTCACGCTTGAAGCGCAGCTTTTGTACCTTGACCAGCAGTTCGGGTCCATTGAAATAGGCCACAATAAAGGGTTCCAGATTGGATTGGCGTGTTACTTGCTGTGGTGCCACTAGGCCAACCTGACGAGCACTCAGCTCTGTCTCACCGCTGACAGAGATGCGCAGCTCGTGGCGCGATGCAGACGATTGTTGTGGCAAGGAATTGGGAAGCAACCAGGCACGCAGTGTCTGCGTCAAATTGAACTCCAGCCAACCCTTGTGACCCGTTGTCGTGTTCAGCGACTGCAGTATGCGATAGATTGGTGCAGTCTCTGGTTCCCGTTGATGGCTGTGAATACGTCGGTATATGGAGACTGTGAGATTCTGTCGCTTCACCAGCTTGGAACTCGGCTGCTTGTAGATACGCAACCTGGCCTGCACCAGCATCAGATCCTTGGGGACATCATTGGTATTGAATGTGATGTGTAGATCCTGGTCCTCCTCTTCCTCCTCCTGCGACTGCTGTTGGCGACTGGAAAAAGTCAAGACACTGTTGCAGTTGGCAACCTCTTGACGATCCTTGCTGGTGACCAAAATATCATCATCCAGCGAACGCTTGTGACGCTGATGCAGCACATCCTGAGGTTCCTGTTCCTCGTTGATCTCGTTGTAGATTTCAAGCAAGAACTTTGATGCTGAATTGTGTACTTCTTGAGGTTGCGCCATTCGTCGGGGTCGATTACCCAAGTCCAGCACATCGATCATCTCGAATTGCTCAGCGAAAGCGGGTGACTCTATGATTGTGCCCTGAACTGCACAGAGGCTCGTCAGGAGTAGCAAGAGTTGTGGGAGTTGCATTCTCGTTGCTTGTCAATAAGTGACTGTGTTAAGTTCAAAGTGGGCAGTGTGTTTTATAGTGAGAACAGGTAGAGGAAAGTAGGAAAGGGTTGGTCAGGGAAAAGATTCATCTGCAGGTGTTATAAGCTGTCAGCTGTTGGGACGGTTAAGTTTTACAGGCCAATAAGTGTATTTTCCTGTTGTAAATAGGGTTAGGAGCAAGGAGGTATATGATATAATAATACTACCTACTTAGCCTGACGTAGATCATCCCTTTCGACAAGATCTCTCTCTAATCTCCTTCCTTCCCTCTCTTTCTTCTTCCAGGCATCTTGCAAATCAACAACAGCCGCGAAGAGGATCAAGGCAAATACGAATGCGTTGCTGAGAATTCCATTGGCACGGAGCACTCGAAGGCCACCAATCTGTATGTGAAAGTACGTCGTGTTCCACCCACCTTCTCACGTCCACCAGAGGCCATCAACGAGGTGATGCTGGGATCGAGTTTGAATCTCTCCTGCATTGCTGTGGGCTCTCCCATGCCACATGTCAAGTGGATGAAGGGTAAGGGTAGAGTTTCATTTGAATTTCTATAGACACAATTTACAAATACTCTTCCCCGCAGGTGCTCACGATCTGACGCCGGAGAATGATATACCCATTGGTCGGAATGTGTTGCAACTGAACAATATACAGGAGAGTGCAAACTTCACCTGCATTGCCGCCTCTTCGCTGGGCCAAATCGAAGCTGTGTCCGTCGTCAAAGTGCAATGTGAGTAGCAATGAGAATGTATAATGTATATAACTCCACCTAAACTGCATTTATTTTGCTTTATCAACCTTAGCTCTTCCCACCGCACCGACGGACGTGCAGATCTCTGAGGTAACCGCAACTTCGGTGCGTTTGGAATGGTCGTACAAGGGACCCGAGGATCTGCAGTATTATGTCATCCAGTACAAACCGAAGAATGCGAATCAGGCCTTCAGCGAGATCAGTGGCATTATCACCATGTACTATGTGGTGCGGGCACTCAGTCCCTACACGGAATACGAGTTCTATGTGATAGCTGTCAATAATATCGGACGAGGTCCTCCCTCAGCACCAGCGACTTGTACCACCGGTGAGACAAGTAAGTACAGTCGGGAGGGAGGAATTGTAACAGAGCAAAGGTTAAACCCTTTACTGTTATAGCTCCTAATGCAAGTCCTTGCAAAAATAAACCTACTAACGCTGTCTCTTTCTCTTCTTTTCGAACCATCTCTTCTTTATTCTCCCTACATGCTGCTGCCTGGTTACGATTACAAAAGGATATTTTCTATAATATTTACCAAATATATTTTTATGCAATTTTTATTTTCCTCTTGATTTCTTTTCGCTTTTCGTGTGCGGTACTAACCCGTTTTCGTTATGCTCTCTTTCTCTCTCTCTCTCTGTTTCTTTTGCTCGCTCTGCCTCTGCGTCTTTTTCTTTCTCATGCATTGCGAATCTTAGGCGATTTCTCATTTGGTGGCACAAGTAAGTATCTCTTTAGCCTTTTTCTTTTTGGCGGCAAACAAAATTTGATGGCCAAAACAATTTCAATAACAATTCTTGAGCAGCATTCACATAACATTATAGCCCCTGTATAACCCGCTTTCAACCCGCCTTCCCCCTTTTACCCCTTTGTGGTAGCACTCAACCTTCGACTAAGTCCCTTGAAAGCAGCTTCTAGCTGAGAATCAAAGGTAAATGCAACGTCTAAAGAGCGTTGCATACGCAGCTGCGTCGCACACACACACACACACGCACACAGACAAAGCACGTTCTGCTGATGTGTGTGCGGGTAAACAGGCAGATGCCACATACATTGCCCCTGTTCCTCCCATGCCTCCCAAGCAACGCATAAACTTTGCATTGTTATGCGTTCGTATGAATGCGCATCAATGTGTTGGTGTGTGTGCGTGTCTCTGCGAGTTCCTCTATGTGTGTTTGTGTGTATGTGCGTGCTGGTCTCATGCGTGTGCCAGTCTTTCTCTGACTGTCTGTCTGTCCGTCTGTCTGTGTATGTGCAACGCCATTTTAGCCATGGCAATTGCGCGTAAGCACTTCGTCCTGCCTTCTGCCTTCGTCTCTTCTCTCTTCTCACCCCTCTAGGATTTCCCTCCTCTCTTCGTATATTTTTTCCGCCTTTACTTTTTGTAGCTTGTCGTATAAAAGTTGAAAACTTTTATTGCTGCAATTATGCTTATCGCTTGCCCAATATCGTTTCGAAATATTATTTCGATAGCAGACTGCACAGAAACTAGCAATAGCAACAACAGCAGCAACAACAGCAACAGCAACGTGGATAATGCCACGTGTCGCCTTCGGTTTGGGCTTGCTCGCCTTTGGCTTAGGTAGCAGCTGACAAAGTGCTATTTATGCGTTTAACGGGAATTTGCAACAATCGTGTGCCATAAACAGCGAAGGCACCAACGACATCGAAATGAGGCGACAATAACGGGCGGAGCTAGAGAGTGAGCGAGAGGGAAACACATTTGGTGTGGTACCTGCTGAGGATGATGAAATTATCGTTAGCTTAAGGACAAGACTTGGGGTTTGCGCAGATCTGAACCCGCAGATAATTGCTATAAATTTGCTATAAATCGATGTTATCGCAGTATCTGGAAATTGCGTGCGAGTATTTAAGAAAATTAGGGGATTAACATTGAATTTTGGCAATACTAAATAAGGGTTTTAAGTTCCTTGCTCTATATATCTCTCTATATATCATGGATATTGTAATAAACCTCTATAATTCCTTCCAGGATATACTAATTTACTACAATAGTAAGTAGTGGACTAAAAAAAAGATATTATATATTCTCGATAAAAAAAAATATATTATATATTCTCGATCAGCATCAATTCTCGATTAGCATCAATTAAATTGTTAATTGACATATTTCTGTCTTTTTGTTCGTATGAACGCCTTAATCTCAGCAAGTGTATAGGCTAGAAACGTCAAAATCGGCACGAAGTTGCTTTTATTATCTACAAAGAATAATAGTATTTAACATTTTCGATGCCACGCTAATTTAAGCAGGAAATCGAAAAATTTACTAGAAACAGGTTAGTAAAGCCAATTAAATTGTTGATCTGTTTCTTAGAGTAACTTTCTATGAGAAATGTTTGATTCTTAGTTTGCTTACTTCTCTGATTAGGGAACTAGGGATACATAACCTCACTTTTGCTACTTGCGTGATTAACAATAATGACAGCAAAAAATATTTTTGCATATCAACGAAGGTAAAACTTTTAAAATAGGTTGTGTAGCGGAACATAACCTCACTTAAGAATACTTACTTAATTATCCGCATAGCGTAGATTAATTTAGTGGTTTTCTTCCCCATTTGTGTGACGCGCAATAATTCCAATAAATATTTTTGCATTTCAACGAATGTTAAACATTTAAAATAGGTTGTGTAGTGAAACATAACCTCACTTAAAAGTCCTTCCTTAATTATTCACATATCGTAAACAAAATAAGTGATACGAAACCTAACTTGTGCTACTTGTTTGATCCATAATCATGCCAATAAAAATGTTTGCATTTCAACGAAAGTTGAACATCTAAAATAAGATGTGTAGTTAAAACATAACCTCACTAAGGACTCGTTACTTAATTATTCGCATATCGTAGGCCAAATTAGAACCAACTACTCGAACAATGTCTCGAACGCATGGACAGGAAATCTCTCTTACAGCTTGAAGCCTTTTGGCCTCGTCTGCGTTTAACCTCTGACTACCTCGGGCAAGTCTTGCTGCTGCTATCTTGTATTGCAATTTGGCCATAATACGTGTAATATGCCCTAATACATTTAACTTTAATGTGCACTCTTTACACCCACTCACACACACACATGCACACACACACACACATAGACGTGGATACGTAGCAGGCAACTCTTTAACAGCTCCTTTCGTCATGTAATAGGTCACAGGTCCTGCACATGCTATCGCTGCATTCGTGGGTGCGCATATGCGTGTGTATGTGTGTGTGTGTGGGGGGAGGGGGTAAGGCGGGTCTGGATTCTGCTAAGAATTTAGTGGCATAAGCAGTAGGCGTGAGGCAGGCATGCAAGGGATACATATTAATGGAGCGTATCCGTATGTAATGTATATGCTCTTAAATGCAGCTTACGTGACGCCAACGACGCCGACGACGCACAGAGGCAAGAAGCTGGCAGCATAACACAGGCAGCAGGACCAGCATCCAGGAGCATCCTGGCCAGACAAGCCTGGGCAAAAGGGCAGAGCTGCCTTGGCAAAAGCTATTGCAATTTTTGAGTGCCCATGTGCTGCATGCAAATCTTAGCACAGAACCGGCAAATGGCAATGGCAAGACTGAGCTCTATCCGGCACACACACTCGCATACTTGAACACACACTCTCGCACACTCGCACACACACAGTTGTGTAACAGATGAGATGCCTGCGATATAAATTGTGGGTAAAACGCTGCAGTGGCACATGTAGATATTGCAGTAAAATTGTGAGAATTGGAATTTATTGATTGGCCATTAACCAATTGGGCGCACCAGCGAACGAGGGCGTGGCAGAGAAGGAAGTGACTCTACATCAGTTACTGAACTACTGAACTCACTGCCAATTCGTGATGCTTATCAGCAATTGAGGCGATCAATGCTGTTCCCACTAATTAGCAGAGGTTTCTCCTGCCACTGCTGCTGCTGCTGCTGCGGCTAAAGTTGCTGCCTTACTCCCCTTGCCATTGCTGCGCCCTATGCTGCGCATTGCTTCAGGCAGTTGTCCGACAATTTCACGCCTCGCAAATGCATTTCAAACATGTGTGAATGTGGTTACAGCGACTGCTCGACCCTGCAGATGCCCTAGTCAAGGCAACATGGCGAATTAAACAGAGCATAAATTGAGCGCAAGACAACTGCATATACCCTGTAAAGAAGTGTTCTTTGTGAGCTTCAAATTGAAAGGAAAACTGAGTGCAATCAATCGAAAAGTAACTGCCCCTATGCAGCTCATAAATTATAGGGTATGCAGGGCATTACCATACCGTGCCCATTGCATATGCCGTGCCTATTGTTATGCTATAGGCAGATTTCGTTTGGTCTGATTTTGGGTTCGTTTACGCATTGTTTTCTGCACAACAAAAATCAGTTAATGTGTGTGTTATGTTCTCTGCCCTGCTGTGTGTGTGTGAGTGTGTGTATGGTGATGTGCAATGCAGCACATTATAAATGCAAAATTCGCACTATAATGCGCCGGACTTGACGTGGCAGCAATGCACTAAAATGTTGCTGCACAATGATGTGTGACCTGCGACTGGCGCCCTCTGTCGGCAGACAAGGGAAGACCTGCTGTGTATGGAAAAGGGGAAAGTAAAAAGGGGGTATGCACGGACATGAATTGAACAAAAGTTCACATCGCCGGCATTGTGATGGATGATTGTTTGCATTTGAAAACATTTGTGTGTGTGCCCTAATGCCGTTTGGTTTTTCAATGTCCGCAACGGCTTCCCCCCTCCCCCTCCCCCGCCAGCTAAAGCCCTTCCCCGCCAACACTTTTTCAGCCCCCTTCCACCCTTTGTTTTGTTCTACTGTGCCTTGTTTGATTTAAAATCCTGGCAAAATGCCGAAATTCATTTAACAAATTGCATATGCATGACTGACACCGTGAACAGAGGTTCGAACAGAAACAGAGGTGTGCAGGGGGAAGGGGTAAGGGTGCAGGAGTCGCATTTAAAGTGCATTTGATTGTGAATGATCGAAAACTATTGTGAGTTATTTGACAACAGGCGCGCATCACAGTTGCCTTCACATGCAATTATTGTAATTGACTGCACTGCTAAACGGAGCTGCAAATAACAAGTATACGCCCAGTGCGACGATATTATTTGCATATTCAACTGTTAGATGGCATCATTGTCACCTGGCAAAGTAGCTGAAATTATCAACGTTGGTAGCAAGATTGTATGTTGCGGCATATCATGATATATTGTATAGATTGGAAAGAACTTTCTGCCTCTCTTATTGTACTCCCTCTCACTTTAATCTTAGATTGTCTTCTTAATGTTGTTCACATCTTGTGATCGCCTTTTTCTATATATTGTAATATTTCGTTTAGTTATTAATGAATTATCCTCCTTTATTGATGACTAAACTTACCATATTACATACATCTTATGTTGCCTTCTCAATAATGTTCAAATTCGATGACAGTTTTTGCAATATAAAGCCCGAATAACATAGAAAGAATCCTCATAAGATTGTAAGCATTCGTCGCATTTCTAGCCAACGAACTGACCCGAATAAATCTTCCATTTAAGCAAATTTTCCTTTCATCTCATTCTCAATGTTGTTTTCCCAGAGTTCTAATAAAAAAACAGTCTAATCGCTTGCAAGTTCTTGTGCCTGTCTGCAGTTGAAAATATAAATACTTTTGCAGCCTTTGCTCGTGTTAACAAGCCTAATATGCATAGCATCTCACTCTTTCTCTCTTCTGTTGCAGAAATGGAAAGTGCACCACGGAATGTGCAAGTGCGCCCGTTGAGCTCCTCCACAATGGTTATTACTTGGGAGCCACCAGAGACGCCCAATGGACAAGTGACCGTAAGTACCTGGCATCAAGTGCGCATATTAAACAACAACAGACCGAGAGCAGAGTCAGCACTCAGACTCCTGAGTCGGGGCCAGGGCAAGAGTCGACACTTTGTCACCGGGGCACAGCCAAAGGGAGTTGGCTAGAAAATGGCCAAATGACGTTAGCCAGCAGAGAGGCAGGCAAGGCGGCAGGCAGAGCAGGTTTAAATGCAAATGTGCGAATGAAATCAAAGCCACACAGCCGAAGCCAGTTGGAAAACCTCTGTCCCTCTCCCTTAGTTACTTCTCTGCCTAGCCACATGGCCCCACTGTGCAGCACGTTGATCGAGTCAAGTGTTAGGGCCGCAATTGTTGTGGTCTCCAGCATATTTTGTTGTGCTCAGCTCCTTGCACAGCTGCCACTGCTGCAAACTGTCCTTGCCGCAATGCCCGAAATTATAAAGTTAGCAAATCTTTAGACCACAAATCCATATCTCATTTTTGGTTATCAGAGCAGTTTATGGCCAGCCAAAGGAGATTTCGATATCAGAGTTTGTTTGTGCCACAAAACTTGTGGCTTTCAATTGTGGTTAATAAACTGTCGATAAACTTTATGAAACCAATGGAAAGTCTGCTTCAATTTGCACTTTGCCAAAGATTTGTTGAATCTTTTGTTCAACAGAAGTTTTGAGGAGTTAAGCCAAATGAAAAGGAAGCAGCATAAGAACTTTAACTTATCATGAGTTTGTAGCTTATTAAAGAGGGAATATTCGTGTTCTGTCAATTACTCACTTACCTAATTCATCTCTATCTCTGTATCTGTATTTAATCAGGGCTACAAGGTGTACTACACGACCAATTCGAATCAGCCAGAGGCCTCTTGGAACTCCCAAATGATTGACAACAGCGAGCTGACAACCGTATCGGAGTTGACACCTCATGCCATTTATACGGTTCGAGTGCAAGCCTACACCTCAATGGGAGCCGGTCCCATGTCCACACCGGTCCAGGTGAAGACACAGCAAGGTGAGTGACAGTGTAACCCCCCTCTTGCCTTCCCCTTCCGAAAATTGATTGCTCAATCATTCCCAATTAGTTAACCTATACAAACACCTGTACACACACGCACACACGCACACACAAACTCGCACAATGTCAAATGTTGAATATGAAATGTGAAGTGGGTGAGGCCTAAAACATGTGCAATTTAATTGATCGGAGATTACAGCAATTAGTTAATTATAATTTCGAATTTCAAACGTTTGCCTAACCTCAACTGTGCATACGATAACTTAACCTCGTTTATTAGCAACGATCTGGCAACACTGTCATTGACATTCTAGAAAAACTGCTCTAACTAGACTTGTCTGACTAAGTAAACAGTGCAGAACAAAAGGCACTTATTTCATTTCAACAAAGGATGAGGTGTGCGTGTGTGTACTACTGGTTGTTATGTATGTGTGTGTATGCTTGTGTGTGTGCAGCAAATATTCATTAAGTTTGACTGGCGAAGCAATTGCATTTGCCATATTCAGATATGCAGCTCTGTGGCCTTGCAGGTTCATGGGCGCACATAAAGAGGACAGAACGAAGCTCGGCTAGGGGGATTGTTGATAGAGGTTACAGTGGGTCTAAGAGGAGCTTGTGGTGTGGCCAGCAGTTTATGGTCTGACTTTAAATTTGTTGCTTTCATCGTATTTTGTTGCACTTGTAGCGGTTGCATAATGCGCTTAGCTTTATTTGTGCCAAAAACTTGTCTCCCTTTCCCACTCTCCCCTCTCTCTCTCTCTCTCTCTCTCTCTCTCTCTCTCTTGCTCTTACCTGCCTCTGCACAGTAGTTCCCCAACTGTTCTGTAAGTCCTTTGTATTGCAGGGGATTACTTAGATTTGCATACGAAATTGCAAATAAAAATATATTCAAATTTCAACTGCAAATAGAACATTTTTCAACAATTTGTTGCTGTGAAAACTTCTATAAGATTAAACCAGATTAAATTGATATTATGAAATGGAAATTTTTCGGTGACAAATTAAAAAAACCATATTGTAAATCTTGAAAGCAATTATGCTAAAATTGAATTGATTGAAAGTTTTAACTCTTAAGAGGATGACAGAGTTTCAGCATAAGAGTAATAAGAGTTTTTAGAATAAGCAAAGCACGAAAGCCACATCGAAAAGACCTCGACTGTAATATACACGCTATCCACCTGAACTGATTACTAGCGTATTTTGTGTTGCATACTTTAGGGAGCGCTCGGAAATCATTAACTCTTTAAATTATTTGTTAAGTAACTTCTAAATGAATTATCCGATCGTAACCAAATTTTCTGGAATCATTTAGATGTTGATAGTTATTGTGTTTACTAAAAATGAACTGTGCTGTATTTCAGTTACACTTGAAATTAGGTTTTTATCGACTTACGGGGCAGAAAGAGGCGTGGTATAAATTTTGTGTACAATAATAGTACATATTGACACCAAATTTGGTAGTCCTAGCTATAAAAATCTCTGAGTTTTATGTTTTCATACGGACGGACAACGAGTTGGCTCAAAGTAATAATGCCCCTTTACGTCATGTGTATTGGGTATAATAAATAAATTTCCAAATTGAATAACAGATGCATAGTTATACTCTTAGTATAGTTCCCGAAAATAATTGAAAACTAATCACGATGCTAACGATGTCGATCAGGTATCCGAGTGGAAGCACATAAACAACATTTAAGTCCAGCATAATTATAATTTCTCCGGTGGGGCGCATAAATCATATGAAAAAAAAAATCATAATATTTGCAGCGCTTAGACCAACAGAATGTGGTCTCGAATGCGGACAGAGCTCTCGTTATGGCGATATAAACAAAAATAAATGCGATATACACATAAGTCTGTTTGGGGAGCATGCAATTCAATCAATTCCGTATGCCGCCTGCCATTTGTTTTACGGCGTGTGCAAGTGCGTGTGTGTGTGGGAGAGTATCTGCATGATATCAGAAATTGGCATATATAAATAAATGCCACATTGATTTGTTTGTATTTTATTTAATTTCCGTAATTTCCGTTTCATTATTACCAAACCAACCGAAACCGAAAACCAAAAACCAAATATTCTCGTACGCACGTGTGCCATACGTGTCTCGTTGCCCTCTCTGTTTGTTGATGTCGATGTGGATGTGGATGTCATGTGCCGTTGTATGTTGGACCGTGTTCAGGTGTGCCATCACAACCGAGCAATTTCCGGGCCACTGATATCGGCGAGACCGCAGTCACATTGCAATGGTCCAAGCCGACGCATTCCAGCGAGAATATTGTCCATTATGAGCTCTACTGGAATGACACATACGCCAATCAGGATCATCACAAGTGAGTTAATGCTCCCGTCCCCCTTAGCCCTAATCATTTAATCAAATAACACTTGAAATTCGCTATCGCATCTGTATTAGGCGCATTTCGAATTCGGAGGCATATACGCTTGATGGTTTGTATCCTGATACCCTGTACTATATCTGGCTGGCAGCACGTTCACAGCGAGGGGAGGGCGCAACCACGCCCCCAATACCAGTACGCACCAAACAATATGGTAAGTGATTGAATACTCTTCTATTACACCTAAGTTAGGTCCCAATTGAAAAATGAAACAAACTCTATTAAGCCGTAGTATTCGATCGAGTTTCTATAGCTTAAGTAAAACTACAGACAATATATAATTTATTTAAATATTTAAACATATTTCAAATATACAAGAATTTTAAATATTATATATACTTATACCATATGAATTTATACCAATATATAACTGCCTATATATACATATATGTATTTCATAATTAACGTAGTTGTTTATTCAGTTGAAACCTTATACGAAAAGTTGTGTGCGTCTGTGTGAGTGTGTGAGAAATAATTTTGTTGTGTCCTATGGCGCTCACAAGGAGAAAGGTAAAAATCGAAGAGTGTTTTGAAGTATGACTATTAATGAGCGTGTGTATATGTGTGCGTGTGTGAAAGAGGTGTGTTATGAATTGCACTTTTCTAACTTTACTTTAAAATACACATTATAATTATATATATCTTATATTATATTGTATGATATGTGATTGTTCTAGTTTATTGCAAGTTATTTCGTAACTCAAATTTATCGATACATTATGATAAATACACCAACATAAGATATACCTAAATACACTTGCACCAATCACACTTAGTTTAATTCAGATTATACTTAACATACATACAACATAGCATACTTTTAGGCATACTATATAAAACAGAATATACAAAACCAAACCAAACACCAGCTTCACCACATTTAGAGAAGCTTTCACCAAACTAGAAATATTTCAACAGATAGCAGATGATTTGGGAATTAATGAAATATTAAAGCTTTATATTAAAGAGAATTATATGTTTCAATATTAGTTAAACGTTAATCCCCAAAGTCTTGCGATCTGTTGATGAAAATTTTGCCCCACCCAAAGAACACTGTAAACATCACCGCACTAGAGTTACAGTCCACTGCTAACATATGTTAACCATGTTAACATAACACGCACAATCACAGTTACCTGCACAGACAATAGAACCAATGCTCGATAGAAATTCGTTTTGAAATTTATACTCGATATGAGTCTGTGGCATGCGAATGTTAAATTAAGTCGCACAAAATACCGTAAATTTATGTATTATTTGCATTATCAAATTTCTGTTTTAAGAGCTTAATTATGCAAATGATGAGAAAAGTATTTGCAGCTATCGTTTAGCATGTGTCAAAATTCTAATTTCGAATTCGAATGCAACTGCAACTGCAACCGAAGCCGATGCCGCAAAACCGTAATTCTTAGACAAAACTCAAACTTCTCAACGTTGCACTGTCTGTTGCTCGCTCTCTCCTCCATTCTCCACCTCTCTCTCGCTCCCTCTCTATCTCTCCATTTGTCTCGCTCAGTGTCTGTGTGTTTAGTAATTGATTTTCAAATAGATTTAAATGGAGAGCAACGCGAGAGTTGAGCTGCGGCATGAATTGTACTTGCATCTTGTATGTATCACTCACTTTTGGTTTTCATATTTGCACGTTCTGCACATTCGCATGATTTGGCGCATAATTAAAATACTAAGTGATGCTAGTAGTGGTGTGGCTTGCGTGGTTCCAGTGGTTCCAGCCGGTCGCCTTTGGTCGCCTAATGACCAAAATGAGAAATGAATGTGCTAAGTTCTCTTGCATGCATCAATTCAATTGACTTGTTTCCTCTTCAGTGTTTGCAAAACTTTCGTATATAATTTAACGTTAATTGTTTTATTATTACTTTGCCTGCATTTAATTATGGCACTTGCATAAATGTTAGCATACCATGCGTACTATGCGTTAAATATTAACTATCGTATATAAATCTTAAGTATCGCATTTGAAGTTTATGTGTTTTTTAATACGGCACTTGAGTATGCCAGGCCGAGCCACATGGTTTATGCAAATTAAATGTTTATGCCATGTACATGTGTGAGTGTGTGTGTGTGCGTGTGAGCCTTTAAACTAAGCTACTATTCACTCGCCTGTTTGCCTTATTAAGCATGCACCTTTTAAATGTTTATAGTGCTCTATCGTACTCTCCCTCTCTCTCTCTCTCTCGTATTTATGTGTATAAAACTATGTTAATCACTATTTACTTCTTCCTTCACGTAGTTCTCGTAGTTCTAGGCAAACAATTAACTATTTTCAGCTGAAAATCGTTACCAAAAAATATGCACAATTATCACAAGAGAAGTCGCTATAATGAAAAAAGAAAATCACAAAGCTTCTCAAGAAAAAGCAACAACATTATTTGCATAAACCATTGGAAAATATGTATTATGTCTTGAATGATTTTTGTTTTAAGTTTATTTCTTGATTACATATGCCAACTTATCAATATATGCCTTATACATTATACTTATGCCTATCCATTATGTCATTTATTAAAACATTTTACTTTACGCTTTCTTTCGTTACATGTTTTTGGTTTCAATATATTTGATTTGGTTCCTAACGCTAATCGCTGAACGCTATAAAAAACAAAATAAACATAATCGCAAATTTCTATGCAAACTTCCAAAATCGCAAAAAAAAAAACAACCACACAAATACGTACCGTTCCCATCTATATTATGTAATTAGTACCAGGTGCACCGCCACGCAATATCACAGCCATTGCTAACAGCTCGACAACGATATCGCTCAGTTGGTTACCGCCGCCCGCGGAACGCTCCAACGGTCGCATCATTTACTATAAGGTCTTGTTCGTCGAGGTGGGTCGCGAAGACGACGAGGCCACCACGCTAACCCTGAACATGACCAAAATCGTGCTCGACGAACTGAAGCGTTGGACCGAATACAAGATCTGGGTGCTAGCCGGCACCTCGGTGGGCGACGGTCCGCGCTCGCATCCGATCATAATCCGCACCCAAGAGGATGGTATGTATGCCAATGACAATCTTACCTATGCGTAAGTCTTAATCTCACTGTCTCTCTGTCTGTCTCGAATCATTTTCCATCATTGATATGTTTATTATCATTTAATTTACAAAACCTTTTAAGTCTTTAATCCATTTAGTTTGAGTTTTAAGTTCCCTTAACATCAACTTATTATAAATGAAAAACTGTAACTAATCAATCAACAAATTTTTGTACAATTTTTGAATTTTGACATCGAGCATCCAAACGCAGGAGCTGCCCGGAAAACGCAAGAGTGGAGCGTTTCACACTTGATTTTCATTTCCATATTGAAACTTTGACTTTTGTTTTACGTATATGTGTGTGCGTGTGTGGCAATAAATACCATTTGCCATATACTATATAGCATATATTTATACATGTTTCAGATCTGCTGCAAACATGTAAATGTTTTTGAAAGCAGCTTTTACTTTTTCGTAGATCAATTTGTAGTGTCTTCTGTTTTCTTACGAAATCCCCTTTACAAATCTTGCAGAAACTGAAACTATCTTGTTTTAACTAATTTTCATTCTATTTGTTTATGTTATTTGCAAGAATATCTTCGAAAAGTTCCTTACAAATATTTTAATGTTTTTCAAATCTTCAACTCAACTCTCAAAACTTTTCTGCAATATCAAATTTATTTTCAATAACAATTTTCAATCTCCAGAAATGTTTAAGTTTTATATCTTAAAACATCTTGTTAACCTACCAGACACTTTATCCATCCTTTCCCAATTTATTAACAAAGCTTTAAATTTGTTGATGTTTACTTTAAGTTACAAAAATGTATTATCTTCTTGAGTTCTTTTCATTTCGATTCAAAAACAAAAACCGAAAATCTTATAATTGGTAATATAAAATTGCATATTTTTTGGCGCAATTTTTGACTACTTTTTGCACTTGTATCTCTATAAAAACAAAACATCGAAAAAACAAAACTTTTTTAGCACAACTTCTATATTGTGTTTTTGTTATTTACGATTCTCGATCGTCTTGATGAACGAAAAACAAATTGAAAAAAAACTGCATAAACCGAATTGGAAAATTATTATAAATATAAATAATATTTTTTGATATAATGCATTGAATTTTTTGTGGTAATTTGTATAGCACCCAAAAACGCCATGAGCTCTGTGTTTTTGTAAGCGCACCAGATATAATACTATCTACTATTACTTCTACTATTATACTACTATTACTATAACTACTACTACTACTACCTACTGCCTTCCTACCTACACCTACCTACAAATGTAATGTAAACTAAAATACCAAAAAATTTATTTTATATAAATTATGTTTTCGCCAGTTTAGTTAGTTGTTTGTTGTTGATTTTTGTTTTTGGTCAAGCAAAAGGACCGCATTAAATATTAAATTGATTTATTTACATAATTAAATTTATGCAATTATAAATGTAAACACAAAAATGGCCCCGCAAACAAGCAGCCTAAGCAGCAGCATAGTTTCCATTCAAATACCCATTTAACATAAATAATGAAATGCCAACCCCTCCAACCCTCCAACCCGCTCTGTCAATCTGCCGAACAAACCAACCCATCTTTAGCAAATAATGCAAAACGTTTCGCTGCATTTATTTATAATTTTCTATACACTTGCAGTGAGTATTATTCATTGTACAGGTGCTCTGTCAAATCAGCAGAAAGTATTCTATTAGTACTACTAAACTATTGTGAAATTTCCTGAACATTTGTCAACACTTTTAAAATATTAGTTAAAGCTTGAACTGCAGTCTGTAACCTCTTGATAGTATTGCTATGCCTGGATTTCTATTTTACTGATTTTTACTGTTCATACTTCCAATGTGAAACAATTCAAAGACTGTCGTAAGCCGCTTTCAGGCACCAAAACTGCAAGTGTATCAAATTTTCGGTTCACCGACAGCAATGATTATTTTTTTGTGTTTGTTGTTGTTGTTTTCTCCTACACACATATTTACAAGAACTACACACACAGACACGCACTATGTACGCACATATATATGTAGCTACGTGTATGCATACATATTTAATAACATTTTGCAGCAGCTCGGTGTAATCTTTTTTGGGCCTCCTTTCACGATCTCTTTGTTTTTGTTTTTGGCACACATTTTTGCACTTTGGCGCCTACAAATGCCCGTTGAACTCACCCTTAGACTCCTCTCCTCCCTCTCTACTCTTCAACTTGCTGTTGTTGTTATATATTTTCATATAAATGTACATGCATTTTTTTTGTTGCTTTTATTGCTATGCAAATACGCGTGCAAAACGGCAACAACAGCAGCAGCAGCAAAAGCAACAAACGCGTATAGTGGAAAATCCTTAAATTGATTTTCGCACAAAAATTATTTGATTTTTGTATTTAATTTGTATTCTGTTGACACATTTGATTAAGTTTTATTTGCCCTACGTCCGCCATCACCTGCATGTTTGCTCAGTTAACACATTTGCATCTGGTTCACACCCAGCACACACACGCACCATACCTGGCCCCGAGTGTGTGTGTGCGTGTGTGCGGGCACTGTTGGTGTCTCTTTGTTTATTTGCTCCCAATGTGGCACCCCTCTGAGTTGATCCCGCCATTTGTAGAAACAACAATGAACCAATTTTATTGTTTATCTTTAACGACTTTTTATGCATTTTTTAACAAAGCAAAAAACGTGCTTTTTTGACCAGCCAATAGATATAGATACGAGTATACTATGTATACATATAGTTAATCAGCGAGCCCGTTACACACGTAATTATGAAAGCCAAACAGTTGCCTGATCGATGCCGAGTTTGTATTAGAGAAAAACTGAATACGATTTAATTAAAAAAGTTATAAATATTTAAGATCATAAAATGTAAAAAGATTCTAATTGATTCATTAAAGACGTCTTTTTTATATTCAAATTAGTTTCTAACAATTGATTTGGAAATGAATTTGAATATTTAAGCAACTGACTTTCATAATTATGTTTTTATTTATTTATGTAGTTGAGGTATATACTAAAAGTATAGCCATGTACTTTTTAAATACCTCTCTCTTAATGCATATCTAATTGTTTCATTTATTAGACATTTCCAACATCACGTTTTCATTTACGATTTTCGCACACCCACTAAAATAACACACTCAACTGCTTGTTAGCCTGTTTAACTTGCTTGTTGGCAACTTTAGGAAGAGAGAGAGAAAGATGCTGAGGTGACGAGAGAATGTGGAAAACTTTTCATTCTCTCTCAAGTGGCACTTAATTTTTTCTGTTTCTTGAAATCCAACACTCTGCACACCTCGAAAAGTGTTGGCTTTCACTCGCACTCTCTTTCTCTCCCTCACACTCTCTACTGCTCTATCACTTAATTTAATCTGTTGAACTAAGCACTGTAAATGAAAAACTGTACTTACTTAATGTTAAGCACCTGGTAGTACGTCTCCTATTGGCAACTAAGTTAAGCTGTAAGCACACTTTGATTATCTACTCTCAGCCTAAGTAAGCACCTCACGAAGCACCAGCTAAAAAGGCATCAAGAATCACGAATCACCTAGCGGCAACGTGCCCCAATTGAATGAGTCTGACTCGCACAAGTGACAGATCAAAGTATATACTAGATATTCTAAATTAAGAGTAAATTCTATGGCTACTTTATGATTTCGTTTCATCTCTCTCTCTTTTTTTTATTTGTCCTTTTCCAAGCCAAATGAGCACCTCAAGTTGTTTAGTCCGCACTCAGCACTCTGATCTCTTTGCTCGTCTATATTTTAATTGTACCACAAGCGCACTGTATGCGTGAGCGTGTGTGTGTGTGTGTGCGTGTGTAACTAAGTTGCATTGATATCCCTGTGGCTCTTGAAGTGAGCAACTAAAGGGTCAGCTCATAAGTATGCAACAAAATCTTTAAATTATCTTTATACATCAAAAAAAGCTAAAAATGTGTGAGTTATGAATGAAATGGGTAAATGAAGGTGTCTTTTAGATATTTAACATACATGTCTGTAGTCGATGTCTCCCTCTAACTAAGTACGAACGGCTTACAGCGTATCTTGCAGCCAAATACGCTCCAAAGTTGCTTATGATATTCGTTCGCTGCCACTTCTTTTTTGCTTAATTTTCATTTCGTTTCGCTTGTTAGCTTAGCTTTCAATGCGATATACGAAATGTGAAATGCAAATAGCACCTGTCTAAAGCTGGGCACTTGCTCTTTTCTCGTAATTCCAGCGTACGTGTAACATGAATTCTCCGAGCTCTGCGAATACGCTAAGCAGGCAGCTTCCCCTTTGTGTGTGTTGCAGACAGACAAGCCCACACACAAGCTCTTCTCCATGGAGCAGCAAGAAATAACCGAAAAAATACTCAGAAAAAATACATAGTACAAAGTTGAACAAATATTACTCGTTCGAGGAATACCCTTTATGGTCTAAAAATAATAATGATGTGTTAAAGGTGCAAGGAGAGATGATAGAAATTATATCGATTTTTAGTTAGTACAAAGAGTCTAGGCTGTAAATCAAAGCAGAGATCATAATTGTGATACTCTTCACTGAGTGTAGAGTATCAAATAGTCATGCACATTCAACTGAATCCCTTCATCTACATATACAGCACAGTATCTGTTGAGCTTTAATTAAATTTTCAAAATAGTCAAATTTAACCATACAAAAAACCCATGGGTCAACTTTTATGCACCTCGACATAATGAGGGTAGGGTATAAAAATGCAGTGAAAAAATGAAATGAGCACCTCGAGCATTTGCAGCTTGGCTTAGAGCAGCACTCCCTTTGTCTGCTCCTTTCTATTCACATGCACACAGAGAGAAAAAATAAGCAAGGAAAACACATATAAATATATATGAAAAATAGACAGAACACCTCCAAATGGTAGCATTTTAATTATTTTATATACTTATGGTGTGCAGCTGTGAATCAGTGTGTGTGTGTGTACGTGGGTGTCCTGTGTGAGCAAGTGTGCTGTGTCTGTACTCTCTGAATGCATATGCAATGACAAGATACATACAAAGCTGCAGTTCAGATGCCCCTTTGTGCCCCCATAGCTCTCTAGCCTGTTGTAGCCCCACGGTGCACAGTACTTCGGAGAACACTAATGAAGCATAATTTAACATTTGTGCCGTTGGGTGTGGTGCATCTGAATAATTCGTATTATGCATTTATTTAGCAAGTTTTAATGAAGTCAACTGACCTGCGGAATATATATTGAATCGAAAACCTGAAAGTATCTAGAATTTAAGAGTGTAAACATAACTGAACTTCGTAACTCGTAAGTTTGAATTAGGCTGTAAGGTAATTTTAAGCTTAAGCTAACTACAAAATACCACATCATATTTAACCAAGTAAATGGAAGAGTATCAAAGCGGGTGTGCCAACAAATATGTACATTTTGTATCATATAGTTACAATGTAAATCCGTTCAGTTCGTTTCTTTCTCCCCCGACTCTCCTGTCAACACAACACAATCGTTTTTGATTTTGAATTCCACGTAAAATGCACCAAAAATGTATCTCCTTATTGAAACTTGTATACTGTAAACTAAAGAACTATATCTTATATCTTTTTTCATATACTATAAAAATCAAAACACAAATATATCTTTGCTTGGCCACTCGCACCTTGCACTACTTGCTCTGTTTCGTGCACCTTTTTTTGAATGCAAACTCGAAATGGATATACAAAAATTTTGAAAAACTTTTTTGATGTGAATATAAAACCAAAAAAAAAAACAATTTGCGAAATTTGATTTTTGAACGCAACCTTTAATGGATGGTGGTTAAATATTACAATACAAATACAATAAATAAAAAACAATTTTTAAACTATTTAGAGAAAAAGAGTGAGTATTTCTATATGGTTTGAATATAATGTTTAAGAATGCCCAATAGCAATATTTATATTAACATAAATGAAAGCAACATATATATATTTTTTTACTGGTCCAGAAATGTAGACCGATTTGTCACTAAAGAAATCTCAAATCTCTTTTTTTTTATTTGTTTGTTTTTTGAAATGTTTTTCCATTTTTGATGCTCATAAAGTCAGCGAGGATTTTTGCAAATAAGGCTCTTGACTTTCCAAACCATTCACGATTTTTACTTTAGATATACATAATACTTCAATACTATGCTATATATGTTTTCGATTTTTGCACACCAACCAAATACGAAACGTTTTTTGAATGCTTACATGTTTGTTTTTGCCCATTCCAAAAAAAAGAACATTGGAAGACCCCAAAAAGGGTCGAACCGATCTGTCAAGTTTTTGTGTTAACTACGATTTTTTTGAAACATAAACCTATTCTATAAGTACTCTACTACTACCTATTAATCTCCATAGCAAGCAAGGTATAAACTGCACTTCTTATTCACTTTTTGTGCACCTACTGAGCAACCTTTTTGATTATGTATCTATACTACTACTACTACTACTACTACCTACTTTATACATATACCTCTATATATAGCACTTAAGAAGCACTTTCCTCAATTTGTATACAAACTATATATTTCGTTTAATTCCTTTTCATTTATCTAACTGTGATGTGGTGACGTTGACTTGAATCGAATCAAGACTTGTTCTGGTTTTGTATATTTCTCCTCTAAGGTTTAAGGCAACTCTAGCAACCCTTAGTGTTTCATGTATAGTTTCGTCTAAATATATATATACTCTTTACATATGTCTATAATTATTTCTAAGCAAGTTAGCTCTAAGTCCATAAATTTTATATGCTATGCCGTAAGGTAACTTTAAGTACTTTTGTTACGTATTCAATCCGTATTCGGTATCCCTTCGCTACTTGTTACTGCCTTAAGCTAATCTTGTTCATCTCTCGTCGTCGTCTCTAGTGCCTGGAGATCCACAAGATGTGAAGGCCACGCCGTTGAACTCCACGTCGATACATGTTAGCTGGAAACCGCCACTGGAAAAGGATCGCAATGGCATAATACGTGGCTATCACATACATGTTCAGGAAATGCGAGATGAGGTAGGTGATGGTAAAGAGTAGGGACTCATTGATCATACTGTTGATACCTGTAGAGGTTTATGAAAACAGGATCGTCTATTTGTCCGTATGAACGCCTTAATATCAGAAACTAAAGTATCTAGTGCGTACAAATTTGGTAAAAGTCTTCTCTTAGCTAACGCCTTCAAATTTATAAAAGTTAGCAGAGGATTTAATGCTAGTTACAGAAAATCTACAGAGTATTTGCTAGTTGAGAGTGCTTGGTTAATCTGCACTTGTCTGATATCGAGCTAACAATCTGTTTAATCATTTACCTTAGGGCAAGGGCTTTCTCAATGAACCCTTTAAGTTCGACGTTGTGGACGTGCTCGAGTACAGCGTGACGGGACTGCAACCGGACACCAAGTACTCCATTCAGGTGGCAGCATTGACCCGCAAGGGCGACGGCGATCGCAGTGTGGCAGTTGTTGTGAAGACACCCGGTGGAGTGCCTGTGCGGCCCACAGTTAGTCTGAAGATCATGGAACGTGACCCGATTGTGTCTATTGAATTGGAATGGGAACGCCCAGCACAGACATACGGAGAACTGAGAGGTTATCGCCTTCGCTGGGGTGTCAAGGATCAGCTGCTGAAAGAGGAAATGCTTTCGGGACCACAGATGACAAAGAAACGTTTCAATGATCTGGAGCGAGGTGTGGAATACGAATTCCGTGTGGCAGGCAGCAATCACATTGGCATCGGTCAGGAAACTGTTAAGATATTCCAAACTCCCGAAGGTACACCTGGTGGACCACCTTCGAATATAACCATACGCTTCCAGACACCCGATGTGGTTTGTGTCACCTGGGATCCACCAACCCGGGAGCATCGCAATGGCATCATAACACGTTACGATGTGCAGTTCCACAAGAAGATCGATCACGGACTCGGTTCTGAGCGCAATATGACACAGACTAAGGCAGTCTTCACGAACCTGGAGGAGAATACCGAATATATTTTCAGAGTTCGCGCCTACACAAAGCAGGGAGCGGGTCCATTTAGCGAGAAGTTGCTAGTGGAAACAGAACGGGATATGGGACGAGCACCAATGTCCGTCCAGGCGGTGGCAACGTCCGAGCAAACAGCAGAAATCTGGTGGGAACCCGTCGTGGCAAGTCGTGGTAAACTCTTGGGATACAAGATCTTCTACACCATGACAGCTGTGGAGGATCTGGACGCTTGGCAAACAAAGACTGTGGGCCTAACCGAATCGGCAGATCTAGTTAATCTGGAGAAGTTCGCTCAGTATGCGGTGGCCATTGCTGCAAGGTTTAAGAATGGTCTCGGACGTCTCAGCGAGAAGGTCACGGTGCGCATCAAGCCCGAGGATGTGCCGCTGAATCTACGTGCTCATGATGTCAGCACTCACTCGATGACATTGTCCTGGTCACCGCCCATTCGCCTCAACCCGGTGAACTACAAGATCAGTTTCGATGCCATGAAGGTGTTTGTGGACTCGCAGGGATTCTCGCAGACTCAGTTGGTGCAAAAGCGGGAGATTCCCCTCAAGCACTTCATCAAGACGCACACGATCAACGAGTTGAGTCCCTTCACCACATACAATGTGAATGTCAGTGCGATTCCCTCAGACTATTCGTATCGTCCGCCCACAAAGATTACCGTAACCACACAAATGGCAGCCCCACAGCCCATGGTCAAGCCGGATTTCTATGGCGTTGTGAATGGCGAAGAGATTCTGGTGATCTTGCCACAGGCTTCCGAAGAATATGGACCCATTTCGCATTATTTCCTCGTTGTGGTGCCAGAGGACAAGTCCAATCTGCACAAGAATCCGGATACGTTCCTCACCACCGATCTGGAACTCGGTCAGAATAAGTTATATCGACCCAATGCACCATATATTGCCGCCAAGTTTCCACAGCGCTCGATTCCCTTTACATTCCATCTCGGCTCTGGAGATGATTATCATAATTTCACCAATCGCAAACTGGAACGCGAGAAACGCTACCGAATCTTCGTTCGTGCCGTGGTCGACACTCCGCAAAAGCATCTGTACACATCGAGCCCGTTCTCCGAGTTCCTATCGCTCGATATGCGTGAAGCGCCGCCAGGTGAACGTCCTCATCGACCCGATCCCAATTGGCCATCCGAACCGGAGGTTTCGGTGAATCGCAACAAGGATGAGCCGGAAATATTATGGGTGGTGCTTCCCCTAATCGCCGCCTTTGTCGTCTCCACCACATTGATTGTGCTCTATGTGGTGCGTCGCCGTCGCCAGCCTTGTAAGACGCCCGATCAAGCGGCCGTAACGCGTCCACTTATGGCCGCTGATCTTGGTGCCGGACCCACACCCAGCGATCCTGTGGATATGCGACGACTGAACTTCCAGACACCCGGCATGATCTCACATCCGCCCATACCCATTTCGGAGTTTGCCAATCACATCGAACGCCTCAAGTCGAATGACAATCAGAAGTTCTCGCAGGAATACGAGAGCATCGAACCAGGTCAGCAATTCACGTGGGATAACTCCAACTATGAGCACAACAAGTCCAAGAATCGCTATGCCAATGTCACAGCCTACGATCATTCGCGTGTCCAGCTGCCCGCGCAGGAGGGTGTGCTCGGCTCGGACTACATCAATGCCAACTATTGTGATGGCTATCGCAAGCACAACGCCTACGTGGCCACACAGGGACCGCTACAGGAGACGTTCGCGGACTTCTGGCGCATGTGCTGGGAACTGAAGACGGCGACAATTGTGATGATGACGCGACTGGAAGAACGCACCAGGATCAAATGCGATCAGTATTGGCCCACGCGTGGCACTGAAACCTACGGTCAGATCTTTGTTACCATCACCGAGACACAGGAGCTGGCCACGTATAGTATTAGGACATTCCAACTGTGCCGTCAGGGATTCAATGATCGTCGCGAGATCAAACAGTTGCAGTTCACCGCCTGGCCCGATCATGGTGTACCCGATCATCCGGCTCCATTCTTGCAGTTCCTCCGTCGTTGTCGTGCTCTCACGCCACCTGAATCTGGCCCTGTTGTTGTCCACTGTTCGGCGGGTGTGGGACGCACAGGCTGCTACATTGTTATCGATTCGATGCTGGAGCGCATGAAGCACGAGAAGATCATCGATATCTATGGCCATGTCACCTGTTTGCGTGCCCAGCGCAACTACATGGTACAGACGGAGGATCAGTACATCTTCATACACGATGCCATACTGGAGGCCATAATTTGTGGTCAAACTGAGGTGGCTGCCCGCAATTTGCACACCCATTTGCAGAAACTGTTGACCACCGAACCGGGCGAGAGTATTTCCGGCATGGAGGTAGAGTTCAAGAAGTTATCCAATGTTAAGATGGACTCATCCAAATTTGTTACCGCCAATCTGGCCTGCAATAAGCATAAGAATCGCCTGGTTCACATTTTGCCATACGAGTCGAGTCGTGTCTACCTTACGCCCATACACGGCATCGAGGGTAGCGACTATGTCAATGCCAGCTTCATCGATGGTTATCGTTATCGTTCAGCCTACATTGCGGCCCAAGGACCTGTGCAGGACACCGCTGAGGACTTCTGGCGCATGCTCTGGGAGCACAACTCCACCATTGTTGTCATGCTGACCAAGCTCAAGGAAATGGGCAGGGTAAGTAGTAGAGGGGAAGTACCTCACAGCTATGAAGGTTTCTTTATCTCTTTTTTTTTTTTTTTGTCATCTGCAGGAGAAGTGCTTCCAGTATTGGCCTCATGAACGCTCTGTGCGCTATCAGTATTACGTTGTGGATCCCATTGCCGAGTACAATATGCCGCAGTACAAGCTGCGTGAGTTCAAGGTGAGTTGGGGCAGTGAAATCGGTGCCTAGTAAAGGGTTAGGGCTTTCACAATTCATACTAAATATCTTCATTCTCAGGTAACTGATGCCCGCGATGGCTCCTCGCGCACCGTACGGCAGTTCCAGTTCATCGATTGGCCCGAGCAGGGTGTGCCCAAGTCCGGCGACGGCTTCATCGATTTCATTGGTCAGGTGCACAAGACCAAAGAGCAATTTGGACAGGATGGTCCCATCACGGTGCACTGCTCGGCTGGCGTGGGACGCACTGGAGTCTTTATCACTCTCAGCATTGTGCTGGAGCGCATGCAGTACGAAGGTGTGCTCGACGTATTCCAAACTGTGCGAATTCTACGCTCCCAGCGACCCGCCATGGTGCAGACTGAGGTGAGACAGACAGCAAGAGAGAGTTTATCAAATATGCAATATATATTTAATTTCCCTATATTTTCTGCTACAGGATCAATATCACTTCTGCTACCGCGCCGCCTTGGAGTATCTCGGCTCGTTTGACAACTATGCCAACTGAGCAGGCAAGGCTGGAGAGATGCCGAAATAGAACAAATGGAGAACGGATAATGGAGAATAAAGTCCAGACTACAAAGATATAGAGAGAGGAGAGAGCAAAAATCTTGTCGAATTCTTTGCATATTCGTTTCGAAAACTGTACGCATAATACGCATTTACGATAGACATACGGATACCTTAACTTTAAAGTATTATAGCCAAATACTGCCCACATACTACTTACTATTTACTGTTTACTATACTTAATACATACCATGTTTGTTTGTACTACTACTATTACTATTTTTCTATTTGTTTCCAACTGTCTCCGTCTTTATATGATTTTCGTTTTCGGTTTGCATTTCCGTTTCGATTTTGTATAATGTGAACTCGAGAAGACTGTTAAAAGTTTAATTATCAGTAATATGTATATGTATATGATATGATATGAACCCATTCTCTATATACGTATACTACCAAACATACAGTTTTTGCTCCAAACTAATCGAATGTAGTCAATCAGTACTTGTTGTTGTTGTGGGGCGTGCGACCCCATGCGCCCCACTGGTAACCTATACATATTTTAAATAAGGACTTGGTAGCTATAAAACGTACCGCCTAAAATGAATCTCGACGAAGGAAAGGAGAGAATAGAAGTAGAGTGTGAAGAAAAGAAGAATCCAATTATCATTACAAACAATCAATCAAATACGTTTAGTAATCTTTTTTATACTTACTTACTACGAGACCCCTACTTAAAAGTGTCTGCTTAGGTTCTTAACTTAACAATGCTTATCCAATGCGAAAGGAAAGAAGATGGAATGGAAATGAACGAAGGAATGGTAAACCGTGCAATTAGTCAAAAAGTCTTGCGTAGTGCATATCTATGAGTCGGCTAGTTTTAGTTAGTTCTTAGATTTAGTTAACAGTTATCGCTTAGTCTTAGTTACACATTAATACTTAAGAACTTACACACAAGTATTTGCTAGGCAGACTATTTATCCTTCCAGCTTCGGAGATTATTGACAATGTGAAAAGTCTTCACTTCTTCTATATCCTTCCAAGATTGTTCAGAGATTAATATACGAGTATATAACTTTTATTCTTTGTTAGTTTTCCCCCTGCATCGGGCTTGTTTTATACAATATAATGAAATTATTTTTATCCTGTATATACCACAAGAACCCATTGAAGTTATTCGACGAAGAAATTAGGATCCTAAAGCTAGAGAATTATGGTACCTAAAGCGTATGATGAAGACAGCTATAGATAATAATAATAATCCAAGCGAAAAGTAATAAGATAACTGTAGATATGTATTGTAGAATTATATAATATATACATATACTTATATGAAAACCTAAAAATGAATATAGTATGTACCACATACGATTATAAAACCGAAAAACGCTACACCATTATATGGCATTATAAACTAAGAGAATAAACAGTTAATGTACATACCAGATAGGAAGATGATCCAATGATGATGATGATGATGAATAGAGAGATCGAATAGAGTTATTCAAATCGGAGTAGTATTTATATAAATGACGTTAGCAAGCAAATGCATAAAAGCGATAACTAAATTATTAGCCCGAACACATGTTAAACAACAATAGGAATTCGTATATGTATGTACACTTAACCATATGAACATATATAGCGTATATATACACATGAACCACACACACACACACACATATTTGTTACAACAAGCAAGTTTAGCGAGTTGCCCAGAATTGGGAAGATGAATGAAAGTTAGGCCATAGTAAATTCACATGGACCCGAAGTGGGAAAGATTTGGCATTATTATAATAAATATATATGAAGGAATGGAAAACATAATTAAAATTATAGCGTAAACAGATAGCAACAAATAGATGTCTAGACTAATGGTAACCAACCACCAACCACAGCGTTGCAAGCATATAAGTATTTAGCATACTTAATAAATATATAAATGAATTACAAATTTACATACATACAGACGAACAACAATACAAATTATATATTGTATATTACATCAATTTGTCGGCTTGTCAAATTTTGTTAATATATTAATTGTTTAATATTATATACATACATACACACACATATATATTTTAACAATTAGTCAGATATTAACAATTTTAATGATACAGACAGACATACAAGAGAATAATCAAGCAGCCACACATGAGATTGCGCGATCGTATTTCATATATTGTATACATAATTGTTTAAGTAAGTGACACATTACGTTAAAGCATTACCATACGACTATATGTATCAGATAAATATAATTTTCGAAACCCGAAAACCAATGAAAGACAAAATAAAATAAATATTTAAAAAACTATATTAATCTTTTCATTCAAATGTAAATGTTTCTTAGATCCTAATTGAGTTTTACAAAACTGCATTAAGCGCATAACAAGAAAAAAAAAGGTATAAAGAAAACATTCAACTTGTAGAGTTCGCAGGAGAAGTTTCTTCTTTGTTGGCCTGATTCATTTCGGACAATATGTTCAAGGGATCCTCGCTGCGCAAGTAACCATTGTGCTCGGGCTGCGATTCGAAGACAACCTCACCCCGTATCACACGCACGCGTGGACCGTGCGCACGTGCAGTGAACTTCACCTTGCCACAGGTGTCCGGACGTAAACGACGATGTGCCCGCAATCCACTGACCACAACAAAGCTCTTGTCACAGCCGTAGCACTTGTAGCGCTTCATGCCAATGTGACGTGACAGATGTGAAATGAGCGTCTCACGGTGGGTAAAATCAAGTGAGCAAACCTGCACAAAGGTTGAACAGATTAGAATAGATTTGTTTATGGGGGGAGTGGAGAATATATACACACCTTGCACTTGAATGGCTTCTCGCCGGTGTGCCGGCGCTGATGCACACGCACCTGGCCAGGTGTGCGGAATCGCTTGTCACAGTAATTACATTTATGAGGCAGCTCGCCAGTGTGAATCATTTTATGGATGCGCACAGCACCCACGGTGGTGAAGGATTTATCGCATATCTCGCACTTATATTGCTGTGAACGAGGAGTGGCTGAGCCACGCCCCGACTTAGTGGGCACATCTGGTTTAGGAGGAGAAGGAACAACTACGGGAGGAGGTGCAGGCACGCCAGGAGCTGCGGCAGGAGCTGCAACTTCGGTAGCAGGCGGAGCAGGTGTTGTAACTTGAGATGGAGAGGAGACTTCTGGTTTGGGTGACTTAGGCTGCGGGGGTAATGCTTCTGGAAATAAAAATTATATTTACTGATTGAAATAAAACAGAGTCCCCAACGGATAACTCACTCTTGAAGGTCTTAACCTCGACTTCCATGTCATCAAACTGTTTCTCTGGAATGTTGTGGGCGCTTGTCAAATGGTTGCAGAACGCCAAATACTGTTCGTAGCAGCGGGCGCAGTGTGGACACTGCCAGTGGAATCGATGCTCGGGATAGATGTAGCGCATTTCACGTACCTTTATATTACTCGCCTTGGTGGGCGCCATACGTAGCACTTCCAGCTGTGTGGGCAATGTGGCTGTGTTGGTGTTGCTCTTCTTTGCGTGCAACACGCTGCCAGGCAACGGCAACGACTGCTCAATGCTACGAATTTGATTCTGAAATTCTGTAATTATCTTACGAGATTCGGGTAAACTCTCAAACAAACTAAGATCACTGAAATAGTTATTCCGATTGATGGGAACCACTGAAACTGGTTGCGGACTAGCAACTGTTGATGTTGGATGGGGCACATCAACTGGTGGGGGTGCACTTGGTGGCACAGCCTGGCTAATAGTCATGGCCTTTGGCAGGGTAATAATCTTGCTGCCAATTGTACAGCTGTTGGTATTTACAGCCGATGTAGTGGGCTGCAATTTGACTATTTTCGTATTTGGAGGCAACTTGATCACCATACAGTTGTTTGGCAACATCTTCAGTATGTTGGTATGGTTGTTATTGTTGTTGATTTGATTGTTCGCTGCAATATTTCGATCGGTCTTCGAAGACTGCAGAATGTTCTTTTTCTTCAGAATGTTCGGACGCTTGGCTGGAGCTGCATTGGCAAGTGGGATCAATGGAACATTGCTTTTATTTACTGGAATAACTGTAAGAGAAATGAATATATTGGTTTGATACCTTCAATATTGATCTGTTGATCTTAACTTACACTGTATTGGCGGATTCATAGGCACTTTCGATGGCACAGCATCCGATTTTAATGGTTTCTTAATCGAGGGCAATCGCAGTTTTCCACGTAGTTTGCCTGCTAGACTTGTGCCGTCATTAAAGGTGCACACTTGAGGCTCCTCTTTGGGCTCCATTTTAATAGCCACATCGTGTGGTCTGTAGTGCTTCGCCTCCTGCAATTCTCGCTGCTCATTCTCATCCAGCGGTTCAGCTTTGATGTCCACATCGGCACTGAACTCAGTTGACGACTCCGAGTCCAAAGTGCTGGCTGCTACCAGCTGACCAGCAGTGTCCTGGGTATCAACGTATTCCAGTTGTCCGCAAATCTCTTTGCTGTGCTGTCTATGAAGCTGCAGTCCCTGACGCGAATAGAAATGTCGACGGCAAAGGGCGCAGACAAAACGGCGTACATAGAAATGACTTAACATGTGCTTGGCCAGGCTCGAGGCAAAACGGAAATCAAACTGACAAAGCTGCAGAGAACATATAAATAACTTTTAAACACTGATCTTTCATAGATTCTCTCACTTACCCTGCAGATGGAATTATTGATGCCGCCGGCATGTTTGCGAAATTCATGCTCCTGTACTTCATCCAACCCATCGCACCAGTAGCCGCAGCCGTAAGAACAAAAGTGACGGTTCAGTTGATGATTGATCTGATGCGAGGCGAGTGCTAGATAATTCTCACAGTGTAGCCGGCATATCTTGCATGCATATGTGCTCAGAATCGGATCTTTATTATTCTCAGCAGATGACGTCACAAATAACTATAGAACAACAACAACAACAGATGTTACTCTCTCGTCCATTTGTTAGTTTGTTTGTAAGGTTAAGTTTTATACCTTTTGCTGCTGTTCAAGAATGCTGAAGCTTTCTATGAATTTCAACTCATCCTCGGACTTGACGTCGTGCACTGGCACCGTTATCATATTCGGCTGCTCCTCGATTATTTTCATAAGACTCCCAGCTGCAATGTTTGAGAAATCGAACAGATAACTAACGGTATAGTGCGTAATTAAAGAACGCGCAACACATGCTCACAGACGCACAAACACACACACACATAGAAAAAGTCATGTGCAGGCATGCGAAGGCAAGCCAACAGTTATATTTACCGCAAGATAATTCCAGCGTCGGCTCATTATCGCCTTCATCTAGCTCAAGCTTTATCTTTGTATCATCAATATCTAGTTCCTCCTTAATAATTACGGTTTCCTCCTGCATTATGTTTCCTTATCTCATGCAGTCACAAAAAGAGTGCGCAAAATAAATTACCGCTGCGATCAGTTGACGTTATCGAGTGCAGTCCAAAATCTTATCGAATAATAACCCGTCATGCAGTGCCGATATATCACAGAGCGGCGCCAACTGAATATCGATATAATTTCAAATCTCGGACGCATAGCTTCAACAGAACATTGTAATATACAAATTGAAAATATATATTTTAATAACTTTTTACACTCAAAGGTAAACTTACTATTTATTTACATTTAAATAACAAAATACTAAATCGGGTTAAATTAATTTTATTTTCAAACAATAACATTTCGATAAATCCAATTGACCACCGATAACTGTGTGCTGTTAATAACAGTTCGAAAAAATGTTAAGTCTGTCACTCGCATGTATGTGTGCGTGCAAGCAAATCGTGCAGGGAAAACCAACAACAACACCAAAACCAAAATAAATCAAATATTTATTTAAAGTGCCTAATCAAATGCCTATTTCTTGAGCCGTGCAAGTGCCGAAAGAAAGGAACAAGAAATGAGCAACAGTGAGGATTCACAGCAATACCTCAACGATATGTTGGTCAAAGACGAGGACGAAGCGTCGGGCGGTAAGAGAAATGTGAAAAATAATCAATGTTTTGGTGCGGCTTTACTAAAATCGAGTCGCTTGTCCTCTTGCAGACGAGTCGGACAGACAGGACGGACATGGCAGCATGTTGCGCGAACAGGATCGCTTCCTTCCCATCTGCAACATCATCAAGATAATGAAGGTGCCTGTGCCGCAGAACGGCAAAATCGCCAAAGACGCCAGAGAGTGTATACAGGAGTGCGTCTCGGAGTTCATATCCTTTATAAGCAGCGAGGCCATCGAGCGCAGTGTGGCCGAGAATCGCAAGACTGTTAATGGGGATGATTTGCTGGTTGCCTTCAGCAATTTGGGCTTTGACAACTATGTTGAACCGCTCTCCATTTACTTGCAAAAGTATCGCGAGGTATGAGCTTTTTGTTCTGTTTATTCTCTTGAGATTTTTTCGATCCCTAACTCCATCCTGTTTGTCTTGTTTCCGCTGCGCAGTCAAATAAATCGGATCGCAATTTATATCTCGAGGGCAGCTACATGCAGAGCGACGACGGCAACGAGGCTGGCAAACAATAGCTTTACCTGGGGGGGGAAGGGGATTTTAGTTTTAAGGGAAGGTGCAAAACGTGTTCCGTTTTTTGTAAATTTATTACTATAAATGCACAAGTCGGTTTTGACAACGGCATCTGTTGAAAAAGCAAACAAAAGATATTTTTTGAATCAAAAATAGAAGTTGAATACAGTCAAAGCCGACCTACGAAGGTCATATAAACCAAGCTATAAACAAGGAAATTTACTTATATACCACGATAGCCCATAGTAAAAGTCAAGTTGTACTTTTAATAGTTCATTTTATGTGTATATTTTATAAAACACCAAGTACTTTTGTATACTCTACAGGTTTACAAAGATATTACATAGTATGATATATGTAATTTATATTATTATATCAAATAAAATCAAATTTTTTCACACAAATTGATAAAAACAAAAGCCAAAAGCTACCTAAGGAACGTTGTGTGTATGTTTGTGTGGGCGATAAAATATATATTATATGTATATATGGCCTGTCTTCAAATGCCTCGAAACACATTAAAAAAATAGAATAATACAAAAGAATAATGAAAAATTTAATTAACATTAGGTAAACTACGAATAGTTAAATGTATGTGTATGTTTTCGTATCTGTGTGAGTGTGTATGTGTGTTTAAGGAGTATATGGAAGTCGCTACTTAAGAGTAGTAGGCGTTATAACAATAGACGTGATGCACTTAGTTAGTAGATACAATGATAGGATACTTAGTTGTGACTAAAACTAGGCTAAAATGATGTGGCTTATACACATGTGGGTTCCAATAACACATATTATAATAATAATGACACTCTATATTCCCACGCTGACTATACGCAGTAGCTGCAAAACTATCGAAAATACTATCGTATCGAAAGGTAGCCTCCATACGATAGTACTAACGTTAGTTCACATATGTATTGTTAGTAGTATTTGTATTGTATTTCTAGGGTTAATTGTTACAGCATCAAATCGTCGCTCTCCAAGGGCTCATCCTTAATTCGCAACATCATCTTGCTGGAATCCATGGCATAATCGTTATGGAATATGTTGCTGTCCGTGTGCTTTAAATGCAACGTGGGAGCAGCCTCGGGAACCAGTTGACCTGGCTGGATGAAGCAGTAGCTCTCAAAATGCCGACTGCAAATGTGCTTTGAGTTATCCCACTTGGGAATGGGATCGATTTTAAGATTATGGCACCACTTGGCTCGTTGATTGCGGTGCTCTGGGAAGTTGAGCAGTGGCAGCTGCAGTTCCTCTTCGCTGCAAATGAGGCAGCTTCTCGCTAACGTTGGCAAATGATCGTCACATATGTATAAGTTACTAAAGTCCTGCGTTACGGAGACTCTGAGCACTGCACACCATTCCTGAAGCTGCCGAGGATCTAAAGAAGTCAAAATTAGTTATTGGATCTCTGAGAATTTTAAGCTCACTTACCGCTGGGAAACTTGTGTAACTTTTGCTGCATATCCTGTGGACAACTGGGCATGAAACAACGTGGCGCCGCTGGACGAGAACGCGGAGGCATCCGTTCTTCTCGCACAGTTTCTGGTCGCAGATGAAGAGTCGGCACCGCATTGTACATGAGACGACGCACGCCAATCAACTGCGGATCAAAGTGACGACTGCAGATGAGCTTCGTGTTGCGCTGGGATTCGGTGAAATGCATTCCCGTTGCCGCCTCCCATTTGTGTATGTCGCTCAGCCTGTTCGGCAGTCGGAAAAGCTTAATGCCATCCCCACGTGGACTCCGACAGTAGGGTAAGGAGCAAGTCTTTATCTTTACAAGCTGATTGTGATTTTGCTTTCTTTTTTTCCAATGTGGCTGACGCACTGACGCATTTCCATCTTCCATGTCACCATCAGCATCATCATCATCATCGCCATAATCCTCCTCCAGCATTGGCTGTTTTAGATCCAAGTCAAAATCCACATCCATTTCATCATTCTCCAACTGTTGCCGACTCTGTTCATTGGTAAAGATTTCCTGGGGCACATTGTCACCCTAGCTCCAGTGTGGGCACCGCCCAGGGACGCAGCTTACGCAGACGAATACATTGCGCCTCAAAGTGTACACTGCATATCATTGTTTTCCAGGGCCTCCGTTCATCATAGCGTATTCGCAGATTATGCATCCAGTGCTGCTGTAGTTGATGGGAACGGGGGAATTTATAGATATGCACACCGTGCAGAGATCGTTGACGCTGACAATGCACCAGCGAGCACTTGTCGTAGCCCGACTTGACTGGATTATAGCACGTCATGGTCGTTGTATCCTCCTGCTTAATACTGGGCAAGCGCAGATCCTTCCAGCGTCCGTTATAGGTTTGACTGTGCTCCGTCTTTATGTTAGCTTCCTCTACCCCTGCATCCTCATGCAGCTGCATCTCTGGCACCAGAAAACTAAACTCATCCTCATCTTGCATCGCATCATCGTGATCCTCTTCCTGCTCCTCTTTGATATACAAGTGTTGCTCTGAGCTGCTCTTCTGCTTATCCAAGCGCATGCTGATGGCCTCAAAGTCGCTGTCGAAGAGCTGCAAGGGAGCACGTGGACCCAAGTGCAGCGTGGGCACACTGCCGTGCAACAGGCGCATATTCAAGAGACAGATCGGCTCAAAGTGAGCGCTGCATATGCGATAACGCCAACGGAAGACGGGATCAAATGGCACCTGTGTATTATGCTGCCACTTGGCACACATGTCCTGCGAGTGGGGAAATTTGTGCAGCGTCATGTTCTCGGTGGTCAAATGATTAGGACAACCATCGACTTGGCAGAACTTGCTCGACTTGCGAGGTGGTGCTGGGCTAGGCAGGCACAGACTTATATTATCGCCACCTACCACCCTTGACTTTGGTGTTTGTTCTAATGGCTGCTCAATGGGCTGCTCCTCATCGCCATCGCCAACATTGAATTCACTCTCATAGATATTCGAAGGTCGGTTGGGGCCCAACTGCAATGTGGGCATGGCACCACGCCTTAGGCGAGAGCCTTGAAAACAATCTTCATCAAAATGATAACTGCAAATGCGAAAACGCCACGAGACACTTCTGCACACCTTCACTTGGGTGTTGTGCATCCACTTTTGCATTGACTCCCACGACGTGGGAAATTTGTGTAATTTCACACTGCCACAGATATCGTTCAAGGTCACGTGGCAGCCTTGTACACTGCAATTGCGTGCAGTGTACTTGTTGCCATTACTGGCAAAGATTCCATTGCTAGGCAACGGTCCAGCCGCCGCCTGTTGTTCGGCATAATTAAGATTTGCCTTTGTGTCCATTTGCTCGTATGTTCTGCACTTCTCCACATGGCCCACCTCAAGCAGCACCTCCAACGGTTGCATCTCCAGCGGCTGCTGCGAACTAGCATCCTCCCCTCCATCCACTGGAGGCTGCGAGTAATCCTCTTCTTCATATGCCAGCAGATTCTCCTGTTCCATCTCCGTTTCGGGCTCAAGCTTGACTTGCACAGCTTCATCATGCTCTTCATCCTCCATCATTGGCTGAGCTATTTGCGCCTGCTCTGCTGCCCATTGTTCATTCATTTGTTGCCATTCAGCCTCTGTGGGATTCTGATATATTTCCGGTTCACCTGGTTCGGGCTCAGGCAACTCCAACGTTGGCATACTCCATGGCTTGAGGCGGCGTGTTGTGTCCGTAAAGCAATTGGGCTCAAAGTGTTTGCTACAGATCTTGTACATGTAACGCTGTTGCTCGTAGAACACCAACTGCATGTTGTGCAACCACATCTGAAGTATATCCCGACGCGTGGGCAGACCATGAAGGCAGCCGCCATCGCGGGTTTTCAGAGTCCTGCAGCCACGCACGGCACAACTAATGATACGTATGCGCACACTATTTCTCGCAGCTGCATAGTTATCCTGCAGAAGTTCCTCTGTTGTGTGCTCGGGGAAATTATCTACGCTGTGCTCGTAAAGAAGGATCAAATGGAGCGGGCACAATTTTAGTTGCTGCTTCTTTTCTTGCTCCTTCGGTTCCTCCAACTCCATGTAGGCTATCCAGGCGTTACGCATCTCTTGCGACTGTGGCAAATTGTAGCTTATCCGTAGATAACTCTTCTGCAACTCCACACACTGAGGAAAACAACAATCATAGCTGTATCCATTTCTATTGCAATAACGTTTCATTTTGGAAGCCGACAACGAAGTCAGACAACTGGAGCGATGTATATCTTGATGATCATCGTGTCCCAACTGCAGTGTGGGCATGGCACCCAACTGTAGGCGTCCATTCTCCAGACAGTAGACCTCAAAGTGCGCATTGCAGACTTTCAACTCCGCCAACTGTTCCTTGTTTGCCTCGAGACGAATGTTCCTCAGCCATTTTTCTGCCAGTGTTCGCACCTTGGGAAAACTGAAGAGCTGCACATCAGTATCCTCTTCCTCTGCATCCTTATCCCGTCCACAATTGGGCACACAGCAGACATCAGCAGGAGTCTCAGACACCTCGGTGCAACGGGCCCAATTCGAAGGGTTCTGCAATATCTCAACATCCGCAGTGTGACCCAAATGAAGTGTGGGACGTGCTCCCCGACGCAGCTGTTTATGCACATTCAAGCAATGCGACTCGAAGTGACGATCACACACAACACTCTTCTCAATTGAGATGGTCGATCGATCCAGCTGCAAATTGTGACACCAATCTAACAACTGCGTGAAACGTTTCGGCATCTTGAACAGGCGGCGACGCGGTCCATTTTCATCTTTTACACAACCGGGCACCACGCAACCCGTCTTATTGATGCCACGACTAAGCTCCAGCGTAGGCACTGCATCCGCTCGCAACTCTCCTGTATCCGGATTAAAACAATGTGGCTCAAAGTGAGATTGACAAACCTGTGAAAGGAACATAATTAAATAGTGTGTGGGAGGGGAATCTATGGCTCACTGCTCACCTGAAAGCCATCGCTGCTGGCCTGCATGGAACGATGCTTGCAATTGGCAGCCCACTTGCGTATGGTGGGTCGATCTGTGGGATATGGAAAGAGACGCAGATGCTCACTACGAGGCTCAAAACAGTCCAGCACAGAGCAGTAGTTGGCCCAAATAAATTGCAGCGTGTGTCGATTCTCATGTGTGTCCGCAATGTTTCCATTGTGCTTGGCATTGGGAATGATATGACCATCGTGTCCTAGCTTCAATGTGGGCACAGCCCAACTGCTTAGCTGCTTCTTGCAAATGGCTTCCGCTTCGAAATGATCCTGGCAGACAAACAGATGCTGTGGATCCGCCAGACGTGGCTTCTGCTGTGTGTTCACCAGCCACTTGAGCAGCAATGTTTCAGAAGTGGGAAAGCGAAAGAGACGCACCAACGAGTTGGCCTGCTGGCCACAGCTGGGAATGCAACACATGCGCAACTTGCCACGTGGACTTGGACTTGCGCTGGCACTCGGACTGCCAGTGAAAGCCAGCTCTGTCTTGATCCGCAATGGCAGCTCTAAGGGCACGGGTACAGGTTGTGGAAGGACTTGCTCTACCTCTTGTCCACTCGCATCCAACTTGGGATTCCTATAGATATTTGCATCGTTGTGGTGTAGTTGCAGCGTCGGCACCGCCCACAATTTGGGACGCACTGGACCCAGACAACGTGGCTCAAAGTGGAGCATACAAATGCGATAGATATAATGCCTGTTGGCATCGTATTTGATCTTGGTATTGTGCAGCCACTTGGCAAACATCTCCGAGCAGGTGGGCAGCTTGGTCAACCTTATGTTATCGGTATACTTGGAATAGCAGCCGGGCACGGCGCAGCGCAACTTCATGGCCATGGTGGAGTTGGCAATCTGTTCGTAGGTTTCCTGCAGTTGACGCAACACTGTCGCTGGCACCTCCTGCGGCAGCGAGACCTGCTCGTATAGCTGCATGTAGTGCATCACACAGAGCTGGCCATCGCCGGGCAGCTGAGGCATGGGTTGCCGAAGGAACTCAAGCCAAGCCTGCTGTACAAGATGATGCTCAGGCAAATCATAGCCACGATAGAGATTGAGGCGTGCACACGGGCAGCTTGGCACCAAGCAGGAAGATGAGGCGGTGGAGTTTTGATTTCTATATAGATTGGTATCATTGTGACCCAGGTTCAAGGTTGGCATACAATCCTCAAGTGCCTCACCCGGTTGCACATCAAAGTGTTCGCTGCAGACACGTGTCTGACTGCCGATGGGAATGCTCTGGGGTAGATTGAGATTGTGCAACCATTTGCGCAGTCGAAAGCGATTGCTGGGCAGACGATGTAGCTGTACGTCATTTGCCCGCTTGCCACAGTGGGGCAGGCAACAGCTGAGCCCATCCTCCTGCTCCTCCTCCATCTCCTGCTTAATCACTGCTCGTTGATGATGATGATGATCGGGCGGTTCCATTGCTTCCAGCTTCCTTTTGCGACAGTGTTTCAGGCTCCAAAGCCGAAAAACCGAATGTTGCGGCTGCTCATCGAAGATGCCTCCCATGGGCTGCGCTTGTCCGTTGCATCTGTAGATTAGGGGCGTGTCATGGCCCAAATTTAATGTGGGCACTGCATGCTGTTTGAGCTTACGCGTGCCCAGAACCTCCGCCTCGAAATGCTCAATGCAAACACGTCCCACGCAATCGCTCTCGGGAATTTGTAGATTGATACTCCACTTGCGCAGCTGCAGGCGATCCTTGGGAAAACCAAAGGTGCTCAGCTGATGTGTTGCAGTGCGTTCTTTGCGGCAATGCCTTAGACAACAAATTGGCGTCACATTATTCACGGGCTTCTCGCGACGTAGCAGCGGCGGGAGCGGATGCTCTAGCTTCACTTGCGGCGTATCAGGCAGCAACAGAAGCTCATCATCATTGCCAGGAATATCACCTTCATCATCATCGGCTGCATGGTCGTCAGCAAAGGTTTCAACCAGTTCCAATGGATCGAAGTAACCATGATCATCATCCTCATCTGCATCCACATCTTCTTCCTGCTCATCATCATCATCATCTCCATTTTCCAGCTGTGTCTGCTCTGCCTCCGCCTCCTCCTCATCTGGTTCAATTTTTTCCTTTTTAATCTTAATCAGCGATTCTCTGCTTGCCTCACCCTCCTCCACCTCTGGCTCTGCGACTCCATCCATCTGCAGTCCCGCCTTAATGGCCTCGTTGTCAAAGACCACGCCCTCATCATGTCCCAGCTTAAGTGTTGGCACTGCACCCGTCTTAAGCTTCAGCTTGCCACGCACCATTGGCTCGAAATGATCGGCACAAATGCGTCCGCGACACTGATCTGGAGCCAAGCGTAAATTCACTCGCCATTTTTCCAGCAACTCCTCGCTGCGGGGATAACGATAAGTCCTCAAGTCATTGTCAATACTTCGCCGCTTGCGGCAGTGCGCCAGCGCACAGGTGGGCGTAAAGAAGCCCGGTATATTCTTTGGATTCTCATAAATCGGTTGCTCTTGATGTCCCAGCTGCTGTGTGGGGATTGCCCAGCCACGCAGCTGCTTGCCATCGATGCAACGTCGATTGAAGTGTGCGCTGCAAACTTGCGACGTCTTGTCCACTTCGCTGGCATCCAGACGCAAGTTGTGGCGCCACTTGCTCTGCTGTTGTTTGCCAGTTGGAAAGGGAAATAAACGTGCGCCGTGCTCCAGTCGACTGCGACCACAATTGGGCACGCAGCACTTCAAGTCCGCAAGGCGTTTCTTTATTTTTACCTAAAAAGAAGTAGGAAAATGTCAAACTGATGCAGAAACAGTAACTCGGGCAGCTACCCACCTGCTTGGTATTTAAATCCGTAGCCTCTGACATAGTAACATCCGTCTCCTCTTGCTCGGAGTGCTCCTCCTGCTTTATTCTGACCCTCAGACCTGATTCCTGTACACGTCGCTGACGACCAAACAAGTTGCTTTGCAACTCTGCAGGATTTACCCGGAATAGATCTTCCGTATCGTCGTGTCCCAACTCTAATGTGGGTATGGAACCAATATAAAGACGTGTCTTGCCAATGCAAATGTCCTCAAAGTGTGCATCACAGATCTTATAACGTTCGCGCTCCTTAAACTGGAGATGCTCCAGTCGCAGATTGTGTTTCCAGCGCTCGAAAAGTGTAGGATCTTTGGGGAAGCTATTCATTTGTACTTCATCGAATTTACGCGTCTTGCCGCAGGTGGGAACACAACACTTGAACACGGGATCAACATAACGTTCCTCTGGCTTGGGATTCGTAATAAGCTCAATCTGAGAGTCATCGTGGCCCAACTCCATCGTGGGTATCGCCCACTTGTAAAGATGCTTCGGTCCTATGCAATCTCCATCGAAGTGTTTGTTACAGATGCGCACGCCGATACAATCGACAGGATTCATTTTCAGATTGTTACACCATTTCCAGAGCAAATCCTCATCATTGGTGGGAAAGCGGAAGAGACGCACATCTGGCTGCTCTTTGGATGACTCGCATCCTTCGATGGCACAGTGTTCCTCTACAAATGATTGCGCCTCATTTGGATAGATGTCCTCGTCGTCGTGGCCCAACTCCAGTGTTGGTATCGCTCCCGCACTCAGTCGCTTTCCATTGAACGAATGCGTCTCAAAGTGTTTAGAGCAGATGCGATACTGTTGCCGCATGGCACCTCTGGGTCGCATCCGTATGTTGTACATCCATTTGCGCAGCTGCGTGGGACTGTGCGGTAGTCGGAAGAGCTGCACGCCCTGACCACGTTGACGACGGCAGCTCTCCACAATGCAGACTCGCTGCAGACACAGCTTGTTGGCCTTGAGCTTGGCGGGATTCTGATAGATTTTATAGCCGGGTGGCGCATTGAGGTCCAGTGTGGGCACCGCCAGCGGTACAGGACACTTTTTACTCAACACATGCGGCTCAAAGTGGGCAGAGCAGAGTCGCCTCTGGGCACTGCCCACCAGTGGCACTTGCAGATTATGCGCCCACTTTGCCAACGTGGAACGATTCAGTTTGGGGAAGCGATAGAGCTGCACATTGTGCAGAGCACGCACCTTGCGGCAATGTGGCAAACAGCAACGTGGCACCCAAGTGGGTTTCGACATGCTTGCTCCCGCTCCCGATGCACCTGATCCTCTCTCGGTCTTAATTTGTGTGCGACGCTTGTAGATCATATGATGCTCGGGATTTTCGTACATATTTTCAACATTGTTGGACAGATTCAGTGTGGGTATGGCCCAAGGACGCATACGCTTGCCAATGCAATGGGATTCAAAGTGTAGATTACATATACGCATGCTGGACAACTTGGCGGCATCCACTTCGAGATTATGTGCCCATTTCGCCAGCACGGACGACTCCTCGGGCGGGCGATAGAGTTTGATATCATCGACACTAGGATTACGTTTACAGGTCTCCACACAGCACTCGCCCTGTTCCTCACCATTGTTGGGTGCACTGGGACGGGCATAGAACTCGGCCACCTGCTCCGGCGTTGGCAGTGGATATGCAATGTTGTCATGTCCCAGCACCAGCGTAGGCACTGCCCATTTCTCCAATCTCTTGTTGCGCAGGCAACGATCCTCAAAGTGCACCTCACAGATGGCATCGTTGAAGAGTTTAGTGCCATCGGGCACAGGTCGCTGCAGATTGGCGCACCATTTGGTCAGCAGCGAGACATTGCTGGGGAAACGGTGCAGATTGGCATGATCGCGATCCCGATTACGCTTGCACACAGCCACACAGCAGGTTTCACGTATATTCAGCTTCTTAATTACATCAGGATTGCGATGTATATCATCGTCGTCGTGCCCGAGATTCAGTGTGGGTACCGCGAACGGACGCATACAGCCGCCAATGCAATAGGGCTCAAAGTGTAGACTACAAATCCGCATTCCCTTATGCATCTTATCCTCGGGTATCTTAAGATTGTGACACCATTTGCGCATCTGTTCGGGTCGCCTCGGTATCGTATGGAATGTGATGTTCTCGTTGTTGTGTCGCTTGCTCTCACAACTTGGCACACAGCACACATCCATGCTGTCGCTCACATTCAGGCCCGACGCGGATCCACCCGATCCACTTCCCATGCCCATATACGATGCACTCAACTCTGGGTCGACATAGTGCGATGCCGAACTGGCCGACGAAGATGTTGAGGCAGCCGAATGACGCTGATATTTACTGTGATGATATGCGTGTTGTTGCTGATGTTGCTGCAGCTGATGTTGCTGCAGTTGATGCTGCTGCTGCTGGTGGTGGTTTGTGGGCGTAGAGGGAGTCGGTGGTGGCCACAGTTCGTTCTCATAGATGTTAAACGTATCGTTGTGACCCAAATGAAGCGTAGGAACGGCACCTGTCAAGGGAATTACGAGATTGATAAGTTTTACTTTGATTAAAGTGTTATTTTACTTACCCGGCGATAGTTTTCGCAATCCCAGTGCTTCTTTGATGAAATGTGCACTACATATCTTGTGATTCTTGCCACGATAGACGGCAGGATCAAGGCGTAAATTGTAAGCACCAACGTCGCAAGAGAACTTCATCTCTGGGGAAGCGATACAGCGACATGTTAAAGTCCGAGGAGCGGCTCCGTCGACAAAAGTTAAGGCAACAGCGCTTCTCTTCCACATACAAGTTCTTGGGATTGTCATGAATCTTGCCGTATTGGGCACCCAAATGCAGTGTTGGCACCGCCCATGGCTTTAACCGGAACTTGCCAATGCATCGCTCCTCAAAGTGTCGACTGCAGAAGTGACGCGGCTCCTTGGCCTGGACGGGCAAACGTGCGTTTTGGCACCACTTGATAAGACTCTTTATGTCCTTCGGGAAGTTGTAAAACTTGAGATTGCTTTCCCCTCGTTGACTGGTACAGTTGGGCATGCTGCAACGCGCCACCTCGCCGGTGGTAAAGGTGTTCGTTAGCTCGCGATTCTGATATAGATTGGCAACATCATCGTGTCCCAAATTGAACGTGGGCACAGCCCAATAGCACAATGAATATCGATTGATGCAGCGCTTCGGAAAATGCATGCTGCAGATGCGATAAGTGGCATAACTCGAGGCCGGAATATGAAACATCTTAAGGTTATGCAGCCATTGATGCAAGTACTTCTCGTCTTTGGGGAACGTAAAGAACTGCAGCGTGGGGCTGGTGCTCTTGCGCACACCACATAGAGGCACACAGCAAAGCGCATCCTCAGAATCGTCCAGCGTTGAGGAATGCGCCTGTGGACCACCAATAGCCCCGGCACCTGCACCTCCATGCAACGAGGCATCGCTTCCATATGCATTGTTATAGTTGCTGCTGTCATGCAGACTGTAGCCAGATTCGCTTGTTGTAGAATTGCTGTAGCTTCGCTCCAGTTTGACGTTCACTTCGTTCTTCAGAGAAGATGCAAACAATGCGGCACCATCGGCGTTTGCCTGACGTTGTTGCAACAGCGAGTTCAATGCCGCCGTTGCCGGTAATGCGCTGCCAGCAGTTGCCTTTTGATGTGGGGTCGGCACTGAAAGGGATAAATGGTATTAATAGGGGATGCTTTTAGTTGAAACTGTTAGAATGCCCTTACTGTACTTGGACTGTAACTCTTTATGTGTATCTGTATTCACTTACTTTCCATGGTGCCCATGTGACAATCCTGCAACTTGTAGTTGGCGCTCTGCTGATGCTGTTGCTGTGTGTGCTGCTGCTGAAGCGCCTGTGTGGCCTGTGCGCCTGCGTAATACTTGCCACAGAAATAGGGCGCCGCCAGACGATGCTCGTGCAGCTCTAATGCTGTTTGATACCATAGCCGGCAAATGGGACAATCGAAACGTTGCTGGAACTTATGCTGTGGCAAGTGCGCATAGAGCTGCTCCCGTGTGGCAAATGTAACCGAGCACATCTGCAATAATCAATGGAACAATTTATAATAGAATGCAATACAAATCTTTTGCAGATCTTACGTTGCAAACAAAGCTCTCATACTCGTGCTGCATGTACTCATGTGACTCGCACTCTGCAATGGTATCAAAGTACTTGCCACAATATTTATGGCAAAAGAACTTATCGGCCCTGTGAAGATGTTTGTGCTTTTGCAGTTCTTCGGTGTTCATAAAAGACATGGGACATATGTTGCACTTGAAGTCATACTCCTGTATGGTGCAACTACTCTCTGCCACATGCTGCAAGTAGATTTGCTTCTTGAAGAACACCTCCTTGCAGCGCTGACAAATCGGCAAGCTCTCCGAGGATCGTTCCGATTGCAGCTTGCGCCGCGGATAACTAAGCGGGTTCTGTAAAGGAAGTGATATATCATTAAATATTCTTCGATTTATTTGTGTATATACTGTACCTTTTGATACGCCTCATCCTTGACGGTCAGCTCTACCTTGGGACTCAGCATATCGTCGCCAAATTCCGGAAATTTACTAAAATCAGCGAACGGCGTATTATCATCAATATAGTTGGTTTTATACGCATGTTCGTCAATGGGTTCCGCTGAAATGAGTATGAGAAACTTGTATTCAAATCCCATAAAATGATCATCATTTCTACTTTTTTAATTGAACGCCTTTTACTTTAGGTGATATTTTGCACATTAATGAAATTAATTTTAAATTTAGAAATCTATTTTCGTTTCTTATCGACACGAATCTGTGCTGGGCGAAATTTTACGCTTGGTACACATACATTAAATATATTTTTTGCTAATTTACTATATGTGAGTATGTATGTACACAGTATATTCATAAACATTTATCTCTATAGCGTCGCGAGTAGTTTGGAATATGAGAGATAATGATTCTACTCTATCTATATTGTTTATATTCTGTGTATAGGGTTATGAAAATGAGATGGATGAGGTTAGGTCGCTTGGGGCACACGACCCGAATAAAATTCGAGATAATAAAAATAGAATAATGCATGAAAAAATAAATGTAGTCGAGCACTGAAAGCATTAGAATATTTAGCATTTTTAATATTTTTTTTAGTGTAAATAGTGTTTTTAATATATTTTTTTAGGTGTAAAAAATGAATATTCCAATAACTCATGAACTTTACTTCTAAAACTACATGAATGAAGCATGATCTAGATCTAAACAATTAATTTTAAAATTTCCATACCATAAGTATACAATCTATTGCGCACTAAGGTTTTTTCTTATAATATAGACTTCTACGAAGCTTCATCAAAAACAATCACGCAAAAAAAAATTGAATTGAAGAACCGAGAAAACCGAAAACTACAAAAGAGAATAAATACAATAGATTACAATAGAGTATACAAACAGAAAACATACACACACACTCCGCGCTAGATGACACTGTAATGAAACATTGTAAATGAAATGAAATCTCCGAAACGAAAACTAAAGTTTCTTTTCACACACATTTTCCTGTGTTGCTATGGTTATAACATATACTACAGAAGAAAATTAAGTGTTTGATTTCTACTCTCTGTGTGCATTCTCTCTGTGGCAACTACAGTGATAAGAAAGAAACACAGAGATAACACAGAAGTGAGAGTATTTTCCTTCTTTTTTATTGAAATACATAGGAATATGTTTTACTTTCTACTTAGTTCTTCCCAAATAAAAATGATATGTGCATGCGAGATATTCTCTTTTATTATTTACAATAGAATAATTGGACAGTTGCTCGTATGTGTTTGTGTATGGGTTGTATGTACATTTATTATATCATCAATTCACATGCGTTCGGATATATTCATTGTATGTAGGCCCCGCCCTTTTTGGTATAGTTATCATTTATTAGGGAACGTTCATATTACATAAGATTCGGGACTTTAAAGTAACACACCCACACAGACACACAGTTAATCAAAAGTTCAACGGATGATGGAAATTGTGTGTACATGTGTGCATAAGTTGTAGGGTTATAGCCGGTAATATAAAGCATCTATCTGAGCATGCATATAATATGCACATACAATATATATAGCATATATACATATATCAAATAGATACATACACACAGATACACTAGGCGAAACGCACTCAGAAACAGAGATACAGAGATACAGAACGTAGACGAACCGAGAACCGAAAACCAACCGAACGAACAAGCGCAAAAACCTCAGCGTAACTCAACTCAGCTACAAAACGTTTTATTGATTCGGCGACGCCAAAAACGGAGCTGAAATTACGGCTACTTACGCTATAGGGAAAATGGCCCCCAAGTAACTGTAACTGTTTGCTCTCTCTCTCTCTCTTTCTCTCTTTTCTCGTTCTTTCTGTTTGACACTCTCACTTACTCTCTGTCTGTACCAATTGCATGTTACACTGTTGTGTTTGCATTTAGGTGCGTGCGTTTATAGGTGCCTGCCTGCATGTGTGTCTGCGTGTGTTCGTATGTGCGTATGTTTGTGTGTGAATATGGATATCGATATCCCTAAAGCTCGATACTTACATTTTATTATCATCTCGCCTCGATTGGCGGGCGCCGGTGGCGGTGCCATTGGATTCTGGTAATGATGTTGCTGTTGTTGTTGTTGCTGCTGCTGTTGTTGTTGCTGTTGTTGTTGCTGCTGTTGTTGCCTTTGTCTATCATCGGATAGCTCCAATGGTTCGCTCTTTATGTAGGGATACGAGCTATGCATTAAACCATGCGGCATATACGACCGTTGACTGAGTTGGTGCTGTTGTTGTTGCTGCTGCTGCTGTTGTTGTTGTTGTTGCTGCTGCTGCTGATGTTGTTGGTATTGCAGCAGCTGGTTGTGCGCATAGGCCACATTATTGGCTTCAAGGTTATATCCCACTCCACCCACTGCACCCCCAGCAGCGGCAGCAGCAGCAACAGCAGCAGAGCCGTAATATGCTGCAGCTCCTGCTGCTGCCGCACCGTATGCATTCATAATGCTGTTGTTGTTGTTGTTATTGTTATTATTGGTTTTGCAGGGCGCCGCAAAGGCTCCGACTCCGGCATGCGGATGGTGAGGGGGAGGGTAGGAAGCAACATGTGAGTACCAACTGTGCTGTTGCTGTTGTATTTGTTTATGTTGTAGCTGCTGTTGATGTTGATGATGTTGTTGTTGTTGCTGCTGCTGCTGCTGATGTTGGAGCTGCTTGTTGTTGTTGCTGCTGCTGCTGGTAGTAGTGATGATGATGATGATGCGGTGGCGGCGGGGGGTTGTTGTGTTGTTGTGACATTACGAGAGAGATGGATAAATAATTGTGTGTGTTTTTGGCAAATTTGTTACCCGTTCAATTTGTTACACCCGTACTCGCGTACTCTTTCTGTTTTCTTTCTCTCTCTCTCTCTCTCGCTCTGTCTTTTTCATTTGGCGTCGTCTTTTATATACCAGTTTTTCACTGTTCTGCCCCCCTCAAGATATTGTGGCTGTGTGGGTCTGTGCGTGTATGTATCGAAATGTCATTATATTACAATTTGCGAACTTAAATGCCAATAAGACGGCGTTCGTATTTCGATGGCAAACATTTTAAACAATTAGCAGCACTTGAGCACATGTTCGCATTTTACCAATTGCAAATTGTTGTTTCACTGGGGGCGCGAGTGTTGAAATTTTCAACATCTTTTTTCGTTTCGTGTTTTAGCGCGACGCGACACAACAACTGCGTGCGTATATGTGTTGCGTTTGTGTGTGTGTACGACTGTGGTTGCCTGGTGATGGGGTATCGCAATGGCGCGTGCCAAACTTATCGATTGGCAATGTCATCGTTTATTGCAAAAGCTAACTTGCGATAAATATGATGTTCGCGAATTTAATCGGCGAAATTTTTAAATAACAATTCAAGATAATTTGCAAACAAAAACATTTAAGCTTTATTAAGTTATTTTGGGACCTCTGACACCCACACGTTGGCGCAGTTGCTCCTTGAGGACCTCATTGTCGACCACCATGTGTTCTGCTGCTATGGTGTCCAGTGTATCGCGCAGTAGTTGTTTTACTTGCGTTATTCGTGTTGAGTTCTTGGCGGATATGGGCAGTATATGCTCGAATTTGAGCACTCTGTTGGGACGAACTTCCTCGGGACACTCGGACAGACCACTCTTTAAATCCCGAATGCTTGGTTTGAGCTTTTTCAGCAGATCCTGCGCCCCTTCCTTATCCATTTTGTTTAGTAATAAGACGCAGGGTTTCTCCAGTAGAGTAGGATCGTATAGTTCCAGCTCCTTGTTCAGTGCATAGATATTGCTCAAGCAATCACGATGTGGATGCTTGGGACTTAACTGGAATCCAAATATGTCCACCATGAAGAGCAGCAAACGTGTGCGTTCAATATGCTTCAGAAACTTGTGACCCATTCCGAAATTGGCATGAGCCCCTTCAATTAGTCCAGGCAAATCGGCAACGGTGATGGATCTTAGATCGCTGTAATCAATTGTGCCGATCTGTGGTCGAATTGTGGTGACTAAAGAGAAATATGATATATATATTAGACAATAACACATTGAGATGCACTCATTTACTCACAAGGATATGCGGCTATCTTTGGCTTGGCATTGGAAATGGCTTTCAGCAACGTGCTCTTGCCAGCATTGGGAAAACCCACCATGCCCACATCGGCAATCAGCTTTAGATCCAAATTCACTGTGCGATGGTCGCCAGGACGTCCAAGGAAATTGTTGCCAATGCAGCCACCAGTGCCACCACCTGCTACAATGCACTTGGCATCGTTCTCATTCAAATCCGCCAGCAACTTGTTGTTCTCATCATAGACCTGCACGCCCACCGGCACTTCGATGCACTGATCCACTCCACGTTTCCCGAAGATGCTTACTTTGCTGCTATCCTCGCCACTTGAGGCCTGCACCCGTTTGTCTTTCAGGTTCTGGGCCACCCTGCGCAGCGTGAGTCCCTCCTTGGCAACGAAGTAAACACAGCCACCTTGGCCGCCGACTCCGCCGTACTTCGGCAACCCGTTTCCGCCATGTCCGCCACGCACTGTCAGACGCAGTGTATCCAGAAAAGTTGGACGAAAATGAGCACGCGCTGGCTGTAATTCAACACATTAAATAAATTGAATTTAATTTAGGTATTACGTATTTACCAATTTTGTCGATTTTAAAAGAAACTTAAACAGTTGCACCATCGCAAACAGCTGATTGAGCAGGCAAGTTTGCTGATCACAATTGGGAATAATATAATTGATAATTAAATTAAAAATTATTTCCCTCAATAAAAAACTTGTTGCACTGCACAAAATACAATTGTATAAGTAATTAATAGTTAATAAATATTTTGCTTAGCGTATAAACAGCTGTTATGCAGCTCTTTTAGAAGCAATTGTCGGTAAATACATATCGATATGTATATCGATGTGCTTTGCCATTCACACATAAGCGGAGCACGTGCGTTTTGTTTGTTGTTCTAAAGAGATTTTTAGATCACACATTGCGAAATGGAGCCGGGCATTTGTTACATTAAACCAGAGTAAATATTGTAAACAATAAAAAAAATACATATATTGAAAAGAAAATATTACAAACAGATACTTGGTAGCTGAACCTAATGGCAACCAGCAACGCCATGAGGTAACTGATGGAGAAACAAATAAAAGGAAACATGACGATGGAGATCCGCAAAACGAACCGACCAAGAAGCGCGACGGGAAGAAGGAACGCAAGCGTGGACAGAATAAAGTAAGTGTATAAGGAAATTGCATCATACTGATGTAAAGTGATTTCTACTCCCGCATAGAACCGCCCCGTATTCAAAGATGAGCGATTCTCGCATCTCTGCCACTCGTTGATCGATGGACCCGGTGGACCAGCCTGTGCACTTCCCAATTGTCGTTATGTGCACGATCTCGAAGCTTTTCTAGCAACTAAAGGCGAGGACTTGGGCGACAAGTGCGTTGTTTTTGCCACTAAAGGTTATTGTGCACGTGGCGTAACCTGTCGCTTTGCCAAATCGCATACAGACGCCGAGGGCAGAAACATTAAGGCGGATCACTACGATGAGAAGGCACAAACAACATACAATGGCATCAGTTCAGGTGGGTTTGTAGTGAGAACTATGTCTGTGGAAAGCTAATTGACTATATTTTGTACACACAGAGCTACAGGTGCGATTGCGAAAGCATGAATACGATTTCAGTCGCAGCAAGGAAGTTATAAAGCGGGCAGAAAAGATACGCGATGAACGCAAACAGCTAGAGCAAGAGACGAAGGCTTCCGAGGAACAGCAACAAGACAAGCAGCAGGCACAGACAGAGAATACACCTGGAGAGAAACAAAAGCCTACAGTGGAGAAGTGCGGAGAGGCAACACCCATTGGAAGCGCCATTGATGATTCTCAAGTCGGACGTGATGCTCAACGCAAACCTGTCGTAGATTTCCGTGAAAAACTGGTGCTTTCACCGTTGACAACTGTTGGGAACTTGCCATTCCGACGCATTTGCAAAGAGTTTGGTGCGGACATCACTTGCGGCGAAATGGCCTGCGCTGTGCCGCTGCTCAAGGGCCTTGGACAGGAGTGGGCGCTGACAAAGCGCCATGAGAGCGAGGACATTTTCGGCGTGCAAGTTTGCGGCAACAATCCCAATGTAATCACACAGGCAGCACAAGTGCTGCACGAAACAGCACGCGTGGACTACATTGATTTAAACATTGGTTGTCCCATCGACTTGATCTATCAGCAGGGCGGAGGCAGCGCCCTGATGCGACGCACAAACATCCTGGAGCTCACAGTACGCAGCTGTGCCGCACTGTCGGAGCAGCTGCCATTTACGGTCAAGATGCGCACTGGAATCTATGCGGATAAGAGTGTGGCGCACGAGCTGCTGCCGCTGGTGGAGGAGTGGGGCGCAGCAGCAGTCACATTGCACGGACGTTCGCGTGAGCAACGTTACACCAAGTCCGCCAACTGGGCATATATCGAGCAGTGTGCATCGCAGGCCAAGCACATGCCCGTCATCGGCAATGGAGACATACTCAGCTACGAGGATTATGTGGAACGTCGCACGTTGGCGCCACATGTCAGTTCTGTGATGATTGGACGCGGTGCACTTATCAAGCCTTGGATATTTCAAGAGATCAAAGACAAAAAACCATGGTCACCCACCTCGACGCAACGTTTTGAGCTGCTGCGTCGCTATTGCAACTATGGACTGGAGCATTGGGGTTCCGATACCAAGGGCGTGGAGTCAACTCGCCGCTTTCTGCTCGAGTGGCAATCGTTCCTTTATCGCTACATACCCGAGGAGCTGCAGATATCGCCACCGCAGAAGATCAACTCCAGGCCGCAAAAGTATCGTGGACGCGACGAGATGGAAACGCTGATGAGCTCTGCCAACTCCGCGGATTGGGTAAAGCTCAGCGAAATGTTACTGGGCCCAGTACCTCAGGGATTCACCTTTGTGCCCAAGCACAAGGCGAACGCGTTTTAGTTATGGAATTGTTATGATTAGAGAGAGACTTACTTCGTTAAGTAGAGATTTTATTTTGGAATATTTCATATTCATCTAGGAAATCTTGTTTACATTTTTGTAATGTATTTCCCTTGCAATTGTTTGTTGTAAAATAAACTATATATATTTTATAGATCTAATTTTGTAATAAACCCATAGAAAACAGATGGATAAAAAAGTCGAATTGCGACCTGGAGAAGAACTGCATTCAAAAATCGAACCTAAGCAAAACCTTTAACATGCATGGACACATCGGTGGAAAGGTTATTGAAGGTCCTAAGTTCTCAAATAATAACAAATAATCAACCCCAAAGTAAATTATTAAAACATTTATTGTCATTAGATTAGAGGATTTTGGAAAACATTTATGATCATTTGATGAACACGAACCGGAATCACTTCAAGTAGCTCAGCGCTTCCTCGACATCAGCCTTGGAGCCCAGGAAGATGGGACTGCGTTCGTGTATCTTCTGTGGCACGATGTCCAGAATGCTTATCGAACCGTTGCTGGCCAGACCGCCGGCCTTGATGATCAGATAGGCCATGGGATTGCACTCGTACAGAAGGCGGAGTTTACCACTTGGTGCCGATTTCGTGGCGGGGTAAATGAAGATGCCACCATATTTGATGGTGCGATGTACATCGGCAACCATGGAACCAACATAACGTGCACCGTAGGGCTTGCCCTTAGTTGGATCCTTCTTGGCAGCAATGTAGTTGTAGACGCCGCTCTCCCAGTCGCTAGCATAGCCCTCATTGATCGAATAGATCTTTCCCTTCTCGGGCACTCGCATGTTGGGCTCAGTCAGAATGAATTCTCCGATGGCGGGATCGTAGGTGAAGCAATTTACACCATGCTCCAGGCCAAGCACAATGGCAGTGGCGGAGCCATAGAGAGCATATCCAGCAGCAACCAACTGATTGCCCGGCTGCAGAGCATCCTCCACAGTGGGTGCACCTGTGCTCTTCTTGCGATAGATCGCAAAAATGGAACCGATGGACACCAGACAATCAATGTTGGACGAACCATCCAGCGGATCGAAGCACACAATGTACTTGCCCTGCAATTGGAGAATGCTTGAACTGCTATCAGGACAATCTCGTTTTACTCTCACTTACCTGACGTTCCGTTTCCACCTCAATGACATTCTCATTCTCCTCGGAAACCATCAGGCAGGTGGTGTAGGAAGATTTCAGCATGTTAATGAACAGTTCATTGGACAGTACATCCAACTTCTTGACCTCCTCTCCCTGTACATTGATATCTCCTGCAATACCGTGCAACTTGGCAATACCCGCCTTGCGCACAGCCGATGCCGTCGCCTTGATCGCGGTCTGTATGCAATTCAGCAGCTGGGAGAGATCACCTGTGGCATCTCTGAACTTTCGCTGCTCCTGCAGCACGAAGCGCGTTAGCGTCATCGCATTTGAATCGAAGGCGGGTCCCTGTTGAGACATTTTGGCTGCGAAGAGGAGAGCATGTTCGATTATTCGATTGGCGGATGATTAAATTTAATATATATATTATGTTCATATTTGTGTTATACAATATTATTTATGTTATATACAAAATTGTTTTTCGAAATATGGTAAACATGGCCTAGATACAAGCATATTTCCTTGGAGATGTTTACTTTAATTTTAAGTACAATTTGAAATTATCCAATCAATTTGATGACAATAATATTAAATATTGTAATATATAAAAGTGCTGGTAAATTTTAAATATCTCAATTATTTAATAATATACATACATTCAAAGGCGAATGTGTATATTATTGATATCACCGCGGTCACGTTAATATGTTAAATACACATATATGATAAGTAAGAATATATGTATACTATATAATAAGTGATTAATTTTGGTTATTATTATTGAAATGTGAACAATTATTCACATAGAAATCTGATTGATTCTTAGCTTATTCCATATAAGCTTTTTGTAGTATGCATACAGAGATAGAAAGTTTTAAAGATCAATATAGTAAATCAAAAGAATAATTTTTAACAACAAATGTAGAAAATGTAGATTAATAGAAAGCTAAAAAAGGCTGCATGCAATTTCATTACAGAAACAGATTCCAAAGAACTTTGACTGGAACTTTGATAAGAAAACTAGTTCGTTTTTGAGCATAGTAAACATTGTAAGTGCTTGTATATGTAAATATATAATTTGTGTACTAGTGAGTTCAGCTGTTAGCAACAAAAGTGCATTATACATTTAGTTAGATCACAAACTTATAGCATAGATTGCATAATCGATAGCAAGTTGATTAGTTAGGGTAATGCGAAAACTGGAAATCTTTTGGGGATTGCAACAAAAGTGGTTGGGTGGGTTTTGGGAACTAGTGCAAATTGGAGGAACAGGCGGAACACGCAAAAATCATGAGGCAGAAGAAGGCTCTAATTGCACTTACAATCACCGTTCTTGGCAGCCATTCTGGGGCTTTATTGTATATTATGTGGTTCCTGTGGGTCCTTAAAAAAATAAACAACAATTATTATAGCGTGAGAGACCGAACACAAGGCAAAAATGACATACGGAGACACGAGTGTGAAGGTCAAATGAGAGAGATAGGGAAGACGCCTCGTCGACCCACGAATACTTATCAAAAACATGTCAGTCCCTGCCTGTGTGTCTTTGTATGTATGTGTAGTGCGGTTTTTCGGTTGTTTTGGCTTGCTGATAACCTGTTTGTTGTACACATATAACATAATATAGTACAAATATCGAACCGGAACAGAAGAAGAAGATTTTATAGATGTGTTTTTGTCTATTTTGTCAACGACACGTGCCCCCTTTTTATTTGGAATTCCCACATGATTTTAATATATGTACTATAACATTTGGTATACTTATAGATCCGTTTGCATGTGTATCTACATCCATCTATATACCCCACTCAGAGAACTAGCCTGTTCGCTATATCTATAAGTGTATCTAGAATAAATCTGGCGATAACATTGCCAAGTGGTTTGTGCTTCTCTTTAACTTTGCTTTGACCCCGTCCCGCCCGATACCGGCAGCCAGCAAACTTTACGCCTTCTTCTTCGGTTTGTTGTGCTTCATTTTGGGCAACAACTGAGTTAACACTTACAGTGAAAGGGGGGAAGACGATAAACGAACTGATCAAAACAGAAACGAACACACGAACTGAACACGAGCTGAACAGAAGACACAACCAGCAAGCACCGCAGTCGATGGCTGTGCTGAAGAGACTGAGCGACGACTGCGACGGCAACGGCGACGTTGACCGAGGCGGAGGCCGCCAAGTGTTGACTTTCAGCTGGCAATGGAAACGTCGCGACGCTTTGCGGGGCGATGGCGATGGGTAGATGGCGATAGCCGCAGCGACTGCGACTGCAACGTCACAGCTTGTGTACAAAAATACAAGATATACAATGTAATTAGCTAGTGTGGTATTGACTACGAAATACCCTGTATGCCAAGAACGTTTTTGATGAAACTATACTATATCGTTATTTATGTCTGAATACGAACTAACACGCATGCATATTTTACTTATTGATACCCTGCAAATGCTTGAGCTTTGAGCGCCTGAGTATACTTTGTGTGCATTCTATTGAATACCCTGTGTAATAAAAAATAAACACACTGCAAATGATTTGCTCGAATGCTCTACATACAGTTCTGGTTTAAATAAAAGTAGTGCTGGTTAAGCCTTAAAATATTAACTAATAAGTAATTTCCCAATTGTTTAATGCATTAAAATCATTTGTTCACATTCATAGCTGTCCAGGCTAGAAATTTCGGAATATACACATAGGAATGTTGACATAAGGTTTTATCCAAAAACAAAAGTATATACAGTAAGTAAGTAAGTATAGTAAGTATATACATTGGGCATGATATTAATTTTTCAGAGATACCCACTTAAAAATCAAATTTATATTCATGAGATGAATGCCAAAGTTTTAAATACTATTCGTTGCTTAAATATTTGATTTGTGATTTGATATTCAATTTAATAAGTTCCAATAAATAAAATTCACTTTCAAATCAATAATTTATTAATTGATCGCCTGGTGAAACAGCCGAGGAGCTACATTTACGAGTCTGTTCTGTTATTAAATAAAAACAAAAACTAATATGAATTGAAGTTAACATAAAGAAACTAACCTTGCATCGTATGTACACATGTATATCTGAGAAACCCTTCAAATTCAGCAGACAAGCTTTTTTCTAAATTGATCAACCTACACAACTGATATACACCTTTTCAAGTTTGCGAAGTATAGGTACAGATGACATGTATGTATGCATGTGTGTATGTAAATTCACGCGTACAGAAGAGAGCACCAGTCAGAGAGGGTGGAGAGGGAGAACGACGAGCGCAGTCAAGGGAGCATTGGCATCGGCAGAGCGAGACATGCCCCCAGCACAAGCACATGCATGCAAACCGTCTGTGCGAGAGTATGTATGTATGTATATGCGTAGCTTGGCTGAGCTAATGAGCAGAGTTGCCACCCACTCTGAGAGAAGTGGGTGTGGATCGCCAGGGACGGATACACAAAAATGCCTCAATTACAATCTAAATGTTGTTTAATTTTGTTTTTACCAACTTGTCTGTAACCTACTTCACATGGTCTTACCAGTGTTATCAGTTGATTATTGTGTATACATGTCTGTGCATGATTGTAAAGGGTGACACTTTTGAGGTTAACCGCAATAAACAGCAAATAAATTAAAAATAAACAAATAATTATATGCTACAATAACAATACATAAGTATTTATAACTAAATTTTATATATAACATATAGTAATTCGTACATAAAGCAACCAAAACTTTCCAGACACCCTATCTGCAATACATACATATGTACATACTAACTTATCGCGAGGTTGTTGACGATAGTATTCGCAGAGCCGCAAGCTGTTTTGCCCACAAACCTGATTTTTACCATCAGCTGATAAGTAAAGAGGCTCGACTTCTGATTTGGGTCTAACATTATTGATAAATTGACTACGATATTGTTGGTGCTTTTCTGGTTCATGTGAATTTTTAAATATTTAATATAATCTATAAATGTATGATTTAATATAGTGATGTTTTGTCTTTGTCTTGCTAGAAATATTCAATCTAATAGAAGATAATCAGTATTCAGTAAACAGACTCTAGATTTATATTGGCATTTCTAAATTTTTAAAAAACGGTTTCTTTAATTAACGAAAAGAAGAAAGATTTTGTTGTCAAAATGTTTAGTATAACAAAATTTAGCTCTATTATTGTAAAACACTGAAACTAAACGAAAACACTGAAACTAAACACAATCTATAATACTTGCATACCTTTACATTAAATTCATTAGGTGGTTTTTCAAAATGTTGTGCTTGCTTCTGATAACCCTGACTCTTTCGGCTTGTTTGGCGGTAACGAAGTTTGATCTTCATATGTGCATACTAAATATACTTGTGATATGTACTTCAATTAATTATTTTATAGATCAACGGTAGTCTCGTATCAAATGATGATATGAGCACTATCGCGTACCTATCAAATTTGACCGAGAGGACCCATAAGGAAATAATGGCGAATAAGTTAGAGCTGGCAACTGTTAAGTGTAAACTGGTCACACACTACATGAGAGTGGACGAGGTTGATATGGACTGGTGGGAACATTGGATTATTTTCGATTCATTTATCAATATTTCGGAATCTGATATTCGAATGATTATCGATGGGCCACAAACCGATTTTAACAAATTACACTATGTACCGAAAGACCAGCTGGGAAGAGTCTTAAACGAACGATCCTTAAATCGATACGAAGATGCGTGTGTATTGTATAAGCAAAGGGAGAATGGAATATTATTTCGGTTCAAGGAAGCGGCCAGTCCCGAGATGCACAAATTGAGCCCGGATCTACGGCGATTTGACTGGATACTGTTTAAGTCCTTCAATGATTTCGGCTATGCACCCGATGAAGCACTATTTCAAAAGTTCCGTTCAAAAATAATTAGATACGACGATAGGATTCTACTCAAGCAGGTGAAACAACTCGCTGAACAGGCACGCAAAGAACGTCATCGGTATGAAAAAGAGATAACAATACATATGATGCAGTTGGTTATCGATTGTAAAGCAGTGGACAAAGACACAATTGAAAAAATTAAAATATCCCGTGATTTATTCAATCTCAAGTTCGGGGATATAACAGAAGAGGAATTGACGGTTTTCAGGACCAATTTTTTAAAAGATATTTTCGAAAAACGTGAAGACCAACAAAACATCAAGGAAACTCTGCTGAAATGCACAAATAACAGTATAATGGAGACACTTGAGCGAATGAGAGGAAAAACTGTTGAGAAATTTGTGCAAAACAGCAGCGCAATAATGTACAGGATAAGCGAAGCCACAAGGCTACAGAATTTAGCTCTGTTTGAAAGTTTTGATGAACTGGAAAAGTATACTGCTAATTTCGATATATCTGGGTTAAATAAAATTCTTCGTTTACTGGATGATTTACAATTGGAATAGTATCAATTTCAACCATTTAACCTCGAGCCGGCAATAAATTTGCAAGCCAAGAAAAGTAGCCAAATTTACAAACAAAATTATCTGAATCGATGATCAACTTATTGAAAAATCAAAACAAAACTTGACTTTTCAGCTTAATTACAATGAACTCTTAACCAAATATCTTGTCTATCAATTCCATAAAATACAAAAAAAAAAAACCTAACATTCCTTTTTCTATCATATGGAATTTACTATTTTTATAACCTTCGACCATTTAAAATGGTCAAAAAGGGTATACTAACTTTGTGCAAATGTATGTAACAGGCAGAAGGAGACGTGGGAGACCCCACAGTGTATATATATTCTTGCTTAGGATCACTAGCCGAGTCGATTAAGTCAAGTATGTCTGTCTGTCCGGATGTCCAGATGAACACACAGGTCTCAGCTATTATAAAAGCTAAAGACACCGAATTTGGCATGAAGGATTCCGTTTACCCGGCGCAGATGAAGTTTACTCGTATTTCAAATGTTGGGTGCCACACCCACCGCCCCTGAAATCAATAATTTAATCTTTTAAGCTGATTTGTGAGCGACATATAAAAGATACAATATTCTGAGTAAGAACATACCTATAATACGAACATATCAAAATTTCAACCCGATCGGACGGACATTATTAAACAAAAACCTTGTTCACTAGATTTGGTATACAGACCAGGAAGCTGTGACGTCATTGCAATGCTCATGTAGGAAAGAAAAGAAAAGAAAATGCGAGCGCGTAGCGCCATCTGTTGTCCTTCTATTGTTTTCTATGCACACGTATTTTTTGCATTCAAACGCACACATTCACGTACATACATTTGTGTTTGACCAATGAAATGCTACATGCATATATAAAGGCTTACTTTACGATATTTCTATTAAGTAGTAGTATCGTACAATTATTGACTCTTTACGTTTCAAAAAAGGTCGAAGGGTATCTCACTGTCGCGTGCAGCTCGACTGTTGCTCTTGTTAAACCCTTCAACCATTAAAAATGTTCAAAAAAAGGGTATACTAACTTTGTGCAAGCTCATGTAACAGGCAGAAGGAGGCATGGGAGACCCCACAGAGTATATATATATACATATATCCTTGCTCAGGATCAGTAGCCAAGTCGATTGAGCCATGTCAGTCTGTGTGTTCCTCTGTTTGAAAGTCAATATCTCAGCTATTAAACTATTTGAAATGAAGGCTGATATGAACTGTCGATATATCAAGTTTTTAATCAAATTAAATTCTATCCTCCGAATTCCAATCCGATCAAACAAGAAACAGAAGCTATAAAAGAAAGTTAAGAATAACATCCAGTTTTTGCGTCACTAAAAAAGACGTGTTTGTTTTAAAAAAGTTAAAAAAAATAGGTGTGGTTACGGCATAAGAAAACATAAATATAAATCGGCATGGATCCCACTGGGTTTCGAACCTATAGACTGGCATTCAAACAGCTGCTTATAAGACTATTTGGGGCTTAATTTGATAGTTTCCGCTTGGAGAAATATATCAAATAAATAGGAACAACTTTTTACTTATGTTAACTAGTCTCCGAGTGAGTTAAATATGTTCTTGAAACTGGCCACATCCGGTTCTAATAGAATTAGTGGCACTAAAAAAGTCAAAAAAACAGTTATGGTTACAGCAAAAACAAAAAAAAACCTTATATATATACATGGATCCCGCCGGGGCTCGACGGATAAATTGGAATTCACACTGTAAGTAATTCTTTTTTATTTGACAGTTTTTGAAAGGAGTACTTTGTAGAATGAGAGGGTCCTGTATAATTCTAGTTGAGATTTGACAACACTTCCAAAGGGGGGACGGGATGGCTCACAACGTAGAGGCGCTGTTGCTTCCGTACGACCGACCCGGTGTGTTTATTGTTAGTGTTAAGTAGAATTTAGAAGTTATCAAAGGTGGCGAGAGCAACAGGAAATATCGAAATTCTGTATAGAATTAAGGAACACAAAAATACTACATCAAATACCCCCGAATACGCCTTTAGGGAACGCCGGGAAACACTTTTTTATTTGTTTTTCTACCCTTCGACTTTTGAAAATGGTCAAAAAAGGCTATACGTTTCTTTAACTTTTCGATTACATGTTTAAAAAATTCTTTATTTTTTGACTCAAAATGAGCTTTTGTTGCAGCGATCACCTCGTCATCGGACGTGAATCTGTTTACCTGGAGCATCTTTCGAGATCTGCGAAGAGCCAGTAGTCGCTGTTAATGTGCGCGACCGAATTTAAACTCCTTATACGAGCTGCAAACGGGTGATTTCGACGGTGCAGAGCCCGGGTAATGCTTGATAAGCCACAGTTTGGCTTAGATCGTATTTTTTTCAAATGGTAGTGTTTAATCAAAATACGAAATTCACTTTTCAATACTTTACAGAAAACACAAATGCGCAATAAGAGATGTAAAATAAAAACGCGCTAATCGTTTGTCATGAAATTTCGATACATTTTTTATAAAAGATGGCTCTATCGAATGCCAATATTGGTTTTTTGTTCAGTGGCGCCCCTATATGTCAGTCCAGAGACTGATAAAAAATACAGCATTATATGTTAGTAACATTATTTTAGACATTCTTAATTTGTGAAATAGGAGATCTTTAAAAATATAACAAAGAATTTATATAGGTACATACATACATATAATACTTTATAAACTAGTTCTAAAAAAGAGAAACTAAAATTATATATAAAATAATATAATACTAGTAATTATAAATTTTATAATAGTTATTTATTCAAATAGTACTTACCCATATGATGAAAGTTTTGGTTTCTTTATGCTATGAATATTTTAAGTAACTTTTCGTATCTTTCATCACACTTACCATAACAGCATATGTAGCAAATGGAGTGCTGTAATAACCCTATTTCCGGTACTCGTCACAAGGTTTCCGGTTCACTACGATGCCCACAATTCCAAGTCAATTGAACTTGGTCTCTCTTTGTGAAGCGAAGGCCGGCAACAAAGTGTTCCGCCAAATGGCTTGCTAATAACCCGCAATTATTTTGCCATTGTTGAGGGCACTTCGTCGTTTCACCCTCTGCGCGAACACACCCACTCGGGGTGGGAACGTGGGCGTGGGCAAGGGCGTGGTGCAGTGCCACTTCAACCCTGTGCGAAAAAGTCGCAATTTAACCTGATTAGTGCCTACTTTTTTCGTTGCTACTCAATCGAATTTGATTGCCCAGCGGACGCTGGCGCAGAATACCAAAAAAAAAATACCAAAGAGAAAAAATCAAAATGGAGGAAAGCTCTCAAGACATGAGTTTTCACATGAGTTTTTATTTGAAAAGCATTAAAACTAAGCTGGCTAATACATCAATAGAGCTACGCTGATATACAGAGAAAGTGTGTGTGTGAGAGAGAGAGAGCGATAGTTAAAAAGGTTAAAATAGTGGGGCAGCTTAGTATGGAAGTACTCGTAATTAATTGCTAAAGTTGAAATATTTTCATAATAATTTATAGTATTTTATAGCTTAGATATACTTGTGACTAGATCGACGCTCATTTCAGATCGAATTACGATCAATATTTACAATAAACGATTGTTTTTTTTTAGGGCGTACAAGTTGTTGGGAAAAAATACTACAAAAATACCAAACTGTTGCAGAGAATATACTAAAGCTGTATCTTTAAAAATCTTGGCAAACAATTAGTTCCATTTAACTTTAAAAGTGGTAATCTTGGTATTTTCAAATCACATTCATAATGCAAATACCAAAAGCTCCCAAAAATACTGATTATATTCAACTTCAATTGTTGTTCTAATATGAAATAAAGAAACTAAAAAATTAATGAGTCATATTTTTCACGTTAATTCGTAAACGTGGTGTTTTTTCAAATTGTTTAAATAAAATGGTATTGTGTAATAGACTAATAAAATAAACTTATAAGCCATATTTCATTCATCCATTGGTAATCTATCTAGTATTTTTTTAAGTCTCATGAATGTAATATATATGTATATTGGAAATACCAAAATTATAAAAACATACTAAATATATTAAAATTTAATTTAATTGAAAAACAAACTAACAAAATGAACTTATAACAAAATAAACCAACAAGAAGTTTAGTATTTTTCTAGTATTTTTCAACGACAAATTTCCCCCTCCGCTTTTTGCTGCCTGAGCACGGCAAGCTTATTGACATTTCTCACCCATCATCATCATCAGCAGCAGCGACGACCTACGCGACCTATGTAAGTTGATAGAGCTTGGAATCTCCAACAATGTCCACGTCGCTAGAGTTATCCTCATCCTCGCTGTCCGCCTCCAGGTCGGAGTAGTCGTCCGTTGAATAGCCATGCTGCAGGAAGCACATCTGCAACTGTTGCTGCTGTTGGTGCTGTTGCTGTTGGGCACTGGAAGACTGCTGGCCAGCGCCTGCCAACTGCTTGGACTGCTTGGAGGAGTCTGTGGAGGAGGCGGCGCCGTTGGAGGCATCTCCGTGCTGCTGCTGCTTGCCACCCGCTTCGCTGCGAGAGAAGTCAACGGGCTCTGGAGGAGAGAGGAACGAGGCAGAAGAAGAAGTTTAGTAAGAAGAATTTTGAGAAATTTGAGTAACTAATTTAATTTGTGCAAACTTTAAGCGAAACTTTCGCCAGCTAAAAGCCAAAAGGCTTCTGCCTAATTGGCCAAAAGTTCTTTGGCACAAAGCAAGTTGTCTTTTCCTGTCTTGTCGTGTCTTGGCCACTTACCATTGGCAGTGTCGCGTCGTCGCAGCTGCTTCTTGTGCTTCATGCGGCGATTTTGGAACCACGTCTTGACCTGTGTCTCGCTCAGACCCAGGGCCGTGGCCAGTTCCACGCGTTCGGGCGTTGAGAGGTAACGCTGCGCCTCGAAGCGCTTCTCCAGCCCCGACAGCTGCGGATCACTGAAGACGGTGCGTGCCTTGCGACGCCGGCAGTGGCGCAACGCATTCACTCCCATGCCCAGACCCAGTGCCAGTTCAGGCACGCAGCCAGGCGCCCCAAAAAAGGGTGAGCCTCCGAAGAGACTGGCTGCAACAACAAAGATGAGGAGGAGGAGGGAAGGGTCACATTAATTGCATTACACGCCGTAGTTTGTCTCCGGTAATTGGCATGTGCACCCGAAAAAACTTTCGGTGTTGCTAATGGCCAAACTAAAGAGACTCGAAAGGGAGGGGATGGTCCTACCTTGGGACAAGAAGTAGGGATCCACCGACTTGTATGTGCCGGACGATGGTGACAAGTAGCCCAGAGTCATCTGCAAGGAAGCCGTGATCGCTGTACCCCGCACTGGGATAGAGCATTCCGTTTGGTCCGCTGGCGGCACTTGGAGGCGGTGGGGGAGGTGGAGGTCCCCCTGCGGCGCTGGCGGATGTCATTTGTTGTGGAACACCCGAATCACCAGCTGGGCCGGTACTGGGATGTCCATAGTGCGGGCCCGCAGTGCGTGACTGATGGGAACTGTTAAAGGGACACTTTATTTTAATAGAACTTTCGATTCTTCTTGAAATTACTTTTGAAGTATCTTATTTTCTCTCAAGATTTGAGATTTAAGAGTTCGTAATGCAAGCTTTATTCTCAAAAACTTTGAGTCTAAACTACAAAGACTTCTTACAACAAATAAAAATATATTATAATATATTATAATACGTTCTCAAAGTATTTAACGACGAATAAAAATGTATTATAATATATTATAATACGATCTCAAAGTATCGTATGTTTGTTATAAGGAAACTGATTATATATTTTATTCAATTTCTTGAGTTTTTTTAAACTAATAATAGCTTGACCTCGAGAACTTAATTTTTTTAGTTTTTTTTTTTATGTGAAACCTTTTTTTGAACTTTAAGTATTTCTTACAAATGATGAAAATTAACTATTTACTCGTTTCAAACTAAAAAAAAGAAATAGCTAAATCCGATTATTTGCTTTGTTCTTGACTTTGCACCGAATATTTCTTTGCCAATTGTTCTTACTACATTTTTCCTAGCAATTCCCGAAACTGCATCCACAAATTGTTGAAAATTGTTTAAATAATAATAGATAAAATATTTTAATGTTTTTTATTTTTTAGCGCTTCACAAAAATACTTAAAATCTTCATTATATTGTGGGTAGTTTTTGCTTTGGCAATATTTGAATGTTTACCATAAGGTTCGAAAGAGAGCCTGCGACAGCTCCAAAAACGTGTTTTTTTTAATTCTAAAAATTTGACTTTAAACGCGCATTGAAAACGGGCGAAAAGTAAGATATCTACTGTCGATTGAGATTGAACTAGTTTGAACTTTCATATTATTATGTTTTGCATACTTTGCGGCACTGATAACTTATCGTGAAATGAAAATTGCAGATTGAAAATTACTGTTCCGATTTGTTTTTTGGATTTACAAAGGCTTAAGAGGGCTTGGCTAAAACAAAATGAACAGATAGATAGACAGACGGAGAGGCAAACATTGCCTTGTCGACTCGGAAATTGGCACTGATCATGAAGAATTATAATTGATGTAGTGTAATACTTCCTCCTGCCATTTACATTAGCATTGATATACACAAATTGATAATACGCTTCTATCCAATGGATTGACATCTTAAAATTATAGGTTTATCATAAAGTTGTATGCTATACATATATTGATAACATTTATCATATCATAGATATATCATTATATTATGTACATATATACCATATAACATATACATAGGTATGAATTCTCTATTTATAGTTCACTGTAATTTGCACGCAATTAAATTGAAACGATAAGGTAACATGATTTTTAAGAACTAAACCTTCTTCTACACTTGTACAAAAAGGTTTATACTATATAACTTATGTATAATCCTTTATATAGTAATTAAATAGAACACTCTAAGTCTATTTATTAATATTTTCAACGCACCGTTGGCTATGCAGCGACTTGACGTAATCCTGGCTGGCATAAGCCGACGCCGCTGCTGCTGCCGCTGCCGACGCATGGCTGGGACTAGAGCCAGAGCCGGAGCCGGAGCTGGAGCTGGTTGGGTTGGAGCGCGTTGGAGCCGTCGCTATGCTGGCACTTGGATATCGACTCGTATTATTGTCGTAGGCACCGGACACGCAAATGGCTGCTTCACCGGAACCGGATACGGAAACGGGTAACGCGTTGCGAGCACTTTTCACTGTGAATTTGCTGCACTTTTGATTTTGATTAATACTACTATTATTATTGCTATTGTTGATGCTATTGCTGTTGTTGTTGTTGTTGGCACTTGCACTATTCAGATTTTGAAATAAAATATGTTCGATGGAGAATGGCGTTTTTGTGGTCAACATTGCGGTTGTTGCGGCACAGCATTTGCTACTGGCAACAGTTGCAGTTGCTGCTGCCGTCGCTGCTGCTGCTGTTGTCGTTGCCGCTGCTGCTGCCGCCGTTGCTGGGCTAGTGCTGACGTTGTGCTGCTCATTAAGCGTCGACATGTCGTCCTGCCGTGCTATGTCCGTCGTTGTCCTCGTCGCCGTTGCCGTCGTTCGCGCGCGCTCTTATGTTGTTTACTCGTTGACGGTCGCGTTGAGTTTGCGGCAATCACCGCACATCAACAAGCAAATCGCTCTAAACGGACTGTGCAACGAATCCTGCCTACGTCCTGCCTGCCACCCCCACCACCACTTCCATCACCATCATCGCCGCCCGCTCTGCAGCGACTGCAGTTGCGGTGCTCAGAGTTAGAGGCGGGGTGAGCCAAATGGCATAGCCGAAAAAAAAATTGAGTTCGCATAAACACACCCCCATTTGCATGCAATGCCCAGTACATATGGTTGTCTCCCTCGCTCGCACACACAGCTGCCGCTCTGCTCTGCCCCGTTCCAGAACGCTCAGTGTCAGGCTCAGTCCCAGCGCAGACTGATCTCAGCTTGATTGGGTTCAAACGACAATGCAATTTAACCATTTGCACCGCTTGATTTGGGACCATAATGTTGGCATTTTACCTACACACAGGCAGACATACATACGTACACACACACACAGACAGACGTGCACACACATATATAGCGTCTATATAGGGATATGCGACTGTAACTGGGTTATGGCTGTGCAGAAGCTTGGTTTAATTGGCCCATGTTAACCGCAAATACATAACTTGCCAGCAGTCAGTACAGCGTCGCGGCCGTCAGCGACGCTAGCAGCGACGCCATTTTGCCCATAATTAACGTGTCATGGCCGCCATTGTGTGTCGGCGCTGTTGTTTTTGCTGTTGTTGCTGCTGATGTGCATGCATTAAATTCATTAAATACCACAATTATTATAATTAATTTATTGATTGATGGCCAGACTGCTCGGTCTTTCGGTTTCGGTCGCCGCCTTCCACACACTCTCTCTCCCCCGCTTTCTCCCTCTCTCTCTCTTTGTCTCTGCCCCGCTCAACGTGGCGTATGCGTAATATGCTGACAGCGCCAACTGCTTGCTACAGCATCTTTCACTTCATCGCACTGTCTACACAACTGTACCGTAATGAAGCCATAATACGTATTTGACTGGCTTATTGCTGCCCCATCCCCCTCCCCCTCCCCTCTTTCTATCTCTCCATGTCTCCCCCTAGCCCGCACTAAGCTCAGGCAATTAGGCGTAAAATACTTGTCTGTAATTCAATCAGCCTCAGCATTGCCTCACACAGCCCACTTTGGCTTCAAGAGCAGCTGAGGAGGCAGGGACAGCAGGAAGGGGGCAGGTGCACCAAAAAGGCCAAACTCTGCTCTATGGTGGGTGTGTCCTCTGCAGCACAGTCGAGCAGCCAATCAGCGCTGGCCATCGCCATTGGGAGGGTTGCCAGGCGCAACAGCAACGGTTGTCCTTATCGCACACACTCGCAACGATGCTGCACGGCATATGCTGCCCATTTGGGATGGGCTTAGGGTAGGTAGTCAGTGTGTAGGTGTGTGTGTGCTGCGAAAAACAATAACGATGGCAACGAGCGCGTGTGTGTGCGTCTGTGTGTGTCTGTGCGAGTCATGGATGCGACCAAAAAGCAAGACAAATTTGCTCGTTTTATTAATAAAATAAGTCACGCAAAGTAAGTCGAACATCATTATTAGGTTAAAGCCCTAAAGCGGGCGCATTAGGTGTATATGTGCAGAGTGGAGGCGTGGAGAGTGCCAAGTGCCAACTGCAAGATGCTGCGACACTGGCAACACTGACAAAAGGAGGAGTCACTTGTGAGATTGACGATGGAATAGATAACGTAATGAAATTCTTAAGGAAATACCAAATGGAGGTGCCCTAGATGATTTGGTTTATACTCTTATATATTGATATATTACATGTATAAGTTGCTAGATTCTATATGATATGTATGATATAACAGTCTAATGTCATATTATATAACATATATGGCAGAGTTCTACAATGCTGAAAAACTTTTGAGAACCAAACCCAAAATAAAATTTTATTATTTAAAAAATTTTATGAAAATTTTTTGTGTAGATCTTTTTAAATTAATTAAATAAACTAAATTATCTAAATGCAATCAAATCATTTAGATCTTCTACATTCCAAAAATGAACGTTCTATCATACAATTCAGGCTTCTAATTCGTTCTATGATAATTAGTGGCGGCAGAAGTAGGCTTGGCCTCTTTCTAAAATAGCAATTATTTAGGTGCAATACTCAAACATGTTGTCACCAAATTAGACACCGCTATCTCTTATAGTCTCAGAGATAAAGGTGTTCATACAGACAGAAATTTCTGAAAAATTCGGAGATTACTTATAAATTTCAATCCTGAAAAACTTTTTTGAACGCAGATGGAATCTGAACAGACTGACTGTCAGTATGTACATATACGTGTATATGTTAAACTTTATCCAACCCAGATTTCACTCTCATCAAAATCACATATTATTCGCAACACCTGCTTTATTTCTCTCAGTGCACTTGTGCTACATGCAATTAAGACGCTTTAACTATAAACTCTGGCGTTATTTTAGCATGTATTTCTACATCAGCTCCCCCGGGGCATTCATTTGTACCTTGCTCCACTTGTACCTCCTCAGTGCTGTCAGGTTGTAAGGTCCTTGGTAACGGACAGAAGCTGCTTGTTGGCTGCACACTTGAGTAGAGCGCGCACCCAGGAACTGACAACTTCAGGCTTCATTGTTTGTCGCGTTTTGCATGAAACGTGCGGAAGTATGTGTTAAATAACGGTAAAGCTGCCTTAAGAATTCTTTGTCCGTCTATCATCGATTTGTTTGGAATTTCATTTAACCACTGTGCGACTCCTGTGCGTCTTCAGTGCGTGTGTCTGTTGCACGTGGCATCTCAAAGGGGCTAAGCCTAATTTTTGTAATGATAAAAACGCAGCATCATATTGCAACGGCCACTTTGCGGTTAACTAGGGTGCATTCCTCTCCACCCCCTACGCTCATCTGGTTCCAGTTTCCAGTCAGTCTTAGGGCAATTACAACATTTTGTGTCAGTTTGCTCGGAAAAATCCTTTTGTGATGCGACCTCGTCTCATTGTTTTTTCCTGCTCATCGGTTTATTTTGTTTTTTTCTCCGCTTTGCTTGCATACCATAATTCCCTGAAATCAAAGCTGAAGTGTGTCAAAGATCAGGTTACAGATCAGGTTCGTCAACGACGACGGCGACGACGATGACAACGGCGGCGGCTTCTCAGATGCCCGTGCTCGGCTGTAGCATCCGCTCTTTGAGTTTGATTCTCGGTAAATTAACTTCTGAACAATGGAGCGATGTGAACTTTTTCCTGGCTAGGGGTAATTTGTTTAGCTGCCTCCACAAGGGTCGTGCTACAAGTGGCAACATCCTTGCGTGCGGAAGGTTAAAGGTGGCACTTTAGAAAATGTGGGAAGTGGTAGAGGTTACAGTTTGGCTTAGGGATAATGTATTAAATGTTAAGATCGCTATACTTGCAGTCACTTTTCCAAGAAGCTCTCAGGAAAACTCTTAATGATATTCTGCCTGAAGCATTTACAATCGTAAGTATGTGAAACTTATAATGCAGTGAAATATAAAGAAACACAAAAACCTCATACCAAATTTGATATTCTAGCTTTTATAATAGCTGCGATCTGTGTGTTCATGTGGTCGTCTGGACATCTGGACAGGCTGACATGGCTCATTTGACTCAGCTAGTGGTCCTGAGCAAGAATATATAATGAGGTCTGTCATAGTCCAAGTTAGTACACCCTTTTTTGTCCATTTTCAATCGAAGGGTATCAAAGAAAAATAAAAAAGTGTTTTCCCGGCTTCCTTCAGTAGCGTTCCACTCACTATTCAAGGCGTATTCGGGGGTATCTTCTGTAGTATTTTTGTGTTTCTTAAATCTATTGTATACAGAATTTCGATATTTCCTGTTACTCTCGCCAACTTTGATAACTTCTGAATTCAACACTTAAACACACTAACAAACAACACTAACACACACAACAAACACAATATAGAGACACAGTTTCGAAATCCGGCTGTGTTCGGGGGGAGTCGAACTTCTACACACCGGGTCGGTCGTACGGAAGCAACTGCGCCTCAACGTTGTGAGCCATCCCGTCCCCCTTTGGAATAGTTGTCAAATCCCAATTTGAGTTGTTAGGAACCCGGTTGTTCCTATTATTCGACATAGTTCTCCTTGCGTAAGCTGTCAAATCAAACCCGAATTAGACTTACAAGGAAATGTATGAATTCTAAATTATTCAATCGAGCCCCAGCGGGTTTCATGTTGCATATATAATATTTTTTTTGTTTATACTGTAACCACACCTATTTTCAGTTTCAAGAAAATATTTTACTAACTCAAGTAAAAAGTTGTCCTTATTTATTTGACATATTTTCCAAAGCAATAACTGTCTAATCAAGCCCCAAATATAATATGAATGCCAGATCATAGGTTCGAAACCCAGGGGGATCCATGACCATTGATATTTATGTTTTCTTATGCCGTAACCATACCTACTTTTTTGCATTTTTTTTAAAACGGGTACACCTTAAACGAAAGCAACAGAGGACCAACACGCGACAGTAGGACACCCTTCGACCTGTTTATTCTGGTGTAGTTTAAGTTTTTAAATTCATACACTTATGCGTTCTTTAATTACTTCTGTGTTTATTTTTTGACTTCTTTGGCGTATTTATAGTTGCATACCTTCAGGCAGCGGCTGGAAAATTAGGGCATTTTAAATTTTCTTTATATACAATAACTTTTATGTTAATTATCCGATCGCAAACAAGTTTCATGAAAGCAGTTGGGAGTTGGTAGTTATTGTGTTTTCCAAAAATGAACAGTACTGCATTGAATGTTATTTATTAAAATTATTCAATTAAAATTAATTGATTCGGTTTTTATTGATTTACGGGGACGAAAGTGGACGTGGCCGAAATCAAAAATAAACTTGAGCTGCGGTAAATAAAAAAACATATTTATACAAAGTTTGGTAGCTCTACCTACACGTATTATAGTCACTAAGATCTAGGTTTCCATACGGACGGAGAGACAGACGTACAGTTAATGACTCGACTCGGCTGTTGATGTTGATTAAGAATTATTATATTTTTTTGTGGGGTCTGCCACGCCTATTTCTACCTTTTACATACATTTTCGGTTGGCACAAGTTACCCTACGGGAAGCGGGTATAAAAATGAAGTAGAATCATTGACCTTTATAGTTCTAAAAATTCCCCGATTTGATTGTGAACTTGAAATAAATAGGGAAAGATTTCCTTGCAGCTTCATATTTATGTCTTTCCTGGTTGTTCCTATGATAATTTTTTAGTATAATACAATATATTAGTTTCTTAACTTTGTTCATGTGTTCTATAACTATTGTTAAAACTCTTTTTACTAATTTCGTACAGTTTTGATAGGAATAACTTTAAATTTGACTGATCCTGTGCAAGATGTAGATTTTCAGTACGAAATGAAAAATACATAGATTACTGCAAGACTTTGACGGGTAGTGAAAGGTTTCGATATTTTGTTAAAATAATATTTGATTTCAATATTTTAAAAAAGAATATAAATCGGACTATACGGTATATTGGTTCGATCTAGCTTATTCCGACTTATTTACGATACTGTTTCAGAATTGGTTTATGTATAGAAGAATGTTTCAATGTGTTCTGAACAATATGATGTACAATATATTTATATTTTTATTATTTTGTTGCAAGTACTTATAAATTCTTCTTTGCTGGTGACTCGATCGTAAAACAAATATCAATTACAATGTTTTATTAATACTGATATCACTATGAACACGTATCTCTAGCCGTCAACATATAATTTGCTCATAATATTATATTCCAGTGGACAGATGGGTCTATTAATACCCCATTTTCGATAACGTTCTCCCTCTAATTATCCCAGAGGATAAACCAATCACTTACATGGCATCTTAATTGTAGGCTCTTAAACAAAAATTTAGTCAATTAATCGCTGGGTGCGACCATTTGAACGCCTCCCTCCCCAAGTCCACAAACCCTTGTTGAAAGGCCCAAAAAGTTGCAGGCACGTTCCGTGGCACTTTTCAGTTGCAGCTCGGCAATTTGCAGTAGTTTTCAAGCGACACACAGTGGCGGGTTATGCTTATTAAATGCCTCTTGTTGTTATCCTAGGCACAGTAACCTTTTCGCCGCGCCCACGACCCCTGACCCCGGCTACGGACCAAACAATTAGAACACTAACAAATGCAATTACCAGTTTGCCAGGCGGTTCAACCTGCCTCCCCCTCCCCCCTGCCATTGCCACTACCCCTCTGTGCCGCGCTCCTTCACAACACAATTGCTCTCATTGGCAACAATTGAGGCGCAGAACAGCAGCAAGAGCCGAGAGCCAGAGCACATCCTGCCCCGCTCGAAAAAAGTTTCCCAAACGCGTGCCACATATTAAATTACATCGAAATATGTGCACACAACGAAGAGGACGAGGATTCTCACAGGGGCCAGTTTGTAGCACACAGTAATTTACCGGCATTTTCAGCGATTTTATCTCTCTCTCCCTTTCTCACTCTCTTTCCCTCTCTCTCTCTGCTGCCTTTTGCTCTGATATTCTGTTATTTTGATATATTTATTTGATTCGCCGTTTGATTTAATTTGTTCACAAAATTAGATTTGCCCAAAATATTTTCCATTGTCAGCTCAGATGGGGTAGCACAAGTGGATGTTAAGGGCACGTACTCTATTTAAATACAGCCTGGATAAACACTGATGGAGTGTATGATATGATTATGTGATTACAAATTTTTTGACTAGCGGTGAAATAATATATTTTTTTATTTAATACTCGTTGGAAAGATTCCTTTAAAATAAGTCATTAATTAATGGATCATCAACTGATTTTGTGTCTGATTATGATATAATATCAGTATGAGTTCATTCAGTTCTTCAATTTATTATATATTGGCCCGACAACCGAAGTCGTCAGGTACACTAAAAATTCATTTTAGACTCATTAGAGTGCTCCTCTCCACGGAAATCTTTAGTAAAAGGCGAAAGATTTATTCGACAACTGAAGAGAAGCCAGAGTGACGAGATAAAGCAAATAGCGCAGCCTTTAGTTGATACTCGGTGTGTACTGGTTGGGAATTAAAAGATACATACAGAGTAAGACATGCGCAACCCCTAAAGTAGGCTGTCAAGCAAACTGCACTCAGGTAGAAGCCGTACCAGCACGGGTTTATCTCCTAGAAGTCCCAACATGTTGTATTGTGTGTGTGAATGTACGCAAAGGCAGAAAGAGACATCTGAGAACCCGTAAATGAAATATATAAATACTCTATATTTGTACCCTAGCAGTGGGTAGACCAGGTTAGGTCAGGAGCTTGCAACGCACCTAAGGAGATATCTCCTCATCAGCATCAACAGAGTAATCGAACTAATCCTGTCCGTCTGTCCGTGTATCTATCTGTTGCCACGAAAACTGGTCTCTCAGTTTTGGTGGTGGTCCTACTCAGAATGTTTTATCTTTTATATGTCGCTCACAAATCAGCTTAGAACATTAAATTATTCATTTGCGCGGGCCGTGGGTGTGGCAACCAAAAATTGAAATAAACTTTATCTGCGCCAAATTTGGTGTCTCTAGCTTTTATAATAGCTGAGATCTGTGTGTTCTTCTGGACATCCGGACAGACAGACAGACATGGCTTGATCGACTCGGCTAGTGATCCTGAGCATGAATATATGTATATACTTTGTGGGGTCTTCCACGCCTCCTTCCGCCTGTTATATAAATTTGCACAAAGTTAGAATACCCTTTTTATACCCTTCCACCATTGAAAATGGTCAAAAAGGGTATACTAACTTTGTGCAAATGTATGTAACAGGCAGAAGGAGGCGTGGGACAAGTATATATATTCTTGCTCAGGATCACTGCCAGTCGATTAAGCCTGTCTGTCTGTCGTCGGATGTCTGGATGTCTGTATGTCCGGATGAACACACAGATCTCAGCTATTATAAAGCTAGAGACACAATTTGGCATGAGGTTTCTGTTTATCCGGGACAGGTGAAGTTTATTTCAAATGTTGGTGCCACGCCCCCGCCCACGCAAATCAATAATTTATCTTTTAGCTGATTTGCGAGCGACATATAAAAGTTACAACATTCTGGTAAGACTATACTAAGCTAATTATTTTACCAACATAAAGTCAAAATCAATCCGATCGGACAACAAACACAGATGCTATTAAACAAAAATGCTCATGTAGGAAAGAAAGGAAAGGAATGCAAGCGCGTAGCGTATCTGTTGTTCTTCTCATGACACGCATTTTTGCATTCAAACGCACACACATACATACATTTGTGCTTGACCAATAAAATGATACACGCATATATGTACATGTATTCATACGCAGACGCATACAAAGGCTTACGTTACGATATTTCTATTAAGTAGAAGTATTGTACATTATTGACTCTTTACGTTTCAAAAGGTGAAGGGTTCCCACTGTCGCGTGCCTCGCTGTTGCTCTTGTTTGACCATTATCAATGGTCGAAGGGTATAAAAAAAGTTAGGGTTCCATTGGGGGCAAAAATTGAAAACCTAATGTAAAATCTCGGTTGTGGGCTTGATACTGGAATAAAATATATATACTTGTTTAAATAGTATTTGTTTTTCAAAAAGGGTATACTTACTTTAGTGTGTAACAAGAAGGAGGCGATCTCACTGGGTATCAAACCAATAGACTGGCATTCAAACAGCTCCTCATAAGACTATTTGGGGCTTGATTTGATAGTTTCCGCTTGGAGAAATATATCAAATAAATAGGAACAACTTTTTACTTATGTTAACTAGTCTCCGAGTTAGTGAAATATGTTCTTGAAACTGGCCACATTCAGTTCTTATATCATTAGGGGCGCTAAAAAAGTCAAAAAAATAGTTATGGTTACAGCAAAAACAAAAAAATAACATTATATACATGGATCCTGCTGGAGCTCGAACAAATAAACTGGAATTCACACAGTTCTTTTTAAGGGTACTGTTTATTTGACAGTTTTTTGAAGGAGTACTTTGTCGAATAACAGGGTCCTGTACAATTCTAGTTGGGATTTGACAACACTTCCAAAGGGGGGACGGGATGGCTCACAACGTTGAGGCGCAGTTGCTTCCGTACGACCGATCCGGTGTGTAGAAGTTCGACTCCCCCCGAACACAACAAGATTTCGAAACTGTGTCTCTCCATTGTGTTTGTTGTGTTAGTGTTGTTTGTTAGTGTGTTTAAGTGTTTGAGTTCAGAAGTTATCAAAGTTGGCGAGAGCAACAGGAAATATCGAAATTCTGTATACAATAGATTTAAGAAACACAAAAATACTACAGAAAATACCCCCGAATACGCCTTGAATAGTGAGTGGAACGCTACTGAAGGAAGCCGGGAAAACACTTTTTTATTTTTTACCAAATTTGGGTTTAGAAAATATCCCTATGAAGTGATCAACCTACAAAATTTTTCTGGGACACCAAAAATCTTATAACAATCCAATTATATCAATTATGTACATAACTTTTTTTCACCTTTGTTAAAAATATATGTTATAATCGGTATTTGTGATTTAAAAAACAAAAAGGTTGCAAGTTTTAGTTTTTATTAAATAAGTTAGTTATATTAACATTTATTTTTAAAAAATTTCAAATAACATATGTATTAATTAAAAAAAATAAAGTCATAAAATTATTTTCTATTTTAAGAATACCGCAAACCATGGAATTAATTTCAATGCACAATAATTTTTTAAACGCAGTCTTTTATTATGTATTATTTTTGACAAGACTTTTCAAAAAACTTTTTGATTTAAATGTCTTTGAGTGAGTTTAACAAGAAAAGTCTTCAGTGAAAGTCTTTTAAAGATTTTAAAAATATAAGTTTTTAATAACCGTTATTGGAGACTTAAAAAGAAAGTTTATTAATTATTGAATTAAGTATTTTTATCAAAAATCAAATATAATTCATATTCAATGGTTTTTATGATAAAAATAAAAAAATATTTGTTTAAAATAATTTTTATGGATAAAATAATCTTGAATGTACCAAAGGTGCCACGCCCGTCCCTGCAATGAAATTATAAAAAATACTAAGTATTTTTTTATATGCAATCACAGTCTCTCTACTATTAAAAAGCTGACCAAATTTGGCGTGAAGGTTTCTGGTTCAGGCGCAGATGAAGTTTATTTCAAATGTTGGGTGCCACGTCCACCGCCCCCGCAAATCAATAATTTTATCTTTAAAGTTGATTTGTGAGTGATATATAAAAGATACAACATTCTGAGTTAGACCAACACATTTATCTAATTATAATAACAACATAACGTCAAACGAACGGACAACAAACACAGACGTTATTTAACAAAAACCGTGTTCGCTTTGATTTTGTATGCTGACCAGCAAGCTGTGACGTCATTGCAATGCTCATGTAGGAAAGAACAGGAAAGAGGAACAGTGCATGGACTTTCTCAACATCTCTAGGTAGCCAACCTGGCTGTATCGTCAAGATTATTATTAATTGAATAACAAATCCGAACATCAAAACTGAAGGGTTAGCTCTTTGTTTCACCTGCCTTTTGTCTTATTAGCTTTCAGTGTGTTCTTTCCTCCGCTGAAAGAGGGAAGAAGAAAAGCACAACACGTGAGAAATTTAATTTGATTAAATCGCCACAGAAACGCGCCGCGGGACGACAGTCAATATCAGCCTTATCGCATGGTAATCATCACTTGCCGCCTGCCAGACAGAGGGCTACTTAGAGGGGCCGCTGAAAGGACTTGCATACCACCCGCTGAGCAAGATCTGAGTGACGGGATCTATATGCGGGTTGTTTTCAATGCACTAAATGGTGTGCGTAAGTGTGAAAACATTGCCATCCTGCAGCGCATCAACAGTTCCATTCTGTACTCTTTCTGCCTCCCATTGGGCCACTGTTTGGGTTGATTGACGTTGATAAGACACGTGCTGGCAATTATCTGAGAATAAACATGAAAAGCTCCTGGTCAAATCAGAAGACGTCCTCTTAAGCACGGCGAGTGATGTCACTCCCGCTTGCCTTAGTTAACTCTATCAAATTCTTCGAGAAGGAGAGGGACTAGGAGTATTTGACTAAGTATGAGAGTCTCTAACAGTTTCTCAATGGTAAAATGATAAAACTGCGTACGATATTTAAGAAAATAAAACGGCATCATCTACAATTTTTTAAAACAAAAAGTAATTTCTTATAATAGGTTGGAAAATATCTCCCTATCCTATTTTTGTACTTAGGGAAATTTTTGGCTATGTACAAAGTTTTATAGAAATCGTATCTGGGAACACTTATACATATTTTGAAAGGTCTTTGTTTACATAAGGTCAAATACAACGCTATAGCGATCATATCCAAAAGTTTAGCAGGAACGCATTGCGTACAGATCAGTCTGATATGCAGCGTGTCAAACATTGGAGTATGACTAACGCTAAAGAAATTCGCACTTTAAACTAAGTTGTTCCAATTGAAACAGTTTAAAGGCAAATCCTATACAGAAACGTTCCGTGAGATTAATGGTGTTTTTCGGGGATCGGCTACACTATTTACGTCACCGCGGAGGAATGGTTTCGACGATTCCGAGACCTGTTGAAAACGACACCATGGATATTTTAGCCGCTCGGCAAGGAAGACTTTTATGACGTCAACATACCGATCAAATCCTTTTAGGAATACATCGAGTTAGACCGGCGTTATGCCATCTTTTTACATCGACTTTATATAATAGGTGTTTCAAGGCCCTCAAAATAGTCGTTTGTAGCTTCTGTACATAGACCCGAAATTCTTAAAGACAAAAAGCGGAAGGGACTTCATTTTGAAACCAAAAATGTTTCAGGGATATATTAAGTCTAGTATTTAATGTACTTGAAGGGTAAAATTTTGAAGAGTATAAATTTTATAGAAATATACGAGCACTTTTACATTTTTGTTTTCTTTGTTTAATTAGGGGTCAAATATTACTATATAGCGATCATATCCAAAATTGTAGGAGCAACGCATTCACAACATCAATCTGATTTTCTGCGTCTCAGAAATTATAATAGATAACTGCTCACAATAGAAGAAATAAATATAAACAAAGTGCGTTGCAATTGAAAAACAGTTTATAAAAATGTTATATACGTCACCTACGTTCTAATTTTGCATTAAAAAAAACAAAGATTTTCATGTAGACTCTTTAAAAAAAATAAATATGTCGAAATAATAATACAAAATGCCTTGTTATTTGTTGAAAATGAGCACTATAAATGTTAAAAATCTAGTCGAGTTTTTCACAAAAGGTTGGTTGGTTGTCGAATGTCCAAAAGTAGCATCGCAAACAACCCCTCAAATATGCTTCACTCAAGCAGGCATCTTCCGTACGCTTCACGCGTATTTTCACATCAGCGTCGTCCAATTCTAAACGGGTTTTAGCACTCAACAGCATGAAGTGCTCAAATTTTATTGTTGTATTCATCACTTCTCGTCCTATTGCTAGGATCCATTGTCATGCTACGAGGGTACGAGTATTATATGGGCTTTTTGGAACTAGACGGAGAGTTCGGAGCTTGCTCCACCTTTATCATGGGTCGGCCTGGTATTGCTGACAGTCTCAGCGCGCCGGGATTCGGCCCAACTGATTAATAAATACAAACGAAAGCTACATTCGAAATACCGAAGGTTTTATTCTTTTGCAGGTTGATATATTTTCCGAATTTAAGCTATACATAATGGTGCAGAATTTAATGGTATTCTGTATATACAATATGATGGCTCACTTCGATTGGCACTAATCAGCTAAGTTATTTCTAAAATCAGAGCTAAGGTTTGTACAAAAACCCCCATTTCGGCCGATGGTTCCTTTTGGCAGCTATGTATATGTATCTTATAAAGGTCAGATTTTGATGAAATTTTGTATGCATAATATATAAGATAGCATTATAACTGAGAGACTAGTTTGCGATGCATCAGGCGCATACACGGTCAAACGGACAGGTCTATATAAATTCCTCCGTTCATACTTATTAAAAAGAAATACACTTTATACAGTCGGAGATATCCATCTAGTAAGGAGCTATAATGATGGAGGTCGGTTAACACGCAGAATTTATTCGTTATATATGTATATAGGATGCTGAATATATTCGTTAATTTTGAAGTCGTTGCTTCTAAACTATTACATTACCACTACAGTCACTACAGGAATAAACTCCCGAAATACGGGTTTTTATGAACCCCATGACATTGTTTGTTTAAATAGCTTAAATTTGTAGAGCCAAATTAAAGGTATATTTTCTTCATATCATTAAAAACGGATAACTTTATCCAATAGGCTTCAAAGCAACAATTAGTTCAGTCAGTATCAGAAATAAAGATTTTTATAAAAATAGTGAGCAAAAATGTTCAGTGAATAGAGTTATTTTCTTATTTGCATATTACTTATATAGAAAAAATCGTATGAGTTTGAAGCCATACCTTCTGTATATAAAAAGAAACCATTCTTACGTTTTTCGTTTAGTAAGAGGTATCCTGCGCCTACTTTTGTTAAAAAATATTTTATAATATTATACAAAAATGTTTCGTACTTTGTTAAAAGTAAACTTAAAAATTTTTAAACTTAAGTCGACTTTTCCACAAAAGAGACGGTGCTACACCCACCGTTTTTGTAAGAAAATAAACAGTCCTGAGTTAAATATCTCATTTCGTTCTTGAGGTATTCTTTTTGGACGAAAATTTGCAATTGTGCATCGCAAACAAGCCCTAAACGATATTGCACTCAAACGGCGCCTTCACGATAATTTTTATATAAGTAAAGTCCAATTCTTAACTCTTTCTTTAGCAGTCAATTGAGTGGAGTGCTCGAAATTTAGGTCTAAAATTGTCTATATTTAGACTACGTCGATACTCCTGGCGACAGGAATCGGCCCATATGATTACTAAATACAAATTTAGAAATGGAATAACAAAACTTAATGGCAGTGAGGTATTGTAACAGTGGTGGGCTTTAAGTTGAACTAAATTAAAGTTGTATGTTAGTTGTTCAAAATGAAATAAAACATAATTTACATAAAGATCGGGGGTATCTCCTAGGGGAGCTACGAATATTAAGCAAATGTTTTGACAAATTGGAAACATCCTTTCCTTTTAGACATTTTATTGTCGTTTTGATGCACAGCTTACTCTACCTTGGTGGCGGCTATATCAGGTATTGCATTTACAGTCAGGCCTTCAATTCAACTGATAAATGTTTTGTTCAAGATTCATGTGCTAATTCCTTTTACGCTTTATTAGCTTGGTCTGTTAAAGGTGCATGCTGTGACCGAGAAAAGGCAAAAAATTTGAGAATATTAATTTGAATATATTTTCAAAAAATGCGCAGCAGGGAAGACTTATCCCCCTACAACCAGTACACTAAAGCTACCCGCAGGGCTGGGCAGGCTGGAATGGAACTTTTTAATAAAAATGTTTAAAGAGTCGGGTAGTTTTGAATGCACCGTATGCTCAACATAAGTGTGAAAACGTTTGCATCCTGCAGAGAGTCGACATCCTCCCACCACCCAAATCTACCCACACTCCCGCTGAACCCCTGTGCCCTTCAATGTGCTCTGTTTGGGTTGATTGACGCTGATAGGGCACGTGTTGGCAATTATCTGAGAATAAACATGAAAAGCTTCTCCTGGTCAAATCAGATGACTTCTTGTTGAGCACGCCGAGCGATGTCTCTCAGCACACGAACGGGATCTCAAATTACCAGACGCCTTTGCATCAACTCACATTGATTTCTAACAATTAATACTAATTGAATCTAATGCAATTCAAGGCAAGGTGAAGTCCTTAATTTGTCAAAGGTTTGTAAAAGGGATTTCGATTAAATAAAATAATTTTAAAGCAATTTTATGCTCCCACGACAACACTTTGACATTTAACATAAAATGGTAAAGTTTACTGATAAACTGGAATCGCATAAATCAACTTTGTTTGTCTTATATGTGTGAAAAGGAATATTTACAGTTGATATTGTGACATGCTGTTTTACCCACTACCCATAGGGTAGAAGGGTATCATAACTACAATATGTGCTAACCGAAACTGTATGTAACTATATATTATATATTCTTAATCAGCATCGACAGCCGAGTCGGTAAAGCTACATATATCAGTTCCTATGAAAACCTAGATCTTAAAACCCATAAAAGCTAGGTCCAAATTTGGTGTAACGATGAGTCTTATTTTGGGTAAAACAATAACTTTGAGCTCTTATGTTTTGTTTTGGTTGATTATCATTTTTATTTAGATTTTTTTAAAAGAAATAAAATAAAGTATGCAAAAAATCTTCCATTATTATTTTTATAGGCTCAACTGAATAGGTTTGACCATTTGTCTAGGTTTGAAACGTTGTAACTTAATTATAAAAAAAAAAAATTAAAAAAAAAAAAAAAAAAATAACTGAATAAACTAATTATTTGTAAAATAGTAAAGTTTCTGATCTCTTATTTTGTTTTTATATTTATTTTTGTTTTTTCAAAAACATAACAAAAATTTTTGCAACTGAATGGTTTGACACTTAAACTATTTAATAAAGTATATATTTATTAGTATAAACCAAAATTTCAAGGCACTGGATAGTTTAAATAATAAAAGGCACTGTTTTAGCATTATTTGGTATTTGGTATGGCCACCCTTACTTTTAATTATTTCAAACATACGGTTTGGTAAGAAATCATAATGTTTTTTAATTTCATTTAGTGAAATTGTTGACCAGGCTTTTTAAATTGCTTCAACTAGCCTTTGATTTGATCTTTTCAAAATCGGATAAAGGTTTTTCGCGGCCCATTTTAGAAAGCAATGAAAAAAGATGATTTTAATTTTAGAATACAAAAGAGTTCAACTCTTTTCAATCACGCGGTCAAACAAAGAGTGAAGTCAAAAGTGTAAAACCTATTCAGATGAGCCAAAAATAGTGCACACATTGAGCGAATTTCACGATGAAAGCAAAATTCTCGAATTACCGTTGCATTTGTCCCGTTACCTTTTTTCTTGCACATAATAAGTAAGCAATTAAAGGTTCAAAACAAAAAAAAAGGGAGAAAAAAAAAAAAATAAAAAAAAAAAAAAAAAAAAAAAAAAAAAAAAAAAATTATTTTTATTTAAAAAAAAAAATTTTTTTTTTAAAAAAAAATTTTTTTTATTTATTAATAAAATTTTTTATTTTATTAAAAAAATAATTAATTTTTTTTTTTTTTTTTTTTTTTTAAAAAAAAAAATATTTTTAAATTTTTTAAAATTTTTTTTTTTAATCTCTTACGCCGAGCCATTTCTTCATGTTTGGAAACAAAAAAAGACAGGGGCTAAATCTGGACCATATGCTGGATGGGGTAGCAGTTCGTAGAACATTTTAAATTTTGATTAGCACACGAAATTGACTTTTTATTTTCGTTAAAATTAGTCGTCTGTTTATGTATAAAACGCAAACCAAAAAGTCAAATTTTAAGTGCTGTTATCGATAACTGCTGCGGGCGTGTTGTTTTAGAGCAGGTGCGCGGAAATAAAAAGTACGGACTTTACGACCTGTACAAGAAAGATATTTCAAACCTATTCAGTTGAGCGCCACTGTATTTAAGAAGTCTTTAGGTGTATATCAGATAAGTACAGTCTGTAGCTTGCGTGCTTGTTAAAGCTGAAATATAAGAAAGGATTTGATAAACACCTCTCAAGAATAATAAATTGTACTCTTTCATGTATATATTGTATATGCATTAAATTATCGGTTTATTATTATTATTATTATTGTTGTTGGTTGTGTGGCTGCTTATAAAAAATGTTTTCATTTCTTTGTTTCTTTCATCAGCTTCGAATTAGCTCCAATTATTGATTGTTGTGATGTAGTATGAGTAGCTTTTCATATAATAAATATATGTATATATATATGTGTGTGTATATACCATGTATTTGTATGTATATAGGGTAGTAAATATATATATGTATATATTCTGGTATATTATGCAAATAATGTGTACTCTTTCATGGATTTTGCAAGACATTTTCTTTCGGTATTCTTCGCAGCCGTCAGTCATTAGACAAGTACATTACAATACAATTGTTTATTAACTAATTTATGTGGCTCTGTATGTTTGCTTATGTTCTTCATTATCAAAATATATCAAATGCTAACTTATGTTTTTAAAGCTTTTCTATTTAGTTATTGTTTGTGTTTCAAATCGGTTCGGTTCTAACACTTCATTTGTATTTCATTTTGTTTTGCTCTCAGTAAAAAATTTGGCAGCTCGCTCAGGACTAAATCAAAGAAGATTAATCAAAAATTCGATTAGATAAGATGAAATTTTAGCTAGTAGTAAAATTTGAATACAATTATTAACCACATTTGCAGCATAGTATATACTATATTTGTATATGTAGTGTAAATATAGGTTCGTTAGCTGTAAGTTTAGTTTTCTTTTCATTATCATCTTTTGTTTTATTGGTCTTTAAAGTTTCATGATCATTCAAGTTTATAGGACAGTTTAAAATAAAGAAGTTCTCAAAGAATTCTTGTTCTTATCGTCGGCCGTGCACGTTGCCTTACAAATTTATAGCTAAACTTCAAATAGCATAACTAAATAATCGAATTTTAAATGGGTATTCATAAGAACAGGTTTTGTAAAGAGTCAATTCATTTTCGGAGTTCAGCATATGCAAAGAATGAGGGGACAAAAGAAAACACTAAAAAGGTTCTTAACTCTTAACTGTTCTCTTAATAGCGAACTGTAACCATTATTTTTATTAGCCTATAGACAACCATTATGTTTCCGAGGTGTGATTCTATTTTAAATACGCTACCAACTATGGATATTCAAATTAAAATTTCGCAATAAATTTGCTCGGCACGTGTGCAACGGCATTTCGTATTGGTACAGTAAAGATTCGATAGTTTTGTTCTGTTGTTTTTTTCAAGCGCAGAGTATTTACAAGTATTTATAAAAAATATATCTATATTAGATGGTGTGAAACAAACAAAACATTGAATTTCAATTTATTTGTTCAATTTGCTTTGTTAAAATATATAAATTAATCATATGATAATAATAATAATATACTTAGAACAACTCGCTCAAAGTTGCGTCAAATGCTTTACGAATTAATTAAAATGTAATAAGAAAATCAGCGTGTTTTTTCTCTCTTCAATTTACAAATATAATTTAATTAAATCTCATTTGCTCTCTACATGAAACAAACTAGATAATAAACAGAAATAAAACCGAAAGCAAAATCGCAAAAATGCGATACTTCACACAAATAAACAAATTATAAACTTAACGCCTAAGTTCGCCCAATGCAATTACAATTTGCATTCGGCGCTGGGTCTTTTAAAATATTCACTCGAAAAACTTGCACTTAAAACAAAATTCAATTTTGCTGATCCATCGGATGCATGCTCCCCCATCTCTCCAGCGGCGTTATTATCATAGTAACATCTTTCATCATCATCATCTTTATCTTTGTCATCGTCGTTTAATGTCTTTGGAGCCGCCTGGTCCAGTTGTATTCAAATAAAATATATTTATATATATCATTCTGTATATCAGAGAATACCTATATATTTATGTATATATAGGTACATGCTCCTCTCTGTCCGAATATGTGCTTAATATATAGTATTTAGAAACTAAATAAATTATATGATGCGGCGTCTTGTATAAGATTCGATGCTGTTTGCCTAAGCCTATTGGTTTTGTGAACGAGATTCGAACATCGCAGTTACATCGCGTATTGAGAATTGTGGTGAGATCTTTTCTCTGTTGCTAAAAAAGAGAGAATAGAATTTAGTATACATCTCTTGATTTGCTTACTCAGTTTACTCACTTGACGCTCGCACTGCTCTCCGGTGCAGGCAGAGAGTTTCTACTAAGACGTTCGCGCGCCAAGCCTGCTCGCTCGTACTTGCCGGACACTGGAACCGAGTTAATTGTTGTTGTTGCATTGTTCTGTGCAAACTTCTGAGCCGCTGACTTAACGCTCTGCACCGGCAGATTGTTGCTGCTGGTTCCTGTGTTGCCTGTTGTGGTGTTGGTGCTATCACAATTTTGATTTTTCTCATCGGAAATGCTGCGCACTCGCTGCGCCGTGCTGCTATATTCGCTTGCATGATGATGCAACGTACTCTCCGAACCGGAACCGTGGCCAGCGCGTGCCAACTGCTTGAGATTCATGTCCATGTCCTTTTGCAGTGTATTCATATCGCCGCGAGACTTCGACTTTATGCGCAGCGAATCAGGCGCCTGGAAATTATTCTCGTCACTGTTGAGCTCCGTCTTGGAACGCGATTTCAAGGAATCTCCATAGTACTTTTGCGTCAGTTGCTGACGACGTTCCTCCTTGATCTTATCGATGCGTTCGCGATCGAGTATAACGCCAGTTAGAACGTTCTTCCGGCCGCCTGCCGGCAGGTTAAGCGTTTGTGATTGTTGCTGCTCCCTTGGCACATTATTCTGTTGTATCAACGAAATGCGGTTCTCCGTGGTGGGTGTCGTTATGATCAGCTGCTGCTGTTGATCCGGTTTCTGACATATCTCCTCAGTGATGCTCATGCCGGGCAAACGTTTTGGAGGATTCAGCGTTTTGGGACGCGTAAAATCAAAGCTCTTGCGACGATTATTCAATTCCGGCAACTCAGGCAACTTGCAGACATTCAAATCCTGCAATTGTTTACCTCCAAATTCACGCACAAATGCATTCTCATCCAGTGAGCGCGTTATCTTCTGTGCATTGTTCAGTTTCTTTAGCGGCTTCGGAGCTGTCGCGGCCGCCACTGGTAGACTCAGCTCGTTGGGTTTCTTCATTGAACCACCGCGTTGAGTGAAATCGAAATTAGGCAATTGCTCAACGGGTGAGCTCTCGAATTTGTTGGCCAACTCCTTGACACTGAACGAGGGCGATTTACTTGGCTGTTCCATGGCGCTTGGCAAACTGTCCAGACTATCCAACTCGATACGATCACTTGGCTTGGCAACAGAATCTACATCGAGCTCTACATCCAGATCAGAGTCTAGTTCTAGTTCATTTGTCGCAGCATTGAGTTTCATTTCCTCGCCACGTAGATTCTCATAAACAGTTTTTGGTTTGCGCAATTCGATATTTTCGTAGAGCAACTGCTCCTGTTCGAGGTCACTATCTTGCTCAAGTTCAAGCAGTTGTTGAGTCATCTCCAGCTCCGTTTGGAGATGTTGTTCCTCATCGATCTGCTTAAGACTCTGTCCAGCATGTCGCTCATTTAGAAGTTGATTCACCTCAGTCACCGAATTCCTGAAGAGTTTCACCTGCTCGTACACAATGTTCTCATCGAAGTTCGTCTCCAGCAAGAGTGCTGGCTTCGAGGGCGCCTTCTCTTTCTCCGGCGACTTGTACGTAATGCTAATGGTCGATTTAATCGGGCTGCAACCGATCATTCCGGTTGCCGGCTGTTGCTTCTGTGGCGTCTGATCAAAGTCCTCGTAGTAAGGCGAACTGTCTTCCGTCGCTAGCAGTGAATGCATGCTCAGCTGACGTTGCAGATGCTGATAGCCAAACTCGCTGGGTGTCACCGATTGACTAGTGTTGTCCGTGAAGTTGGAATTGTTTGGTGAACTGGCTGCGGCCTGCAGTTGATCCTTCACTGGCAACGTGGCCAGACGTGGTCGCTGTGGCTGCAAATCCAGTGATAGTTCACGCTTCAATGCATGCATATCGCGTTGCTCAAGCACCTCTGGTGGCTGATTGTACTGCTAAGAAAATGAGAGGATCATGAGTAGGGATTCAATTGGGGCATCTCAATCTCAACATACCTGCTGGCCAAGACTTTCATGGGAGCTGCCCAAGTAGCTACTAGCCGCATCCACGCCCAGTAGCAGCTGCTTGGAGGAGACTCCCGATATGCCCGACATGACGGAATTCACCATCAGTGGCTCCATATCATATTGTGGTGTATTCACAGCTGAACTATTCTCCGAGCTCTCCGTATCGCACTGCAACAGCGAGTAACGTGGACTGCGTGTAGGCGTTGTGGGCGTGACGACAGTTAACTTGACCGTCGACTGATCCTTGCCACGCTGTGCAGTGTTAACACTTCCATTGCTGTAGAAGAAGGGAGGGAATGTTTAATGAAGGGAAGTATGAATTATGGCTTTAACTTACAGTTTTCCGCTATTGTTGCTACTGCCTCCGCTGCCACTCGGCTGCATGAACGTGCCCTGGTAGCTGAAACGCTCCTTTGCAGCCAGCTGTTCCTTGCGCTTGGCGCCCAACTGCACCGACGGATAGCTATAGCGTGCAACGCCACCACCACCAGCGCCACTTCCTGTTGGCGTTGTATCCGTCGCCTGTGGTGCTGCTGCCCGCGCTGGCTTAGGCGGTGGATGCACCTCCACATTGGCAAACTGTTGTTGCACTGGCAACGGATGCTCTGGTGTGCCGCAGTCAATAAATTGTATATCCGACAGATGATCCTCCAGTTTATAGCGCTTGCAACAGTTTTCTGCACCTGCAGGCTCATGTCCGCAAGGTATTTGTGGATTCGAGGGTAGCTGGCGAGCGGCTGCACTGGGCGAAAGCAGATTGAGGCGCGGCTGCTTTTTGGGACTGGGATTAACGCTGTTCGTCTGACTGGAGAAGTCCTCGGGCCGGGCACGCATGATGCGACGCGTGGCACAGCCCGAAGTAGGCGGCGGCACATTCTCCTTGCCGACACGCGGTGAACTAACCAGTGATTCACTCTCCGAGAAGATGCGCATCTCGGGTTCCTCCCGATCAAAGTTCAGTCCCAGTTCTGAGAGTTCGCGTGACGGGCAGGTGGTCATGTGGCCGCGTTGAGGCGACTGCAGCAAATCGAAATACGAATCGTGTGACACACTACGCGAGTGGCCCACTGTGCGCAGGCTATCGATGGAATTGGAGCGTATGCAGAGCTCCATGGGCTTGCTTATCACGTCATCACGTGTCGTCTCCAGCAACTCGATTGATTTGGGTTTGTCGTGCTTCGACAGCTCCTTCGGAGCCTGAACGAAACTGACGCGTGATGTGCCCACACTGGATTCCTTGATGGAACTGGCGCTATCCAAGCTCAACTTGTGGCCAGGCTCAGCAGGGCCACCTTGTCTCTGACTACGCGTGAAAATGGACTTCCACGAGGGCGTCTTATCGGGCTTACGTTTCTGCCAGCTACGTGGCACCGACAACACCGTATGATACTTATCCGGCAGACTAGACGGACCTCCGCCCACCTCAATGTACGAGCCAATGTTGGAGCCTGCTTGGCTGCCCGCGGCGCCACAATTGCTGTTGCAATTAATGGGCAACGACTGCTTGAGATCCACGCTGGATTCGATGCGCGAATGCCGCTCCTGCGCCTCCTCCAGGCTTATCAGCTTGGCACCACCTGTGCTCAGGCTTTTGGGTCGCTCGACAAGCGTCAGTGATTGATCTTGTTCACGTTGCTCCACCAGCAGACTCTCACAATCTGTCAATGACTCAAGACGCAGCTCACCCGCTGGTGTTACTCCTGCTCCAGTCGAAGCCGATGCTGTCCCGGCAGCAGCACCATTGCCCACAATACTTAAACGTGCATTGTGATCCTCGAGAGCATCGAATATATTGTGACAGTTGCGTATCAGGTACTCGGTGACCACAGCCTGTACGCCCACGCCGCGCAACGCTGCCACGCCTCCAGACTCCAGGGCCGGCGATCGTAGCAAATTGGGCGCCCAAACAATGGCCAGGTTCTTGTCTGTCATCCCGGTGCGTTCATGATGCTGCGACACCTTGTGCAGATGCTCTGACAAGTACTTTAGCGTGCTAGAGGGGGAGAAGAGAGAGGGATGCTCGTTAATCAACTGTCTACTAGAACTCTAATTAGATAACCTTACCGATAGTGCGGCGGCGGCAGCTTCAGCACCGTCTCCTTCATCAGTCGCAGTCGCTCGTCGGCTTCATCCGCCTTCACCTGAATGGCCTCCACAAAGTTGTCGTAGAGCTGATACGTGCACAGCGGATTGGGCAGCTCACGGAAATACATTTTCAGCAGCGAACTGACTGCATGTATGTCCTGTTTCATCTCGGGATTACCCAGATCCGGCACACGTTCCTCATCGAAGGCACGACGCAGGCGCTGAATGTTCGATGTGATGCCCGAGAGACGATAAATGCCATCGATGACGCCATAGTTCTCAATGAACTCTGCACACGATCTCAGTACCATGGGTATATCCTGTCCGCTGTTCAATAAATGCTCGGAAAGATCACACGAGAAGACACGCTCGCGATAGATGCCACTCTGCTTGAGCCGACGCCGTGAGGGGCGCGACAATATAAAGGAGCGGAAGAAGGCAATCAATTTGCCATGTTTACGCAGCACTGGCTTTGTTGGCGATGCATCAAGATGCCCAACGAGTGGAGCAGGCATGGGGAAGTTCCGTGGCACCTTATCACCAATTGTGGCCACACATGACTGCGGAAAGAAGCCGACTTCGTAGAGGGACTTCTGTAAATGGGATTTCTTGCCACGCCACCAAATGGATTCCGCCGGACTAGGCATATCGATGACAGAGATCATATCGCCCACTTCGATATTGATCTCGTCTGGCGCCTGCGCCTGATAACGTCGCACACCGTAGGCGGCACCCACAGCAGGTGTGTTGATTGTACGCTGCGTCTCACCATCGGCCAGCGGCAGGCGACGTCCCTTGTTGTCCAGCTGCAGCCAAGTGAGCACAGTGCCGCATGTCAATGAATCCGAGGCAATTTTCGAGAAACGTTCAAGATATTTGGCCACAGCATATTCAACTTCCTGCTCGCTTTGCAGCTCCGAATCTGCCTCCAGTTCGCACATATTACGCAGTCCGCTTATCTTGCGATCATAGACACAACGATGCAACATCTCGTCCAGCATTTGCATGTTCTCATAACTGCGCTTGATCAGAAATGGTTCACAGCGTTGCGGACACACACGTATAATGAACCAACAGCTTTCGGGCGAGAATGGGCCTGAGGAACGCAGCGAATTATGCGCCAATTCGCCGCCAATCGATTGTGAGGCAATCGAACTGCCCATCTGCTCCGATTTGTCGTCGAGCAACTGCACTGAAAGCGCGCCCAGCTGCACGCGCTCGTAATGGAAGTGTGCACACTCCTCCAGCTTGGGAAAGCGACAGGATTTCTGCACGGGAAGAGCGAAAGAGAGAGTTAGTTCAATTCTGTATTTAAGACGGTTTCGTGAGAAAACATCTACAGAAATGCACAAGCCACTCAAGCAACTCCAGCTGTGCTTTTCTTGTGCTTCTCTTCACTTGGTTTCTACTCACGCTATTCAGGGGCTGTACCGCCATGTGCCTGCTGGGTTTGGGTGGTGCGCCTGCAGCTGCTCCTGCTGCCGCCATTGGCGGGCTGCAACTGGATTCGGTTGAGGCATTTGAGATTTGCGATGCATTCATCGAGGCAAACATCTCCTGATAGCTATTGCCCAAGCCATGTCCCAAACTCTCGACGGGCACAATTTTGAAGTTCAATTGCGCACTTATCGCTGCAGCCGGCGCATCCGTTTCGAATTGTAGTGGCTGCGTTGAATCCTTGGAAGCACTGGAAGCGGAGACGGACTGCACTTGGCAGCTGGTGACAGAGGCTTCGTTGGATGCATTGGCCAGCGCATGTGCGTGCAGCTGGGCGGCCAGGGCACTGCTCACCTTCTCGGACATGTTGGGAATACACGGACACGGGACTACAAGGGATTAGTCATCTGCAAGAGGCAAATATGAAGAGAAACCTTTAGTATTTTATTGATTTAATTGCATATATAAATGTCTCATTCACAGGGTAACACTGTACAAAGTTCTGCAGCAAACAATACTTCTAGAAGACAGTGGAATTAGCATCATCTATCAATGTTTTCATTAGTTCAATTGTTGTATTCATTTATATGTATATTGTATACAATGATATTCGATACAGGGCAAGAACAAACTTTCAATTACTCATGTAGTTTATTTATATTGTATAAAGTTCTTTGAAATTTTATAGGGGCACTTGTCGAGTATACAGTATACATGTATACACTGTAATATGTTTATATGTGCTTTGTACAAGCTATAATTCACTTAATACAATAACGATTTCATCAAATATCATGACGGATGTGGTCAATGTAGGTAAAGCTCTGACATGACTCACACATCAACAGCTAAGCATGGTTTTGTGCACTTAGAGAAATCAAAAATTCGAATTTATTTACAAAAATAGATCTATATTGTTTTTTTAACTATTTGAAATTTTTAAGTGTATATAAAACTAGTTTGAACAATTTAAATGTGTATAATGTGTTTATGAAACTAGTTTGACTGATTTTTATGTGAATCAATTTAATTTCCTATGATTGATTATATCAATATTATTAAATATAGAACTATAAATGCTCAGCTCACTTTTTGATTGAGTACAAAAAGTGTTTCAAGTTGTCTCTAGTCTACTATCTTCTCCAGTGTATAACCCTCTCATAATTGATTGAATTGTAATGCCCGCTCAATTTAGCTTATTTAAGATACTTTGAGGGAAGAGGCTTACGTAATTCTTTGCAGTGTACTGTGCCGATCGTATTTACTTTCTAACACGACGCACGACGCGTCGCACTTTTATCAATTGCCCCCGAAACCAGCGACGTTCTACTTTCTGTCTATGGTCAAAAGAGCTGGAATTCCTTTAAACGGAATAAGGCCAGTAGCTCAGACTCTCAGTCCCGCTTAAGGATGTGGCACAACCAAGCAACTACAATATATATTGTAAATATATATACATATATCTGCAAGTAAATCCCGTCTGTAAGCAGATATACCATACAATAAATATTTATAAGCGCAACCAGTTGCAGTCGAGCGACTCGCCTAGCGGCAAGTTCTGATTTTCAGGCGACGCAACGCGACGCGACGCGGCTTGCAACATTTAAACTTTCATAAATTAAACGAAAGAGAGAGGGAGAGATGGCAAAGAGGGGTTGGGTGGGGGCTGAGAGATAGAGAAACATACAGAGAAAGAGACAGGCAGTTGGCCGTTGGCGTCAGCGAAATCGCAGAGCGAGACGGAAACGAGTTTTATTCACGTAGAGATCGTAGAGAGTTGGGAGGGAGATGGGTGGGGGGGAGTGTGGTGCCTGGCACTGGACACCGGTGGCAACTAGGTACGTTCATCAAATGCAACAAAACTATTAAAAACGTTGACGCTAACGGTCTGAAAATGCAGCACATAAAGCAAAAACTGAAAACGACAAAACAAAGAAATAACAAAAAAATAAAAGACAAAAAAAAAAAACTAAAACAAAAAGTGCACATAAAAAAGCGTTCAACAAAACAAACAATTTGGTGTAATGGGGCGGGGTGTTAGGCTGGGAAAATCAAGAGAGAAAGAGACGACAAAAAGGAGAAGAAAAACGGCAAACATAAGAAACATAAACTCGGATCAATGCGTCCCCGAATGTAGCTGTAACATGAACGGGAAATGCTGAAAATGCTTAAGACTCATGAATATCACGCGTGAGATTAACATTATTAATGATATCTCTGACATTCGGGTCCATTAAAGCTGAGTTCGGTTCGGTTCGTTTCGACTTGGAGTCGATCACTTTTCTCCGCTATCAGTTAAGGTGCAGCTCATTAATGCCGCAGCCGAAAAGCCGTTTGCCTAATTAGCTTGAGATTAAGTTGTGGCTTCAGCATAGAGAATGATGAAATTTTAAATCAAATAACAGTTAGTATTATTGGTGCTGCTTGAGCATAAATACAAAAACTTCTATAGGTTATTAGAACTATTGTTTGAATGCATAATAAATTTTAAGACTTTGCTGGACCTGAAGAAACATCTCCATTCAACGGTTATCGTAAATAATTATGTAACACAATAGAACAAAGAAATAACTTAAGGAACTAATTTGGTTTGTTACTAAAACAGACTGAAGTTTATTAGAACAATAGGTTTAATGACTAATAAATTATGAGACTCGGTTATATTATAAAAAATGATTTCATTACCTATTTGGAAATTATTATTTTATGCAATATATGAATGTTAGCAAAGAAATTAGCCAAGGGACTTATCCAAAATATTTTTAGATACGGTATGTGAAAATTTATAAGGTTCTTAGCTGTTACTAGTTTGGTTAGTTTCTTGTGTGTTAACGGCAACCTCTATTACTTTAGTATTCTTGACATAAGAATTTCATTAATACATTAGTTTAAACTAAGTTCTATAATCATGACAAATGCTATTTAAAGTCCTTTCCAGAGCTTTATATGTTTATTCGATGCTTTATTGTGGTTTTCTAATTGCTTCTAGGGTTTGCTTTGTGTTTAATATATTATATTACTTACCTACAGTGGCGAGAAAGTGAGTGCGTGTTATAACTCTCGACTTTCATCATCTATAAAAACAAAACTAAAGATAACCATAATTTTTTAATTTTGTTTAACTATTTTATTCTTAACAAATTGGAAAAATTTTTTTTTAAAAATTGCACTCAGTAAAAGTTATAAACAAAAACCAAAAAAGTCGTAAAAACTCCTTGTTTCATGATTACAACTTTCACGCACTTTTTATTTGCTTCAAATGGTTTTTGTATTCTTGTTGTTGGAGATCATTTAAATTGTTGTTTTGGATTAAAACTTTGTAAGTTTAAGTCTCATTTAAAAATTTGTACATTTGTCCCTTAAAAATGAAAAAAAATAGCATCAAACTGGAAAATAATGTTGTGTTTCTGAGAAGGTTGCTCTTAATTTTAAAAAAATAGGCAGTGTTTGGTCAAAACGACGAAATGTGACATGCATAAAGCAACAGAAAGGTCGCAGAAAATGATTGAATTTGGATTATCTGCCATCAGGCTGGAAAATGTTGTTATCATTGTGTCCAATCATGTGCCTTGCTAATTTAAATGACTTTTGTTCATAATGGGTTTTTTTAACAGCCGTGATATCTAATGTTCGGGGGTTTTGGAGGCCCCCTACGTTTTGTTTTGCGAGCTTCCTTTGTGTTAGCAGCCTATTTTTTCTGGGTTCATTTGACGGGCATCCGTCCGTTAATATTTTCGACCTTTTTGTTTATGCATGTCACATTTCGTCGTTTTTGGGTCAATCACTCTTTGTTTTCGGCTTTTAAAATGGCTGGTGAAGAGCTTGCCAGAACACACATTTTTCAGTTTGTGTTTTTTTCTTTTTAATTAACAATTTTTAAATGAGACTTAACTTAGTTGTTGTTGTATCGAATACACATTTAATTGATTTCCACAGAATAAGACGCATTTAAGGATTTCGCTGTGCGTGTTGTTTATTGACGGTTTTTTTTTTGGTTTTGTTTTTAACTTTTTGTGATTTTAAAAAATTTGTTAAGAATAAAATAGTTAAACAAAATTAAAATTTATTACTGTTTATTTTGTTTTTATAGATGATGAAAGTCGAGAGTTAAAAACACCCACTCCCTTTTCCCCAACTGTTATACAAGTTTACAATATAGCTGTTATACAAGTATTGCTTTGTCAAAGAATAAATCCACTTTATATATTAAATATATTAAAAACTGTATACCACAAATTGAATATTACTCGTATAAATACTACATATTTTCGAAATTATTCCAAAGATATTTGACATAAATTGTTTCCAATGTTATTAAGCATTAGGAGTTCCCACACATCCTCTAATTCTCAATTTATAATCAACATTTATCTATCTTATTCCTTTACACGCACTCAACTCAGTTCTCAGGTGAATTCTTTATGTATTGATAGTTTACGAAATAAACTTTACAAAAAACCCGTAGTAATCGATAGTTTGGTAAATGTTTCCCAATGCATTTTGTTTCTCTCGCCTTGCCCAATTCAAATCTGTTGCTGCAATTGGCGTAATTGTTGTTGCCGTTACGTCGATACCCAAAGAGTTTTGTCTTACACATTTACAACGTTTCGGCTGATTAGCTATAGCTTTAGTTGCCTGTAGTTGCTGTTGCTTTCGTGTTGCAATTGCAGTTGTTGTTGACTGTTGTTTGGCCATGCACTTTGGCAGTGTTGGATCGATGAAGACATTTTCCCAGGCAAAAAAAAAACCAAACCAAAATGAACCGAGCCAAGTAAACGGTCAGCCGGCAAATCATGTACGTCACTTTCTCCAATCAATTAAGCCGCACACTGCACGCTCTGGCAACGTGTGAGTGAGTGACTGTGTGTGTGTGAGTGAGCGAGTGTGTGCGTGTGCATGGAGGTAGCGATTTAAATCGCTTGCAGCGTCCATAGACTAATTAATGCTATGAAATAACTTACTTAATATTGAACAATACTTGATGGCTTTTTAATAGTTGGGGTTTTTCACTTTTTTTATTTCCTTTATACATTTTATATCGCTCACGACTGACCCAATTGAGATACGTATGGACAGGTAAGTGATGGGCTAGCAGATGCTCTATAAAAATCAAGGGTAAATGATCTAGCTCTATGAGTGAAATGGTACATTATATTTATGTACTGTATATTTATGTACTGTCTGTTTCTCTCTATCGGCGTATCTTCAGTTTGTTTCTGTATGTCTGTGTCTGTCTGTCATTCACTGTCTGTCTCTCTATGCATGTCTTTCTCTGTCTGTCTGTCCCACTATCTTTCTATCTCTGTCTGTTTAACTTCCTGAATTTCGTTCTCACTGTTAATCTGTGTCTTTATGTCTGTCTCTCTGAGTGTTTATCCTTTGTCTGTCCATGTATGTCTGTTTCTCTGACCATCTATCCTCTGACTGTCTGTCTGTCTGTATATCTGCCCCTCTGTATGACTGTCTCTCTGAATGTCTGTTTCTCTGAATGTCTGTCTCTCTGTATGTTTATCTCTCTCTCTGTCTCTCTGAGCGTCTATCCTCTGTCTCTCTGACTGTCTATCTCTCTGTATGTTTTTCTGTCTGTCTCTTTGCCTGTCTGTCTGTCCCTCTCTATGTCTGCATCTCGGTTTGTCTATCCCTCTCTATGTCTGTCTAACTGTATGGTATCTTTCCTAGAAATATGGCTTGTCTTTTAACATTATCTTTTATATAAACTTTAACAAAATTCTAAAGTTTTTATTAGGAATTTTCTCTGCCATTTAGAATAAAGTATCTTATCAGCATACCCTACTCTATACACTCTCTTTTGTACAGGGTATAAACTTGTGAACTGTCTGCACCAGCCTCTGAGTCTCTGAACAAGCAAGCTGCAGTGCGTGCAGTGAGCCGAAGTATGCTGAGATACTCACACGAGTACTTGTATTTAATAAGTGCACAGTGAGCGTTCTAAGTTGTTGCACGCCTGTCTGCCAGTCTGCCTGCCTGACTGTCTCTCAATCTGTCTGTCTGCAGTCAGTCGCTTGTGCTAATTTATGACACTAACTGGGTCAGCTTACTCTGTGGCGTTTCTAGAGCGGACACAGCCATAAAAGGCCTGCGAATACAAATATACAAGCATCACTGTATATACATATATGTTAAATATATATATCTACGATGCATAATGTGCTTAACTTGCTTGGGGGATCTGTCAGCTTGTCTGTCTATCTATCTGTCTGTCTGTCTTTCTGTCCATCCTGACATGCTGTGCAGAGGCTTTCAACAAGTGCATCTTAATGAGTCCGGGATACAGCAGCGGCAGGCATATAACAATAGGTTGTCCTCGTTTTCTATGCCCCCCATCCCCTGACTTGTTTGTGGCAAGGAAATGGGCGGAGTTGCATTCAACGTGATTACAGTTCTGCGATGAAACTTCGGGAAGTGCTTGGCAATGATTCTAGTGCATTAAGTGTTAATGCGTTTCTTCGAAACAGACAAAAGACCACATAAAACATTTCGCGCACAGCGTGAGAATTCTAGCAATGCAGCTCGCGATGATTATCAGTAGCCTCACAAAGGACGCAAAAGTCGTTAAGAAAAAGCAGCTAAATCAGTAGCTAAATTGCCTAGTTTAAGTGCTTTTATAAGCCTTATAAAGTGCTGATTTTTTATTATTAACTTTAGGTATCCTGCTGAGATTTCTAAACTCCGTTAGACTTAGCCTTATCTTAAGCTCTCTTTATGAGTCCTGCAGAGAGCCATATTAAGTTTATTCGATAGACAAGCCTGCATCGTTATAGCTAAAACATTAACGGAGATCCTCTATTTAATTATATTTAACAATAGTTCAAGTACATAATGCAAACGTTATATGCTTTTATAGGGGAACCTTGTACAAATAGCTTTAATCTACCGAATTTTGGCTTGATATTCCAAACATTAACTGGCATTTTTTCTGATTATATTAAACATAAGCTAAGATATAAAGTTTTAATAACCTTAATAAGACAAGAGTAGTAGTGTAGTGTACGTATAACCGAGGATCTTTGAACAAAAACCATTAACAAAGAATTTGAGCTTGATATCTTGACGATAAACTGAGATATTATAGAATTTATTAGACAGATATATAAAACTTAATTATATCGAGCCAGTGTTCAAGCACATATTGACTCTTTAAAGGAAACCCTCATTAAAATACTGAGTTGCTATTTGATAAGTCAAAGATAACTTGAAAAATTAAACCTAAATCTTCTTAAAAATAGTTCAAGTACTAACTATTGATTCTTATTGATGAACCTTGTAAAAAGAGGCCTCATTATGCCAAATTTCAGCTTGGTTGCTCGAACAAAAACTGAGTAACTTCAGGCTTATACTGGTTATATTCACAGCTCCGTCTAAAGTACATTCAGAATTTGGTGAATTTTTAATTTTTCACACCAAAGTGAACTCAGCATTGACTTGCATTTATAGGACTGAGCTACCTTTGAATATTTAATGCCGACATTACCCAACTGATGACTAGGTACAGCAAATGATTCACCATTGAGGGCAATTAAAGCGAGTATATAGTAGATATGGTATGCTATTATAATCCACCGTCTACACTTTAAGCGCCAATTTAATACAATTTTCAAATTTCTCATGGGCAATGACTAATGAGTTCACATAAAAAGTCATTAAACTGACCAATTTCAATGGTTGCATAGCAAGTTTTGCATGGACTACACACACACACACACACATAGACCGGGCACTTCATTAAACGCGCACCGGACAGTTGAAATATGACGGCAACTGGACTGTGGGGTGTCTCGGTTCGCCGCCTTCTCGCTGTCCCCAGCCCCATCGGAGCCCACTACTGCCAACACAGACTGTAGATGACTTCCAAATTATGCCCCCAAGGCCGAGATGATTCCGGTTTACGTGTCGATCTTCGACTGCTGCCTCTGCTGCTGGCTACTGGTTTCTAATCTCTTGCACATCATCGTATCAGTGTACGCCTCAGTTGACACTCGCCTGTCGCGAAATGCGATCGGTTTGGCGCGCTTCGCTGAGAGAGAGAGGCAGAGAGTGGGACAGAGAGAAGATGGGAGACAAAGAGTGAACATCGCCCCCTCTGGGAGTCTTTTCTCTGCTGACTCACATAAAAAATTGATCCCCCCGCCCCCGAGACCACGAATATGTATTATAATTGTAATTAGTCTAAATGGAGCTGCACGTTAGTCAACTGTGGGAGCTGCATGTGTTCGTGTATGTGTGAGTCTATTTTTAGCTCAACTGGGCCCCCAACAGTTCGGACTACGGCCAACACTCTCATTACAGACATACCTCGCAATTGCCGAAGCTTTCAACTTCCGGTCACATAACAGGTGCAACAGATCACAGTTGAAAGAGGCCAACAGCGAGGGGGGGGCATGCCCTAATTGAGGTTATAGCGAGCATATATAACAAGGGAAAGCTTATAGGCATTAACGGCAGCAAGTTGAAGAAGAAGATCACGTTTTAATTAGTCTGTCTTAACAAGTCTACTTCTTATTATTATTCGACAAAGGTGTCTAAGATCCCATCTTAAATCGATATAGACTTATACTTCGAAATTAACTTGATGGGATCCTTAATCACTTTTCTTTTCTTTTTCAGACTCACCCGATATATCGTTTTATAATTAAACATAATTTTTACGTCTTAGTGCTTTAAAGAGACAAATCCCAGACAGTTTTCTTTTTCTTCTTCAACATAACCCCACAAATGACTTCATAATTATACAAAACTTCAGCTTCTTAACTTCATTAACAACTTAAAGAGTTCAAGCATAACCACACTAAAATAAGAACCTAGTTTTATGCATAATTTATACCAATCAGCTTCAGTCTTCAAAAAATACTTCAACTATATATTCACTTTCCTAACTCAGATTGTTTCTCAAACAAGTTCAAAGCGCTTTACCGACTCAACTTAGCAATATGACTATCTTAGAACCATTTTCCCTTTAAGTTTTCCCAACTTTATGCTCTTGCCTTCCTTTATCTGTTGTACTTTCTACAAATGCAACAGATACTACTAAAAATAAAAACAAACAAAAAAAAAAGCGAAATCGCTCAATTCGTTGGCCAAGTAAATTTTCTACTTTGACATTTATGCAGAATTTCGCCCGTGCTCGTCGGTCGCTGAGCCATAAAACCTAACCTAATGTCATTTAACGACGCCGACATCTACGTCGTCATCGACGTCGACGTCTACATCGCCGCCAACGTCGGCGGCGTCTTCGTTGCCGTTGAGGCTTTTGCTAAGCTCGGCGCACAGGTACACACACAAAACTTTTTAATGGAAGTGAAAGTTTTTTGCGCGTTGTCGGCAGCGTCTAAAAAAAGATACAAAAAAAGTTTTTGCCCAACACACGCCGCATATCTAAATAGTTTTTTCTTTTTCTTTTTTTTTATATCATTTTTTTGTTGCTACGTATTTTAAGTTTTATTAGAGCTCGTAGCGCCAGCATGCCAAATGTTCAAAAATAAACAATAGTAAAACAAGTAAAAAGTGTGCACAATTCGGAGGTGCTGGGCCTTGTGAATACCCTGTACACGAGTGAAAATAGATAAAGTAAAGGAAGAATAATATACTGGTAATGAATGCTTAATGTATTAATACTTTAAAGGTTTTTTAATTCGACCAATTTTGAATTCTTCTAAAAAAGAAGTCATGAAACTGATCTAACAAAATAAGGTTCATGTTTGGTTTTCTATAGATTAAATAGTATTTTTGTAGGGTTGTAAGAATAATCATTTATTTATATTATTTGTTGATAAGGGGAAATGTGCTGCGGACTTGTTAAATTATTGTACGCCCAAAGCTTAGAAATCCTTATCAAGTCCAAATATTTTAAGGAAATCCAGAAATTTGAAGGAAATCTAAAATTTTGCCTGGACTGTTCGACCTTTTTCTCATTTATATCGATTTAATTCTCTCAAGATTCAATGCCGGATATGATGTGAGTAAGTGCCCTCAGAGTCTGCATTATTACCTCTATATTGTTGGATGAGATTTGCTCTAAGTCTACAGTGACCTGTTAATATCCTCGTAAGAGTTCTGATTGGTGTCATAATCAGCTTCATCTACTGTCTAATTCTTTTGGTTATACCCAAAGGGATATATAATTTTATTTTATTAACTTCATTAAAAGCCTCTTCATGTTTTAATATTCTAATATTAACAATTAATATCTTTTATTCCTTATTACCACAACTCTCTTTAATCACTCAATACATCCAGCCACCTGTTGCACACAATGCACTTCACTGCTCATATCAATCTACCCCATTCGCCAGTACATTAAGAGGTAAACAAACAAATAGAGAAAAAGCAATAACTCGAAGTGTACAATAAAATGCACATTTACAAATATGCGAAACAGCTGCTGGAAAGCTGCGCGAGCCAGCCAAAAAAATATTTAGAAAGAAACGCCGACATTTGCGAGCAATTTAATTTAATTTTATGATTTCTGAATTTGTATTTGTATTATAATTATTATTTATTTTACTATGCAGCCCACACACGACACACATGTGATATGTTAAATAAAATTTTGACTTTCCTTTAGAATACGACGAAAGGGAAAGGGGTGGGCACAATAAACAAATATGAATATTGAAATGAATGAAAGTTTGGAATGCGAAAAAACCATTTGCTTGGCTGATGGATAAATAAGATGCTTATTTATTCAGGCATGCGTGCCTATATACATATAGATATGTGTGTGTAGAGTATATATAAAAATGCCAACAAATGGTGCAAAATATTTTTTTAGTTTCGCCTATTTCACTTGCTATTGCGCTTGTGCCGACTATTTGTTCTCTGGCATTTCGGAATGCTAAGTATAGATATCTATTTTATAGGCGACATCGATGCGATCTATATACTTGTAAATATATAAATAGTTAAGTTGAACTTAAGAATCTTCAATAAAGGAGAATTAGCAATCTAAAGTTAAGATAATGATTTATACCAAATATTAACGGGACAGTTCCGATTATTATGCCAATACCTTTAAAAATTTGCAACAAAGAATTCTAGTCCCGCATTCATCTCATTCACTATTTAGATGTAGTTCATTAGTTCATTCATATATTCGGCTGAAGCAATTTGCATACTGAATAATATATTTCATTTCCATATCTAGATGGAATCTATAGAACTTGTTTACATAACGTAATTATAACATAAAGCAGACGACAAAGCGATAGAATTATTTGATAGATATGATAATAACACATTCCATATCTGATATATCTAACTAAATGAATCATGTGTACAAATAATATCTACATATGTCGAGTTCTTTATCGAAACCGTGCACGGATTGTGTGTCACACATGGATGAGTCATGGTGAAACCCTTCTCCTTTCTCTATTTGTATGCGAAGAAAGGTACTTAGTCAGCAAACAAAGCAAGTGCAAAGAGATTCAATCGATAGATGTCATGTGAGCTATATTTATAGGAGTCTAATCAGCTAGAAATCTGTTGCATTCTAAGTAATCGTGACAAGTTTAAAGATAATCGGATTAATCGTGAAAGTAGTGCACGTTTTTAGAACCTGATGTTGACACAGATTAAAATATATATTATCTATGATCTATATACGAGTATACAAGTGTATTTATAGATTATGGCATGATTTCCATTCGTAACTTCTTACAGCATATTCGGGTAATTTTTCTCAACTATTCAACTAATTCCCTCAACACTCGGTCCATCAAACATCCCATTGTCGGCCATCAAATTTGATGGTTTTTGTTTCATATGACTGCAAACAGGCAGTAGCAACAAAAACAACAACAACAGCAACTTGTTTAGCAAAGCAACAAATGGCAGCAACCCGTCGAGTTGTCAGTTTCAATTAAAATCAATTGAGCTCAATTATTTGATACGCAGATGAAATAAAAAACGCGGCGGGCCGCAAAAAAGTTTCTCTGTTTTCATATGAAGTGTGCGACGTGTGTGTGTGTGTGTGTGTATGTGGGTTTCGCTGGCATGTGGCGGCCCTCAAAAATGCTCAAGAATAGGGGCGTGGCACATAAGAATTTACATGCACGCTGCTTGTAAACAATAAACAATAAGCGAATGCGAATACGAAACTCGAGGAACAGGTGTAAACGACAATAACAACAACAACAACACAATTACAAACTTGGCAACAAGACAAACGCCGCAAAAAACAACGCAGCAACAGCAACAACAACAACAACAGCCATGGAGCAAAAGAGTCAAGAGTGAAACCCACTTTTAGCACTTGCTTATGTCTTATACCCTGTAAAGTAAATGACAGTGAGTGCCAAATTGAAGTGTTGTCTTTGCCTTAAGCAATTCAAGATGTTTATCGGCTTTGCCATATTAGGTGACAACAACAAGAATAGTTATGGGTTTATGGAATGGTATTGTGTAATGTTTTCAAGTATTTTTTTCGAGGTTTCTTCAACATGAGTAGAATAAGTTATATTTCTTTGCAGTATTTTGATATAATAAATTAGGTAATCATAACGAGATTATGGAGAGTGATTTTAAGTATATTGTTTACATTTATGTATTCAATATGTAGTTCAATATACTCTTGTTTTTTTCTTAGGATGCTACAACATATAACAGTATTTTTAAATGACTATTATATGATCTTAATTAATGGTAAGCAGTATTTTTTACATTGGTTCACAACATATTTATATCAAACTGTTCAAGTGTCTCTTTTAGGACTCTACACTATGATTTAGCTATATGTTTTTGCAGTATTTTTAAATGATAAATTAGATTATCCAATTACCCTACATTTAAAATTATTTTTAAAATAATAGAAGCGAGTGTTTATATCCCTTAATTTATTATACTTTTTCCTATATTCTTTAAAGTTTGTTTTTTTATTCAACATCTTATGGCGTAAATTGATGAAGCAAACTACAAATTTAACAAGTCAGTTTTTTAAGTGGTTTAAAAATATATTTAAATATGTAAAAATAATAAATACATAAATGCAAAATTGTTCTTAACTCAAATTTCAACACTAATTTTATATTACATACTTTTTTTATAAAAGTGCATATTAATTTATACCCACTGCTGGGTAGCTGCAAGTCGACCATGTGCCAAACACGACTTGGACTGTGTCTTTTGCTGCCGAATAAAACAGATGTTGCGCAGTGTTAGCCCAGTTGGTCAGTTGTGGCTTACAGAAAAGGGTTAAAACAAGACACCACTACAACTAACTGCAATACATCTACATACATGTATCTGCGTGTGCATCTGTTTGTGTGTGTATGTGTCTGTTTGAGCGGATGTTTGAGTTGAGTGCACAGCTACCGAGGCGCAACGAATTTAATCGAACGATATGCGCACGTTATGCTCCAAACACGAGCCATAAAAACACACACACACATATATCTACTGCATATACACAGCCATACATAGATGCATATGGCTTACAGCCATATTGTTAGTTATCTGAGCAACTTGACACGTTTCGGTCTGCGAAGCCCAAGCTAGGGCGACGGCGGGCGGACGGGCGGTCGGTCGGTCGGTCATTTTCATCGCATTGGCATTGCGCTATAAAGCGCTATATGAAATGTGCCATAATCGTGCGCAGTCGCAGCGCGAATCTGTTGTCTCAAGACGTGAGGCACATAATAATAACAGTACTCGTTATATCGTACAAAACAGACACACATACCCTAAAGCTTAACACTCATACTCGTAATAATGAGAAAGCTTGCCCAAAAAAAAAAATATAATAGTAATAAAACTGAAGAAACCAGAGAGGAAAACATAAGGAAAAAGCTATCACGATTAAACATAGAAAAGAGAAAAAGCAAAAGATAAAAGATATAGTATCTGACTCAGCAGAAAGGTGGATTACATTGTATGTATGGCACATATTATAAAATACGAGTATGTTACAGTACGACATGATATCAACTTGCGGAATTCAAGCGATTTCTTTGACTATGCGATAGAGTTTATAATAATAAATAATAGTAATAATTCAGAGAAATATAATATTTCTCGAATAAACCTATAGAGAACTATGCACTCTGTGGTTTCCGTTTAAGCAACTCTGACTGGTATTGTATTCTTACACCCTGTGGTTATAAACAAAGCAAGAATCGCTGGAAGGCAAAGGTTCCTTGAGTCATCTCTCCACCATTTCTCACCCTGCAAATCCTTATAAATTGTTATGCACTGATCCGTTACTTATAGCATAATTATGCAGGGTAAGAACTGCAGACAAAGTAAGGGTTGCTCTATAATCTCTAACAAAAACAAGTTCCCAGAAAAAGGCAAATCCAATTACAGTGCAACTTCAATAAGAAGAACTTCTACAAGGAAGTTTTCTGTATGCCCACTTCCTTGAATAATTTTTTTGAATATAGCATTAATTTTTTGCGGTGTAAAAGTAATTGTTGCGACAGCGACCAAAAAATGAAAGGCCATTTGCGACAGGAGTTGAATTTTTTGGGAAAGTAACGAGGCGACTTGCCGAGAGACAGTCACAGGAGAGGGGGGGCAAAGAAGGCAGGTTGAGGTTAGGCACAGAGACAGACTCAGAGAGGAAGCCAGGGGAGTGAGTGAAACTGGAACTGACAACGATGGCGAGTTCAATGTCAACGGCGTGGGCTTACACTTTTACACTGCCATCGTTGTTATTGTAGATGTTGTAATTGTATTTTTTTCTCCTTTTTATTTGCCACTTCCGTTGCAAAGGAAGCCCAAAAACAACTAAAGTACGGCCACACCTAAGCCTAAGCCTCGTAAAACAAGTAAAGGCAAAAAACCAAAACCAAAAACAGAAACAAAAACAAAAACAATTGTAGCGGCGACGGCGAAAAAGGCAGCAGGAGTCGGGCGAAATGGGGTGGAATGTGTTAAGTAGAGATAGCAAGACAAGCGGGCATATGGTGGAGTTGTGTGTCTCAGGTGTACGTGTGTGTACGTGAGTGTAAGTGTGACCAGCAGGGTGACAGCAACAAAAATAATATATGTATGAATCGAACACACACACACATGAGTACACATGTAGATTTTCCCTTTTACATACCAGCAACAACAACAACAACAATAAATGCGTACATTATGCGAGCGGCGATCCATGCGTGGGAATGGGGGAGACAGCGAAAGAGAACGAAGGGACAGGCGACAAAAACGGATGACGAAAGCGAACAGCAGCAGCAGCTGCGGGGGCTGGGCTGTCAGGGAAGATGTTGACCCCCCTTTTATAGGGCGTTGTTGTAATACTCGACTCGACTCTGTGTAACTGTTATATCTACAGTCTTTCTGCGTTTCATTGTCTTTTATTTGGCACACAAATCGCGTCGTTCATGATGATGAGAAAACGATGAAACAATAACATAATTAAAAGACAAAGTTTTCAATGTTTGTAAGAGAGCGAGCGACCGAGACCAAGACGGGAGAGAGAAAGAGAGGGTAGAGACCGTCTATTATTTATTATGCCTTTAACAATACACATACACTGACACACATTTTTAAATAGAAGAAGAGATACTTTTCTGCCGCTGTTTGCAGCATATCTTTTTCTTTTGCTTTTCTCTCACACACACACACACGCACGCATACGTACAGCACAGAGAACAAGCGGACTGACAGACAAACGCACACACACAGACACAACTCACGCTCTCATACCCCACACACACGCACGCACTGGGAGATATACATGCAGCAGCAGACATGCGAGTTTTGATGGGCATCTCAGCAGCATTTATTTATAAAAATGCATTTCTTGTAGTTGGAACACACCTTAATTGCACATTGAAGCACTTGTGTTAAATTGTAATTCGATTACAACATTTTCAAGTAGTTTTCACTAGCAATTTGCAGAGTTTGAAACTTTTGCAATGCGACAACAAATACGGCACAAACGACGACAACGAGAGCGACACCGAGAGAACGACCAATCGACGACGGACTAAAATTACTACTGAGCAAAGTGTGGCCAAACAGAGCGGACTGCAAGCCGATAGGTTATCGATAGAACAACAGAGTTGCCATTGCTTTTCACTCGATATTTACCTGCAATATTGCTGGTATTTTTATGAAGTACTTGTGTTTTTTCCGTTTATCATTGCCTGACCACACAGTCATCCCTCGCGTGTAAACAAAAACAAACGTACAAAATGAATCCCTTAACAAATATGCGAAATGTGCTTAAATTAAGCGAACGAGAGCTGCAAACCCCCAGTGCCAAGAGCTGGCATGACATGTACCGTGACTCCGCGTGGATATTTATAGCGGGTTTCCCGTACACACTTTCCGAGGGCGACATCGTCTGCGTGTTCTCGCAATACGGCGAAGTTGTCAACATTAATCTGGTGCGCGACAGCAAGACGGGCAAGTCCAAGGGATTCTGCTTCCTTTGCTACGAGGATCAGCGTTCCACAGTGCTGGCCGTGGATAATTTAAATGGTATCAAAATTATCGATCGTACACTGCGCGTCGATCACGTTCAGGACTACAAACCACCCAAGGACAATGACAAGCTGGACGAGGAGACGTTGCGCCTCTATATGGAGGGGTGTGCACCAAAGCCGATTAGTAAAGACCCAACAAACCCCTTTAAGGAACCCGAGCGAACTCACGTGAAGGTGGAAAACATCAAGAAGGAGAAGGATAAGACAAAACGAAGCCACAAATCGGACAAAGAAAAACGACACAAGAAACGACGCGACAGTTCCGACTAGTTTCTAATTAAATATTTATTGTTTGAATAGCTTAAATAAAGTAACTTTTAGTACATAAATAAAGAGATTGGATCTTCATATCTTGGACCACATGAATAGAATCACTTCCTTTTCCTGTTTGTTTGGCTCAATCGCTGCGATGGCCACTTTCACTGGCACTTTCAAATCCGGGAGAATCATCCTCCTCCCCCTCATGATACTCATCATCGGAGTCTGACTGCGAATCAAGGCCCTCGGCTTCACGCAATATACGGCGCTTATAGCGCTCGTAGGCGCTGCCCTGACGATCCACATTGATGAAGTCCACGTCGTCCACAAAAGAATCCGCCTCTGTATCAATTGAATGCACATACGGATCGTGGTACGTATTGTAATCATCATCATCACTCGAGCCACTGACAAACTCATCCTCATCGTCATCTGCAAGACAAGAGAAGTTAATGAAGGAAATCGAACTATACAATATGTGTAAAATATATATGATATATCCATATAATATATTATGATTTCGTACCGAACATGAACTTGTTCATTTGCTGGCACAGCTCCTCGTCGGAGCCTACAGCGCCCGCCTCATCGTCATCGGGATAATCGTTGGTATAGTAATTTTCCTGGTTGGAGTCCTCCGAATCATAGTCCTCGTCTTGATCGTTGTAACAATCCTCCAAGACAATCTCATCAATGGGACGTAGACTGCGAAGGTGGAAGATAAAGAAAATCTAGAGCTAATTAAACAAAATCTACGTATAGATAATCTAATATCAAAATATTACTATATTTAAAATGAAACATATATTTTTTTGAACATATTTAGTTGCCCAAATATTAAAATATCGATATCTCTTTTGGATATATTTTTATATTTTAAATTTATCACAAAAGGATATGCAAAATTTGTTTTTTACAACTGAAGGCGATTTTCTTAGACCAATGAAAACAATAGTTTTAAACAAAAGTCCACCATTTACATAGAATATTTAAACAGAATAAAGAGGGAACTTCAGGAATACCTTGTTGGTAAAATTATCTAAAATTATCAATACATCAACGTTACTATAGAGATACACATCAAATAAATTTGATATATTTTTTAAATATGTATCAAATATCAAAATGAAATGATAAGTTTCATAATAATATCGACCAATACGATAATATTAAAAACACATTTCAGAACCCTAATGAAAACGCAGCACGCACAATTCTTTCTCAAATTATTTATGTATTTTATTCTTGGGCTACGCATTATTTAAAACTAATTTGACTTAATTCAACTTGTGTGGAATGACTTAAATCGTAGACGAAAATAAAAGTAATAAAAAACAAAAACGACACTCTCAATTGGCAACAAAATTCGGACATTTTTATGTTAAATTCGCCTGTCTATGTATGCGTGTGTGCGTAAGGCGTGTGTGTGTGTGTGATGAGGTGCAAATAAAGTGAATCGAAATCGTAATTCTAATTAAGTTGATTCTTTTCTTTGGAGGAACTGAACTGGACGCGTGGTGTGATGCATGCGTGGTGCGTGGATGGGGGGCTAAGGTGTGCGGCATATCACATCGTTGTTGTTGTTGTTGTTCTTGTAGCTGCAGTTATTGTTGTTGTTGTTCTTGAGTTACCAGTAGCAGTTGTTGTAGTAATTAAACGGATAATACAACCTTATATAGAGAATCGAGACGAATTACAATTACAGAATATCATTAAGAACTAAGTACTATAACTATATACTCGTACTCTATGTGTATATGTATGTATACCATACTATATAAGCATGAGCGAGAGGAAAGGAGACATGTAGCTATCACCACACACACACACAATTACACTACATACACACACACACACTACACACGTACAGACAGACAAACACATTGTATTGTAGATGAGAAGGAATCGGAGATGAAGTTGAGCGCGTGTGTGTGTGAGTTTACATATAGATATTTGTGATTGAGTTGAACATTTGCTCTATGTGCAGGACGAACCTTAGATAGTTGTCGTCAACCAGGTCAACATACGCCGCCTCCATCTCGTTCTCGGGTACATAGAGATCGTATACGTAACCAATATCCGAATCTGCCGGCTGCTGTTGTTGTTGCTGCTGCTGTTGCCCCGATGTCTCCTGTTGTTGGGATTCAATGTCCACAATGGTTATTTGTCTTGACTGTGCGGAGGAGTTGCCACTGCTGCTTGCCGTGGCGTCACCACTGGAGGCACTCTCCTCCGCCGCCTGCTCTGCATCATTGAGCGTGGTGCGCAGGCAGTTGACCACACGATAGCGTTGCTCTCGTGCCGTTTGCTGTGCCTCCTGGCGCACTTTGTCCCTCCGCTGTGCACTGGCTTTTGCCGGATCATTGGGCTGCAACACCAGTTCCTTGGCCGCGTCCTTGTTTAGTCGCGCTGCCACAGCAAATTGCCTAGTGGCGCTGTCATCCTGCAGAGGTAAGGATTGATGAATGTTATTTATCTATATCCATCTCTTTCCCACTCTCCCTCGCACTCACCTGCTTGTCTAGCGTGCCGGCAAACTTGAGCAGCACCTGGCTGAGTTCTTCTTTGTTGTCTGTTTGCGTCGCTGCTGCCGCTGTCAGCGCATTTTCATCGTTCTGCACGCGTCGCCGCTTCCCGTTGAGTACAAAGGCCGTGTGTGGCTCCTCGTCAATGCGGCGCTTGATGCGCACCACAGCCGGCATATTTATTGTTTAATTGTTCGATTTTCTACTGCTGGCTCTTTTATCTAACGGAATTTATGGCCACAAATGACGCCTGAGTTGGGTACCAAATAAAAAATGCTAGAGATGGGCGCATGTGCTGCCGTCAGTGTGACCACTTATGCTTAATGTTGAAAATACTAAATATCGTGGTATTTGTTAGTATTAAAGAATATTTGGCGCCGAATAAACAATGCATTGTATTTTCAACTTGACAGTTTTCCGATTCAATTAGAAAATTTGTATTTTATACTTTTCATATTGTCCCTCCCTCGAAAAGTACTGTGTAAGCTTGTCCCCACTATACAGCCAACGATTTAAATTTCCAAAATTGCCTAAGCCTATTGGCAAGCATGCCATGCAATGACGCTGTCTATGGTATTTAATAAGTTTTGGCTGAACTTAATGACTGTTAGCTAACAGCTGATCTGAGAAGTATGCAATTGAAATGTAGAAACAATTACAGCCAAATGCTTAAAAGACTTTTTCCCCCATATACCGTCTCCTGTTGTGTAAAGGAAATTATTCTAACGTTTTTTCTTAAAAAAGTGAGAGGAATCGAAAAAATATGGCTTTATTTTGGGATTGCTTCCATTTCAGAGAAAATTCCACGACACGATCCCATACGGTATTAGCTAAGGCACAAACCACTTTGAAGGGTGTCTCGTTGTGGAGCCCGATTTTCTTCCCGCTTGGCACTTTGAAAATAGCTAGGTTTGGCTGGAAAAAAGCATAGCTGGCAACATTGATTCCGCTCTCTCTCTGGTAACACTGTGCTCTCTAGAGAGAGTAAGAGAGAGTTGCTCCAGTAAGTATGCTACGTGCATTGAATGGGATTGAGGACGAACTGGAGTTAGTCCTTTCTTGTTCGCGACGGCGTTCGGACGACACATTTAAGGGTCGCTTTGCAAGTCTCGCCTTGTCCGCAACATGTACCGTTAGCATTCAACGGAATTACGTGCAACGGCAGCGCAGTGTCTAACGGAATTAAAACGTGTCAAATGTGCCAAAGTTGCCGCGTCTGGTGTCCTAACGCAGCCTCCTCTACGGCAAGTTGTTGTCGGTTGTTGTTGTTAACGCACACAAGTGCAACATATTAAAGTGCGCTATAAAGGAAATTTAAAGTCAGCCACAGGCGTAGGCAGAGGCTAAAAACACCCTGTGGGTGGATAATTCCAGTTCAGCCGGTTTCATTGTCTCCACTCGCTCATTCGCGCGCGCAATTTGTAAATTTGAGCGGGTGTGTGCGACTGTGTGTGTACGATTGTGAGTGTTTTTGTGGTAGTGTGCGTGCGTTTATGTGCTGCAATTTGCGCGCAAATGATTTACCGTTTGATTGCTATCAACGCATGCCGCAATTATGTTTTAATTGCCGCTAAATGGTTTACACACACATCCGGATTAGCTGCAGCCCAAGGTGACGGGTAAGTGTCTCTTCACACACACACACACAAACACGAACCACACACACACCTGTTCCAGGGTAGTACCGGAAACAGACACTTCACACACTAAAAGTAAATTGAATTCGCCGAGAGGGGCGATATAAAGTAATCTGGAATGCACAACGGCCTACGGACTATAAAAATATTTACGAGTAAATATATATCCACACACACACACACACACACACAGACATACTGGCACACACTTGGGCACGCAGACTTGCAGCATCCATTCGCGCCATTCAACCTAACCGAACATATGTTCTGGCCCCGTCGCTTATTTACGGGCGTCAAAAAATTTGCCATCGCATGAATCATGCCGCCTACCCAGCCTACTTCCTGCGCCTGCCCCTGCCCCACCCCTTCTGCACTCGCGTAATATGAGACGCACGTGTGTGTGTGTACGTTGGGGGGATTTCGTCTGACGTACGTTGTGGATACACTGGATGCGTTTGGCATAATAATGAAATAATAATGTCGCCTTTTGTTGTGAGGTGTCTCTAGCGCTGTGGCAATAAATTAATGGGCTTGCCACATAAAAAGTACCCTCGCCCTCCCCTCTCTGCCAGCGTTGCATATGAGACTTGGCTACCAGTCGACTTACGGGGGAAGGAGGCGGGGGCAACAACGACGGCGGCGGGTGATATGAGGCCAATGTCAGCTGTTGCTGGCTAAGCCCGAAGGATTAACATAAATATTCCAGTTCGCGCTGTTGTCTTAACACAAAATGATGAGCAAAAGATCTGCCTGATAAAATGCTAATCATAAGAACAATGTTGCCGCGACAACAACAACAACAGCAACATGCGCCACACTACAAGTATCTGCCACACGCAACGGCTGTTCTCGAGCGCTTTTGCTCTCGGAGGGGTGGAAAACTCCTTGAGAAACTTTTGCGCTTTCCACTTACATAAGTTGGTTTCTTTTTTTTGCTGTTTACTCAAGTTGAGTTCCTAAAGAGGCTATCACAACTTAGACGTGCAGTTGGTACACATAACAAATTAGGCAGGAAGTTTTGAAGTGTTTGATATTACTTCGATTTTTGTGCGAGCTGATGAAATTGATCCAATTTCAGATTTGTTTCATATGTGTTACGACAAAAAGAAGCTACTTATCAAATTTCATCTATTTGGTCTCTTTTATAACTGAGATCTTGGTAGTTATCAAGTTTATTGTGTTATTTATATCTCTTTCTTATTATCATGTTCATTATTAATATAATCATAAACATTATAATATATTCTAGGGAAATTTAAATTGTATAAAAGTATAAGATCAATTAATTGAGATAATTGAGATCTAGATTTCAAAGTTGAAACTAAGTTCTTACATCTTCTTTATATTATATTATTTATTCTTTATTATTATTCTTTATTGAATACATTGTACCTATATCGGATAATAGCATTACTACATAACATGCGTAACGAAAGAAAGAAAACTACTTATCAATATAATCTATGTAGTGCCTATAGTAACAGAGAACCAGTTAATTATAGTGCGAATCGTAACAAGTTTTATATGTGTATCGATAAGAAGAATATCAATTTCCATCTATGTTATGTAGTCTCCGTAATATGCGATATCCTGAGTTTAGTTGAAGGTCTTTCTAGATAAGCCTTTTATTATTGCCTGTACTATTTGGAATCTTTCTCGACATTAATATTGAGTGAATTTATAAACTATAATTATTTATTATATTGTACCAATATCAGATAGTAACCTTACCATTCGAATTTTCCTCTTAAAAAGAACACATCTAACACATCATCCCAATATCAGATAAAGACGTTTCCATAATATACACTACTATAAAAAAAACATTCTCTTGCTCCAGTAAGTGTATTCATCTTTCGTCATAGCCAACAACATTTTCTTTGGCTTTTTTTTCTCTGCTTTGCAACATTTTTGATTAGCTCAAAGTTTGTCTTCTTTCAGAGGGAGGCTGCAGAAAGTGTGTGTGTGTGTGTGTGTGTGCGTGAGGGGGCAGGAGGTGCTTTAATTTTTGTTTAAACTTGACAGAAAACACCTCAGGCGTTCGCCGGGGTCGAGTGTCTCTTTGTGGCTTTGACAGCCTTTGTTTTTCGGGGGGCGTTTGGCTACTTAACCGACAAATTCGGCATGCCAGGAACAGGAGCAGCAGCAGCCACAGCAGCCGCATCATATATCCTTGTTAATTTACCTAGGGGTGGCTTCAGTTCAGCTCAGGTTTTCAGGTTCATAAATCATTATAATGCATTCTGTTGAGACGACAAGTTGTTTGGGGGCCAGTTTGCTGTGGTCATTTTCAATGGCAAATTCATCATCTTCATCATTGTTAAAAGCTCGACAAATGGCAGACAAGGTGAACGTGTTTTCGTCATGGATAATGGAAATTATCATTGGTTAACAACTTGATAATAACTGGAAAATGAATGGTCATTCAGAATTTGCTTGAAAAAGATGTTTGAATTTGATAAGGAGAAGGATTAAAGGATAATGAATTGAAGGACCGGAATTTGTATTAGATGCTAGATAAATTTTAAATTGCATTTCATAATGTGGAATGGACAAAAGGAGAAGACATTGCATATTTTTTGTATCAATCATTTGAATAGATTAATTTTTTTTTCTTTTGTACCTTATAAAGAAGTAAAACAGATAATATATATAAAAAGCTTATAAAATATGTTAGAAAGCCACAGTCTAGTAAGCTCATTTATTAATTAAAATTATGTCTTGAACAACTTCTATGTTTATTATTATTAAATATTAATCATTGAAATCAAATTTAGATGCTGATAATTCGAATTAATTACTGTTCTATCTTAAAATTTGACTTGTAATTCGTTTTATTCGAATTATGGGGGAGGTAGCAGGTTTAGGAATCGGGTTTAACAAGCTTTATCTGCGCGCCTAAATAAGATGTATTTTCAAAAAGTTTGGAAAACATAGATCTTATAGTCTCTGAAATCTAGCTATTCATACGGACGGAAATTACGTTTTGATTCCCAACTATTTACAATGATTAAGAATATGTACATTCGTTGAGACCGAATATGCCTTATGCCCTTACATTTCCAGTTGACACCAAGTTTTAATGCTTTAACTACTCTGTAGGTTGTACAATAAATTTAATGATGGGTTAAAATTTTTTTAAAATATATTATAGAAAACATGATCTCAAGAAGTATACTAACTTTTTACTTTATATTAGTAATAAATAACGACTTAACAGGTCAACAGGCTACAAATGCTTTCTCTTCAATCTGCAATCAATGCCTCTGCTCTCATCTTTCTCTCTCGTTTCTCTCTCCCTCTCTCTCTCTCTCTTCCTCGCCCTCTATGTGTCAAATACCCCTAAACGCAGCAGGCACTTTTCCCGACGCATTGCAGCTGTGCAACATTTTTCCTGTTATTTGCCACGTACAGCCGTTAGGTGTGCGCTCAATTATTCATTAGACTCGATGACTGCACAGACGGACATTGTTAGGTAGAGTGTTGGAATCGTTATTCTGCGCCAATACGTCAATTACAAAGGCAAATAAAGTGCTCTATACTCGTATGCGTGCCCTGGTCAGTATACATGTGTGTGTGTGTGAGTGTACTCCAATATCGGACACGGGATTGCACCCCTCGCAGAAATCACATTAAATTCGCTCGTGCTCATTAGGTCTGAGTCCTGCTGGTGCCGCCAGTCGGACGCACTTTCCACATGCCGCATTCCACTTTCACTCCATGCTCGCTTAGACACAATGACGCCAACCCCCAGAATCGCAATGTGCAACCCCCGCAGTTATCCTCCCACATCCCGCACCCCACCGGCTTCCTCACCTCTCCCGCCTGCACCCCCGCCAAGGTCTAATATCATTTTGCAATTTGCACTTGGCAAATAAAGGAGTGATGCTGTGGCTGATAAAAACGTTGTGCCCGTTGGCTTTGTTCTAGCCCCCGGGGCAAGCAAGTGTTGGCAGGGGGTGGAGCAAGGCGGGGCCAAAATGCAGCCATACATGCTACGTACTCCTTGCCACAGCGTTCACATCTCAATGGCCAAGCGCCATCGCCAACGGCCAAGGGCAACTGGCAGCGCTCCTGGCACAGACGCATGCCACACATTGTTAAATAAATTATCGCCTACACAGCGAAGCCGTCGATAAATCGTACGTTTCAAGGTTCGACATACCCTGTAGAGGAATGAGAGAACGAGGGGTTAATGCAACTAACAGAATAAGTGCGTTAAGATATTTATTAAATTAAATACATAGATACACATTAAGTGAGCTTAATTAGTTAGGCTTTCATTGTTAGGTTTAGTTAAATATATCTTTTTCGGTTTTGAGTTATTTTTGAATACATTATAATTAATTCTTTGGTGATATTAAAACATACTTAATACATTCATAAGTAAACAATTAAGCAAGCCCTTTTGCAGAGTATTAGGTAGTCGTGTCATCTCCCTTTAAGACTTTGCTATGCCAAAAAACTGCGGGCACCCCAATTAATTAACTGTTTAGTGGACATCCATACCAAAACTCCTTCGTACGAGTCGTGCATTCACGTTTTTCAACAATTGAATGGCACTCCCAGCTAGTTAGTGGATACTTTTTTAAGTCTCTTTGTTGACTATTTTGCAGTCGTGCATACCCCTTTTGCAAGACCAATAACACCTAACTGCAAGCCTCTTTTAACAGCTTAATTATTTTACTTATTAGCAGGCACCTTCTAAGATCATTCTGCAGGGTATTTGGAAGTCGTGCATGACTCATTTAAACAATCACCTACTAGCAAGCCTTTTTAACACTTTAATTACTTTACTTGTTAGTAGTCTGCAGATTATTTCCCAGTCATACATACCCCTTGAACCGCAATCTATTGAACTCCAGGCTTCATTAATTAGCTTGTTTAATTTACAGCGCGCTTCTTCCCTTTAAAAACAGTCATTACTGGGTATTTGGTAGTCATGCATACCCCTTTTGCCACAATTACAGCAATGGCTTGTAAAACTAAGTATTTTTGAACACTCTTATTACTTTATTGGTAGAGGAAGGTCTTGCATGCCCCTCTATAACAATCCTTGCCATCCTTAGTATCTTTATCAACCTACTGCTTAGTACCCACCTTCACATACAATTGTGCAGAGTATTTCCCAGTCATGCATACCCATTTTGCGACAATCGCTTGCCACCCCAAGCATCTGCTTGCGTCTGTCATGCAGCCCTCAACCCTTGTGGGGGCTTGGGTTGTTCTTGTGGCTTGATTGACATGATCCACAAGACCTTACTTCCCCCTTTCGACTCCAGGCAGACCCGCATCCTGCCTAGGCTGGCAACCTGCGCTGTGACAAAACAGCTGATTGCGTGTTCATCTGCCGTCCAGCATGATTTATGTTCAAAATTGAATTTCTTGACTTTTCGTTTGCCCTTTGGAGACGCACGGACACGTGTAGTTGGCCAAAAGAGCTCAAAGAAAAGAAGATGCGAGCAAATTAGCTCATTTTCCGCTACACTTGGCTCACGTGCTCGTTAGCAGTCAGAGGAACGTCGCCATTTGGAGCGAGTTCATTGACATTGGCAACGGCATCTGTGGCGCCTTTGAGGGCCGCAGCTGTTTGCATTTTGCACTACATTTTCCGCATCGAAAGAAAACTTTCTTATCAATACTTGGCCATAGTCGAAAGGGCAGTCAACAGAATAAGAATAGAAAGAAGTAGTGAACGAGTAGAAGAGGAAGAACAGAGAGCAGAGTAGCAAGTGCCAGGCTCATGTCACGTACGTGGCAGCTGATTGCCTCAAATTGTTTTTCGCCATTTTTCCTGCACATTTGGACAGGGTGTTAAGAAGGGTGCCACCCCCAAGGCCCGAAATTCCAACAGTATTGTCGTTTAACAGCAAATTAATACGGAGTGTGCTGCCAGTCAAACAGCCAGTCATGCCCGTTTATAGAACTTAAGAAATTAGAAAAATGAAAAAATGAAAAGAGAACCTTTGTCATTCACAGCACATGAACGATAAATGTGTTCGATAATGTTCCAAAGTTTGAAATCAGCTTAGCTCTTTAGAGCTAACAGTCTGATTACTATATAATATTTATAATATGATGATAACTTATCATATATTCATTAAAATAAAGTATTCCCTGGAAACATATCAAACTTTTTATAAATGAAATGCTCTTTAAAGTATTCTTTACTTAAAAAATCATAAGACCTAAAGTTTCTTTCATCTGACCCCTATAGAGCTTATAATCTGACTAAGAGCTATAAAACAATAGTAATATAATATGACAATAATAAAAGCTAGACTACCCTATAATATAGATATAATGCAACAATAACATATCATCCCTTGGGAAACATTTGAAATGTGTAATAAATTTAATTACATTTTAATAAACGATTTTTGACATATGAATATTAAGTTAAGGATACATTAGTTTTAAATCTCAAATGGAAAAGCTTTTTTCAATGATTGACGCATATCATTCATAACAGAAAGACCATTATATCTTAAGGATAAAAAATTAAACCGAACGTATCGTTAAATTATATAAACTTCCCCTCTAAATTCGAAGTTTAAAGTATCCTTAAACTCAATTGAGATAAATTACAATTTGAGGATTACCAAATACCTAATAATATTTTCTTTCAACTTCTCTAAAGATACAATTCGAATTCAATTCATCCCGTAATACAATACAAATGTGCTTAACCTTAAACAAAAATTGTTGAAACTTTAAGTTTGCTTTCCACATGTGGCTACTTTTTGTGCGCGTTGCCAGGCAGTTTATCTGCCTGCTGACAGTCGCCCAAAGGGAATTAGTTATCAAAAGACGCATAAATCCGATGGTACCCAGCATCGTTTAGCTCAACTCGGTTCAAACTCAGTGAGTTTTATTTCTATTTTTCTTTTTACACTTTTGGTTAAATAAAAGATGAGACAAACTGGCTGTCTCACTCTCTCATCCGTTTGCAAGGTCTTTAAGATTTCTTAAAGTTGATAAGAATGTCAATGTAATGCATAATAGAGAGTCGATAGATTAAATATTCTCTTAGAACTCGCAATACACTTGAGTTGTGAGTTGAAAGTAAAGGGGAAGGTAGACCAGACTTGTCTGGATCTTAAAGTGTTTCAACAACTGTTATTTATAAAATTTGCTGTCTGGATATAGTAAACTGTTTAAGGTTTCTCGAAATCAATTTGGTAGTTATAAGACTGTCTAGCTGCCTAGAGAATACAGAGTTAAGTTTACTTGTAGAAAACTTACCCCAGTAGGAAAACGATTGCCGGCTCATTAGCACTGCGAGTGTCCTTTAGAGGGCTGATTTGCTTTCTTTTTATGAGCGTGTTCTTTTTGTTGTATTCATGCAAATTCCTACGACAAGTGTAATAAAATTATTTCCGCTATTGTTTAGCGGATTTCTTCGTTTGGTTCTTAATTCACGGTGTCGTTGTCGGGCTCTTGAGGCAAATCAAACAATGCACGCTCGATTTCATGACACGCAAGGACAAAGGACTTGGTGCCTGGGCCTCTCTTGACTTGACTTGGGTTTGATTTAGCTAGGCTGAGATAAATGCGCTTTGTTTGGTTATCGCCGGGAATGGCAAATGATAAACATAACTTGAACTGAGCCTCCATTTGCATTGACAGGCGGTGTCCCCCTTGAGGACCGACGAGGACAACGGCTGAGCAGGACACGTGGTGCCTTGTGTAAGGGAATGCCGGGGCCAGCACCCAGGCGAACTGTAGTCCTGGGCTGGCTCCCCACCCCCCTTATTGTTCCCCGCCCTTCGTTTTGCCAGCGTTCCATGCCTTCTGCTCTATCGAGCTTTGGTTTGGGTGTTTGCATTTTAAAAGCAACCCTCGAAAAACGTTTGCCAACTTCAATTTCAGTCGCTGTCATTTGAAGCGACCCGTTTGCGACTCCCACAATAGATTCACCCTTGCACAGTGGTCACAGTGTATGCAGCATTAGTTGTAAGTAATGACGGGAAATTTAAAATCGATTTAGTTGGGGTACTTCGAGTGTATCATGCCTTTTTTTAATCTAAGTTATAATATAGTTTCATTTGTAATTGCTCTTTTTTTCAACACACAATTCATTGTCTGCCCACTGTGCATGGCGTGCCTTGGGGAATTGGTAGCGCGCGATTTTGTAACCCCATTTGGCCTGCATTTTGCCTTCACTTTTCGATTTTGCTACGCTGTGCATAGCAATTCGTGGACATAGGGTGTCCTCTGTCACCAACAACAATAATATGAGCAACATTTGTCCAGGTAGCCAAACATTACAAGTGCCCCGATATGAGTCTGTATTGGGGTTCGTTCTCAGTTTTTAGGTTTGTTAATTTTTTATTAGATTTGTTGCACCGTCTGCACCGTCCGCATAATTTGGTGCTCTACCAAATTGTTGCTTCCACAGTCGTGCCTCTCTCTATACCTACATCTCTCTCTCTTGCTCCCTTTCGATGGGGCTTCCCCTCGAAAATTCAATCAAAAAACTACAAGCGTAAACAAGTGGATAACATGGCCAACTCGTGTGCCGCATCCACTTTTCAATTTTCAAGTGTTTTCCTTTTAGTTGAAGAGGTCGAACGAATCGCCCCGCCTTCTCTGCTCTTCGGCTTTAACCGTTATGTGCCCTCTACGGTTTGTTTTTGTTGTTGTTTCGGAATTGAAAATCGCAGCTGGCGTTGTTTTGTATTATCCGCGTTTAAAGCCGCCGACAACCGTCTCAGCCTTAGGCTCAGGTCTCCGGGAACTTGTGTTAAGTCCTGCGTGGAGAAACAGTCGAAGCACCATTCGCGAGGTATTTGCACGCATTTTGCGGCCTAAAAGCATGCTACGCTTAAATTACTTGGCACACCGTGCAGATCTCCTGATTCTGCCGCTATTTGGAGATTTGAGTGCTGTTTTTAATACTCTTCCTGAAACAGGGATAAGGTCAATTTTGCAAGAATGTGAAGTTGATGGGAAACGAAATCCTGAGAAGAAAAAAATGAATTGGGAAACTTTCTAAGAAGTCTTTTTACATACTTCTTTTTACATTTCTAGAAAACTTAATATTCTAGATGAATTTTTATATTCCATTAGTTTTATTTTTTATTAATTCAATATTATTGTCATTGTATTGTTGGGACTTTAAAATATTTCAGGTGTTTTACATATTTTCTGTAACTTTAGCTTAAAATATCAAGAACTTAGAAAATAAATACAAATTTTATAATGTACGATTTCTTCTATGTTTCCAAACAATTCCTTAAAATCTAAATTATATTTAAGATTGTATGTATACACACTTTTTTGAATTGTCATTTTAATATGTAATCATTACAAATATGTGGTTTTTTATTATTATAAGATATAAACAAATATTTAAATATTTTTTTAAAAAAAATTTTAAATTTAAAATTTTAAAAAAAAAAAATATAACTTCTAATTTCTTGTATCTTATGAATTAACCTGCCTTTAATTGATTGTAACCTAGTGCACGGTGTTAAAATCAGTAATAATAGAGCATATTGTATTCAACGTTTTCTCCAAATGATTTTCCTTTTCCGCTGCTCTTTTTATTGCTGATTGTTTCACTTTGTTTTGAGGATAACAATAAATTTTTATTGTTGTTGTTGTTGCTGTTATGTTCGCCTTTAGCCGCTCGGTTTGTTGTTGTTTATATTTTGGTTTCGACTTTGTTTGCGCTTCTCGTTTATTTTCGGCTGCGGCCTGTCACAAGTTGCCCCTTGTCTTATTTATTGATTTCCGTAAAGTTTTTTTTGGCTTTTTGGCAAACTGTTTTTTTTCCTCTTTTGGGGTCCGACTGCGGCTGACAAATGATTCGAAGTTGCGTCAAAAGTTTGCAATGCTTTGAGGGACTTGGGTTAATCTAATTAAATTGCTGCAGAGCAACAGAGCAACTATAACTGCAAAGTTCATTAAGTTTTCCACGTCTGTGCTAAGTTAATGTCCCTGAACTGAGAGAGGCGAGGAAAGCGAAAGGGGGGACCGAAGGCAAGCATGGCTAAAAGAAATAAAGAAAGACTGGTGTAAATTGTCATAACTGTGGAAAGCTGTTGTTGCTGCAATTAGCTGAAAGTTGCCACTTCTGTTCTGTTTCTTGCAACTCTTTCTGTCTCTTCCTCTCTCCATCTCCGCTCAAGACCCAAGTCGGCAGTTGGTTTTACTTAACCTGTTGGGCTTTCAGTTGTGCAACTTATTTTTGGCTCAAGTCTGTTGCATAGTTTTAGCCAAAGTTTCAGCAAGTTACATGTCCACGAACAGAGGGGAAGGGGAGGGTGCAAAGGGGTGAAATTGGCACTGTGCCAAGCTCGTTGGGGAGAAGGAAACACGAGACACCAACAAGTTAAATGAGTTTCAAGCAGATACAATGGCCCATTATGTTGCTGCTATAAATTTATGGCAGCTTTATAGCAATTACCCTGCTTTAATTGAGAAATTTTTGAGAGCGCCCCAATCCGCTTAGTGCCTTTAGAACATTTGATGAGAAATCATAATCGGATTATCGCGGGCTTAGGCAAAGAGAGTGTAACAAGTCTGGAAAGCCTTCCCCATAGCTCGGGTGTTTTTATGTGAATCTTAAAGTCTTTTCCTGCATATTTCACAACATATTCTTGCCTTGTGCTGAGGTTCTTTTTACACTCTCTTCCCCTGCCTTCTTCCTTTGCAGTTTGTCATAATTTGCAACTGCTGCACTGCATTGCAGTCTATGCAACTGCGGGGGCGCCACTTGCTGCTTATTAACTGTGTAGAAGGGGGGATGGGAACAGGGGCAGAGGGTGTAGGGTGGAGGAGACTCAGGGCAATGGCTTGGCATTTGCATGTGCCATGTTGTTGTCCTTCGACTATGTCACTGCATAATTTATGACTGCTTTGTTACTGCCTGTGCAGTTGCCTTTTTTAGCCACATGCCGCACATGGCAAGTTGCAAAGTTGACTGGAGCGTGAGACGCCTGACGTCTGCTGCCACAGTGCGTGGCAGGACTCTTAAATCAACTGCAGCAAGCAACGGTACGAGGCACTTCGATTGATATCCACAGAGCACTTTAAGCGCCTCTGGCCAATTGGAATTGGCCCGCAGTTGCACTAACTCAATTATTAAGCCATTTAATTTATATGTCCAGCGTGCAACCAGCACCAAGGGCAGCATTGTGATTCGAGATTAACATGTGCTTACCACGTACACACAGTCGCAAACACACACACACACTTGCGCACACACTCACACTCGTAAGCAGCTAATAAATTTCGGGCAGATGGCAAAGGGAGCAGGCAACTTGGGTCCTTGCCCCGCCGGGCACATAAGAAGTTGCTGCTTGTTGTTCTTGTTTTCAGTGCTAGTTCAAGTTGTTCTTCTCGTTGTTGTTGTGCTTAATTAGTTACATGCCTGTAGCTACAACTGGCTGGAAATTTATTAAATCTACCAAATGAAAAGCATCATTAATTTTAAGCGTGAATCATAAAAAGAAGTCTGTGAAAAGGCAGCGTTGTAGCATACTTTTATGCGCTACGTTGTTAAAAAAGCTATAAAACTAGAGAAAAAGCTAACTTTGGCTTGCCAAAGATACCATACAGATACATATATTCTAATATTTTATATGAAAAATATTAACAAAACACAACAACTTTATATTATAAATATTATTAAATATAATTTTAAGAGACGATAGACATTTCTCTTATATATACGCTCTTCGTACTTAGTTATCAGACAAATCTGTAGACCTGCGAGCTAAGGCCAAAGTGTCTTCGTGCTGTGCAAAAATATATAAACAAAATTTAAATATTTTAGGCATACATACTTTTTGCTGTAGATTATCTCCGATGTCATATAATAATATCATGTTCATAGCTTTGTTCTTTTCCCCGAAAAAACGTATAAATTCGGAAACTTTCACAGCGTGTCTCAGTGTTTGCTGAGCATTTAATCAATAATGAATTTGCTGCTCGTGTTCGGGGTTTCTCTGCTGGTAAATATACTTAGTAAAATTAAACTAAAGACATGAATATAATCCCAGACAACGTTTTAATAGACCCTGGGTTATTGCCTTCCCACGAGTGAGAATGCAGCAACGATGCAAATATCCGAACATGATAAAGAACTGATTCGTGAGCTCAAAAGGAATTTTTCTAGAGAAGCAGAGTTGTTTTTCCAGGAAGCGAATGCGACAGTGATCGCAGTGTATAGGGCCATTGTAGATCACAAGATTGCCGACGAGAACACCTTGAAGACAGCACAGGATTGCCTTAACGAGTGGAACCAGAGTCCTAGAAAGTATCCTCACTTCTCGCACTATGAGAACATGAGTGATATCTGGGATATCCCGCGATTTGAAGAAAAAAGAAGTGTGTGGAATCGCTGGACCTCGGGTTGCTACGGTGAATCATTCACGAAAATGAAGAAGTTCATGGATGAAAAGGACCAACTGCTGAACAAAATAATACAAGATACGGCAATCCAACTAAGTCAATCGACGAAGAGATTACAGAGTAATAATTTATATACGTGTTTTTTTGACAGTAGAAAAGCAAAGTGTTTCGATTTATTTCAAGCTCTCATGAAATACATCCAGGAATAAATAGCAAGTTGAATAAAGTGTTTCTTTTTGATATGTAGTTATTCTTAGTGAGGGATTGATAAGACGTCTCGCGACCATACATACCTACATACATATTTGTATAGGAATACGCCCTCTTTTTAGGACCTTGCCCTCTGTTTATAGTTTATCATTTATTGATAACCGAGTTTGAAGAGCGCAAAGATTAAAGAGATATGTACATACAAATGTATATATTCTACTTGCAATATTTAATTTTATTTTGTACACTGTGTTTACCATGCTATTAGATTATCATCTTCACTGAATAATCGCAATTTATGCCAATTAATGACCAGAAATATATATTCATCGAGAGCAGGGATACCCTTCGACCTTTGTTTAAACGTAAAGATTATATTATTAATAACATCTTATTAATAACGTCTGATCGAGTTGAAATTTAAGCGATATGTAGATTTTATAGTTAGCTTACTATTGGTCTGAATTAGAAAATTTTACCTTTTATATGTCGCTTACTAAATTGTTGATTTGCGGGGACGGTGGGCATGGCACTTAACATTTGAAACAAACTTCATCAGCTTATAGTAGACAGGAAACCAAATTTGGTATCTCTAGCTTTTAAAATAGCTGAGTTCTGTGCGTTATTACAGACAGATAGACATTGCTCAATCGACTCGGCTAGTGATTCTGAGCAAGAATATATACGCCTTATGGGGTCTCCTCCTCCCGACGGCTCCTAGAGAGAGAGTAAGTCTCTCTCCTTGCTTTAGATTATTTCTGACGTCATTTAACAATTTCATGTATAACGTATAAAATCAGAAACTTGCACAGTATGTCTCAGTGTTTGCTGAACATTTGCTCAAGAATGAATTTGCTGCTCGTATACGGGGTTTCTCTGCTGGTAAATATACTAAATGAAATTAAACTAAGGACATGAAGATAATCCCAGGCAACGTTTTAATAGACCCTGGGTTATTGCCTTCCAACGAGTGAGAATGCAGCAACGATGCAAATATCCGAACATGATAGAGAACTGATTCGTGAGCTTAGTAGGAAACTTAATGAACATGTTGAGTCGTTTTACCGGGAGTCAAATGCAACAGTGATCGCAGTGTATAGGGCCATTGTAGATCACAAGACTGCCGACGAGAACACCTTGAAGACAGCACAGGATTGCCTTAACGAGTGGAACCAGAGTCCTAGAAAGAATCCTCACTTCTATCACTTTAGGAACATGACAGATATCATGGATGAGACTGGGGATGAAAAAATGAATTTGTGGAATCGCTGGACATCGGGCTCCTCAACTAAAATATTAATCCAAATGGCGCTGACCATGTCAGAAAAAGAAAAGCTATGGATTAAAATGATACGAGACACGGCAAGCCATCTAAGTGACTCGATGAAAACATTGCAGAGTAGTTTACTCGAGTGCGTGAATGAGACTGACAAACACACCTATTTGACCTGTGGCGATTTAAATAAAATTCTTATAAAATACATAAGGGAATAAATCGCCAGCTGAATAAAGTATAATTGGGTTTTTTATATTTGATGCTTGGTCAATTCTACTGAAAGTTGATTGCGGGAAATTTCAAGAAGGAAGCTGATAAGACTTTCTCTCCACAGCAACGATCATACTTCTTTGTATAGTACATATGTATGTAAGCGACGTCTCATCAGGTACTTGTCTGATGATGGCTTGACCTCTGCTCTTGATTATCAGGTTGTGGAACGTGAAGATCAGAAAGGCGACTATATATAAAAGTGTAGTAGTAGTATAGTATATGTTCATAGATAATGGCTTTTTTTTGCTACAGCAAAATTATATACAATCCACAGGGGCAGATAATGAATAAGTTGATGTACGGCACATATATTATATGTTGAACCTTAAGATTGATATGCATATATGAGCAGACATACTTCAAGAGTATAATGTATATATAATGCAGATGCCCTGCATAAACATAAACAATGTTATCAAATGTGGCAATAAAAGAGCAACAGTAGGTTCCTTGCAACCTATAAATGTTACATGCTTACTGCCTTACTTACGATCGAACTTATTACGTACTACCAATAAAACTGAGCAGCCTCTCTGGGTAAAGTCCCTTTTGCTGGATAACAAGTTTCTGTGCCATAGTTCCACGTAACTTTGGCCTGTAAAACGGTTGCTCGTAAAATTTAATAAGCGTGCTCAATTGCTTCGCGCGCAGCTGTTGCGCTTGCCTTTAATGTGTGTCAACATTTATGACAGCCACAAAAGTCAATTAGCCATGGCTAACAAACAGTCTGAGCCTTGACTTTGTGCCCCCAACTGTTGACATTCAAGTCGCGTGAGTGTGTGTGTGGCACGAGTTCGTCGCTTGTCTAATTAGTTAATCGAAGCGCCCAAAGCGTCATGATGAATGACTAAGCAGATAAGTTTCCAAGTTGCCAGAGGTTGACACAATCTGAACAAAATACTAAGTATGTGATCCATTTGACACTATAAACAAATTTATAAGGTTTGGCTAGACAATGAAATTGAAAGATCTGAAGAGTAAACTCAAGGAAATATTTTTTATTTGCTGATATTTGCATAGATCTTATAAAATCGTTTGCTGCCTGAGAATATATTGTATAAGTACGAGTATTATATTATAAAATTCATTTATCAGGTTTGTAGTATAGTTTAAAATCAATATTAGTCAGATTGAAATGTATAAGTCACAACAGATTTAAGAGTAGGAATTGTCCGACTCTTCTTATCAGTTTATTATTGTATTCTGCTCAGATGTTGATGGGTCATTTCTGTCTATATATGTTTTATTTGTAAACATCAACAAAGATCACATAAAGTTGACATGCTGATCAAGATTATATCGACTTAAGTTGAGTTGCATTCTATTACCAATACTATTTATATATTTCATTGCTTGGCAAAAACATTTCTAATCAACTGCGTCACACTGTGCACCGAAAAGATGCCAGATTTGGCTGCCTTTGGCTATATTTGGCCTTCAGTCATTGCGTATTTAGCTTATAAACTTAGTCAAAGCACGTAGCGTAAACTTGGCAATAAATTCGCCCTATCCGCCATCTCTCTCTTTTTCTCACTGTCTCATTCACTACCGCACATAGACGAAGGCACAAACAAACAGCTTGCTGTGCTACACGTGGCGTATTAACAATATCGACATGGGTAAACAAGCCCTTCGGGGTTGACTGTGAAGAGTAATTTACACTTTTCCCAACTTCAACTTGTGCTCGAATACATTTTTTTCTCATACATATAAGCCATGTAAATATGTGTGTGTGTGTATTAAATTCTTTGGCCTTTGCTCTCTTTGCAGTCAAATTAAACCATTCGCAGCGACGAGCTGAAATTAACACAAATGTATCATAAAGTGACATATCTCGATGTAAAAGCCTCAAGGAGCAGCAACCCCCGCAGCGACGACAAGGCCGACAGGGACACGTGTTAAACGAGGGCGGGAGTGAGCCTTATCTGCAGCCATTATCAGGCAGTATGCCGAACCTTCATCATGTCGACTACAATCGGAAATATTCCGCCACGGAAACGATACAGGTAAGTGAATGCCAGCGCAGGCAAATTTTCCTTTTCCACTTTTTCCATGTTCTCTATCTTTCGCTCTCTTCCTCCCTCTGTTTCTCTTGGCCAATTGGCATTTAAAATTCGACTTGAGTGCGGTAATTAAAAATAAGACGTTTATTTACGAGCTGCCGTTCCTGTGGCACGCGACCAAGAGTGGGCGTCTGTCTTACTGCCTTCGCTTTTCTTCCTTCCGTGTATTTCCCTGTCTTTCCCCTCCCTGGTTAATTCCTCCAATTTTTCACACCCGAAAGCGAGTGGTTTGTCTGCCGGTCTTGATTGATGTGCGTCGCGTTTCGTTGTCCGAGCAGCTCAACAAATTAATTGAAGACCTTTTCGTCGCTGTCTGCGCTTCTCTCTTTGTTTATTTTGGGCGGAGGTCGCGACACGCCCTTTGGCCTACTAATTGCTGACATCCATTTGAGTTTTGCTCTGGGGTCGGGCTGAGGTTGCACAATGAAGTTACAGTTTGTATGCAAATATGCAGCGAATCGATAGTGTGAAGAACTATAGTTAGGAATGGAATAATAATAATATAATAGTGCTAATAATAATAATTATAAATAAATATTACTCTGTAAAAAGCGATTATCCCTTCCAGGGGGGTTTTAATGCACCTTAGGAAACATCTCCGACCCTATACAAAAAATGTATTCATAAACAGAGTATGTAGTTGAACTAGCCCTGCTTGAGATTACTAGATAACTATTATTTTTGCTAAATAAGACAACTTATCATTGCTCATTAAACTTAAACAGTAATCTAACTTTTTTTCGAAACAGTTGATCACCAAAGAGTGCTGGAAAACAGTATTTTTGCGGGTAAATAAATAGGTTGAACTTACTATAATATCTAGGGCCAATATGAAGGCCCTTTAAAAATAAATCATTTATGTCTTGTAAACAACTGTCATTAGAGCAGTTAAAAATTTGTTATGTTTTTATAAATTAGACGCGATGAATCCATACAATGCAGTAACAATAGTAACATAACAGCGCAAATAACAAGTAAATAGTAAAACCTTGCAGTAAGCATGGGAGGACTTGCAACTTTGTCTCATACTTCGAGAGGTCTTTAGGGTTGTCCAATTGTTAGTACTTAGAAATAGAGAAAGATAAACTAACTCGCTTGAAATACCATACATGCATTGTATGCATATTTCTTCATTTCATAATAATAAGACACATGAAGGGATTGTCCAGCGATAAGAGTGATTAAAACTTCTAACGAATACTGGAACAATGTTATAATATTATGTTCCATTTTTTTTCTTTATTACAGAAACAAACTGAGCAAAGCCACTTTTTCTCACTCTCTTTCCACCCATACGTTTTATATCGATTAAAAAGATTAAATGATATTTGTATTACAGTGTGAAAGGATTGAATCAAAATTTGTTGTCGTTTCGCTAATAGTATGAATCAAAGGTAAACAGTCTTCTGTCGGCTCTTTCACAATACCAGACATACATATATTTGAAATTCCCTGCAAACCTGCGTCTATAAAACCTGTTCTTCTTTGCATATTATTTCAGCTTTTATCGTTCTCAGGTTCTTCTTCTTCTTCTTGTTTTTGTTATATTTAAATGTTGTTTTTTCCAAAAAAAAGCGGCGTCGGCAAAGTTTGTAGTCGGTTGCGCTTTGTTTTTGTTTTTGTTTTCCATAGCATACAAAGCGTCGCTTCCGCTTGCCAGAGCGCCATCAGAGCTGGCAGAGTCGGCGCCGCAAGGTCTCTGTGCGAGGACTGCAACTTGATTAAGTAGTTTCCGCGTGTTTTTATTTGCACAATAAAAGCATAAAATTTGCGCCGCGTTTATTAAAGCTGGCAAAAAGGCGGCACCATCAGCGTCAGAGCAAAAACTGTGAAGTGGACGCGTTTTTTTTTTTTTTTGTTTTCGTTGTTCGTTTGCCGACGTCACGAAGTTGCAGGCAGGTCCTGGTCCTGGTGCCAAGGGGAGTATCCCGGGAATGCTGCCAGACATGCTGTTGCTATTTAAGCCGCTATTTTTATGGCTTTTGTCAGAGCGACGGGCGAACAGCGACGAGCGACGGCGTTATGACTCTATTGTGACGCGGCGTGAACGTGGCATAGTTAAAAGTCCATTTGTATTTTAGGAACTGAGCAAAATAAAACATATAAAAGAACAATCAAACAAATGCAACGGCAAGATCTGCTAACTGGAGGGATTTTTAATTTCCCTAAGGAATAAATAAAAATACTGTCTCATAATAGAGCCTTCTTAGAATATTCTTGAATGTTTACGTTTTATGATCCTCAAAAAGTATAATTATAATAGATAAATAAATCCAGGTAATATCATTGTACATAGCACACAATTTTATATTGAAGGCACATGACGCCGCTTATTTCAATCATACTCAGTTTCACAATACAGAATTATTCGGTACAAATCTTTTTATATAGAACTATATTCTCATAAATAAAATCGTTACTATAAATAAATATTATATTTTCATTTTATTGAGACCCTTGCAGAGAAATTATTTATTTTGGCCAGCAGCTTGCAACGGACTTTAGGAGATATTTTCAACCCTTTAAAGTAAATATATTTTAAGACAGAATTTTAAAAGGCACTGAACTAGCCCTGCCCGTGTGTCAGTCTGAATGTCAGTTGCAACGCGAACTTGCCTCTCAGTTTTAATAAATGTTTTTGAAACTTAAAAGACCCATGATTTTTATTACTACATGCAGTCGGAAAGAGCAAGATCGAACCGATATATCGTGTAGATGCAATAAAAATTATCGTCAAATATTTGTAATTTGTCGACATATTGCAACCAAATTTACTACATATTGTAGAACTTTTTCCAAATAAATAAGATGCATACATAATTTCATAAAAATCAGACCACTCAAACATATAGCATAACAAATAGGAACACTCGGCCCACATGAATTTGTATGTATAATAATAAGTTCTAATTTTATTGTAGAAATAACTTAACTTAATTATCAGCGCCAATTAAAGTTAGTCATAATATTCTGCACCGTGACATATCACTAGTGTAGGAACGATCGGAGGGAAAGACCCGGCAAGGGTTTAGAACCTTCGGCATAATTGTGGTTCTAGTAATATTAAACTTTTATTATAATTCAATTTATATAAATATTCAATTTCAATATACATAGGTACGAGGGTCGTTTGATAAGTCCGTGACTTTTTGAATAAAATATATTTTTTTCGTCAAAGAAGCGTTTTATTTCTCAACATAATCTCCTTTTAGCTCTATACATTTAGTCCAGCGTTTTTCCAATTTTTTTATTCCTTCCAAATAATAGGTTTTTCAAGGCCCTCAAAATAGTCGTTTGTTTCTGTGATGACCCGAATCTCTTACCGCCGAGCCATTTCTTCATGTTTGGAAACAAAAAATAGTCACGGGGCTAAATCTGGAGAATATGCTGGATGGGGTAGCAGTTCGTAGCCAAATTTATGAAATTTTGCCATGCTGACACGAAATTCACTTTTTCCATTTTCGTTAAAATTCACGAGATCGTCTGCTTTCAATGCCTATAAAACGCAAACCAAAAACGCAGCTTTCTCAAAATTTTACAGTCAGCTGTTAATCGATAACTGCTGACAGGAGCAGTGTTGTATTTAGAGCAGGTGCGCGGCAAATACAAAAAGTCACGGACTTATCAAACGACCCTCGTATTATTTTACAACACCTTCTTAATTCTGCAGTATACTTAAATATCATATAATTTTTACACTTAAAGAATTAAATTGTAATTGATAAATAAACCCTGGTATTATGTTACATAGCCGTATGAATGTCAATTATACTTTTTTATATAACATCTAAAATCTCTGCATTTGACGGGTCTCTCTTCAACGTAATGAAAATGTTAACGAAATTTCTAATGTTTGCTTATTTGCGTGGTTTTTGCTTTTTTTTGGGTTTGTTCTGGACCATTATAGGTATTAGGGCCATATGGCGCCACCAGACGCAGACCATTAAAAATGATTACAAAATACCGTTACACGAGTCCACAGGCCACAGCAAAGCAACAAGAATCTGTGCCCCTCCCACCGCCCACCGCCCCTCGGGCGTAAAGTAATTTCACTTTTCGCCGCATATGCTGCCTGTGCGAACCTTTTTGGCACAACAAAAAGTTTTCTCGCTCCCGCTCTCCATCACGTTTACTCACTCTCTCTCTCTCTCTGTTTTGTTTATTTTTTTTTTGTTTTTTGGCAAAACAAACAACATAAATATGGATTTCTCATTAAAATGCCAAAGTTATGCCAGAGCTGAGGCTGCAAGCAAGTCGAGATTGCCGGGCTCTTTCGCCTGGCAGAAGGCGCAGGCGCTGTAGGGTCTCTCTCTCGCTCACCTTCTCTCTCTTTGTTGTCTCTGTCAATGTCAATGTCGCGGCATTGCATGGCAACTCTCTCACTCTCTCTCTGGCGTGCACTCTCTCTCTTTGCGGCTCTAGTTCTCGTAGCGTGCTTGGCGGCAAAGTCACGTGCTGCCATTGAAGGAATTTCATTGCCTGTTTGCCGGTTTTGTCGGTCTGCCTCCTTGTTCCTCTCTCTCTCTGCCCCCTCTCGTATCACTTCATTGCCCTCTCTCACTCACTACCTCTGTCTTGCTTCGCGCTTAACACTCTGGCACGACAATGTGACGCATTTGTCATGAAACGGATTTCCGGTATTCGTTGTCTTTGTGTAGGTAACTTGGGGGTCTCGACTCAACTCTGTCCCACTTGACTTGCCGGGTTGTTGTGGAAGAGGTGCCTTAGGGTGGTGGGGTTGGGGATGTTGTAGGTAGGGTCACTTGAGCACTTGGCCTCTGCCTACAACTTGTTCAATCTTTTATGACAATAGCGAAAAGAAACAAGGGAAAAAGAAAGAAAATGTTGCTGCCCGTGCCCTGCCGCAAAAGTGGCTATTTAGCATTTTAGAGTAGGCGACCCTCGACTTGCCGTCCCCTCTTCCCTGTCGCCGTTCTTCCTTTTGGGCAGCCATGTTGTCGTTGTATGAATTTTTCATTAATTTCATTACATTGTTTCAGCCGATGGGAATTTTAATCAACGCCTCGCAGCTGGCATAAATATGCAACGGAATTCGACAATGATAATAGTTAATGAGGCTTGAATGGGGTCTAAGGCGGGTGTGACGAAGGTAACCGGGGGAGCCGAAGGGGCCCCTAAAACTATTCTGCCAAGTCAATTGCCATGTCAACGAAATGCGACACTTTGCCAGCCACTTTGGGCACATTTGGTTGCCATTAAATTGCCTAAAAGCTGACGATGTTAGTCTTGAAACTAATCACTTGATGGGCCCCTTAAATATTTAGACCCTTTTAGGAGGTCGCTTCTTAAGTATTATGACAAATAAACATCATTATTTCTGGGTTTCCTTTTGCATACTAACTGATTAAGTACTGTGTTCTGGTTTATATTTAAGTTAATGGATTACAAAAGGTCTTTGGGATCTGCTTATTAAGTCTTTATAAAATATGTTAGCTTTGCAATGTATTATAAGCCTAAGTGTCCATATTGTTAAATACAAAGTATGCTTTTAAAGTGTATAGAAGCATTAAGAGATTATAAATGTTGTCCTTCTTTGAGACTGCTGCTGCAATGACTTTATTTCTTCTTCTTCTATTGATATCATCCCCTTACAAGAAACTCTGAAGATTTCTACCCTGGGTTTGCAAACTCTAAGATCATTTTACCTGGAATGAGCACCTAGATTAGCTTGTCCCTTTTTTTGCACATTTCGACTTGCAATTCCCAATTTGTTATAGTCTCATATACAAGGTAAACCTACAATATTACAATGTCTGGTTATCTTTGCGCAGAGGCGATATCGTAACCAATGAAGTTCTACTGAGGTGCGATTATTGCTAGTTGAAAACTTTAACCAATACCCCGCCATGGGGACGTGAAATACCGTCCACTACGGCAATTTTTGGAAGCCCGAGAGGGCGCATCAATAATACATTTAATAATAATAAGTAATTTTTGTATTTATTGAAAGTATCTTGTACTTTCATAAGTTAAAACTCAAAAGTATCTTTAGACTGAGTCTAACGGACAAAGGAAGAACTTGAAAGTCAGGTATAATAGTTATTCAAACACACATGAGAGAAAGTCTGTTTAACTTACAACTGTTTAAGTTGATTAAAAACATTAGTTATAACTAAGGACGGCTATGAGTTTAATGCATAGACATTGTTTTAAATGATTATGTTTGGATTTGTATCATCAAACACTTTAAATAAGGATTGTTTTTTAGTTACATTATACTAGTCATGAGTTTTTGTTAAGTCTTCAATAACTCTTATCAAAGACTTATATTTTAAAAGTCTTCAAAAGATTTTATTTAAGACTTTTATTGTAAAAGTCACTCAAAGAAAAAAATCGTGTCAAAAATAAAAATCTGAAATTTAAATAATATAATACTCCCTGAATTTTCATTGGTTTCGACAAACACACGACCAAATTTGTCGACGGTGTCGATGTGCTTCAGAATTGTTGTTCATTAAAATCAATAAACAATTGTTTTTTCGCTTGTATCTTCAATGATATGCGGATTTCTTAAAAAAAGCAAATACTTTAATGACTGGCTTTTATTTTTGAGCTTACAAAAAGAGTTGTAAAATAAAAGTTATAACTTACTTTATTATAGATAATAATAGATAAAAAATAATATTTATTTCAAAAATTGTATTTTAAAAAGTCACAAGTAAAGGTAGTACAGACATTTTTAACAGCAGTTGCAAAATAACAATTTATTGTATAGTTCTGATATAATGGGTATAATGGGATTTTATAACCCATAAATGTTTTTTAGGGTCTCAAGTTAGAACTCTTAAATAGTAAAACAGTCCAACTGAATTTACCGTCGATGCTATAAGAAAATCTTTTTATCGGGATATTCTTTCAAATGATAGTTATATTTTGTGTACTATGGAAAAATATGTATAATATATGGGAAAAAATCGGTTAAAACGGACGATGAATTCACTCCGTGTGCACACATACACATAGCTCACACAATCATTGAGTTATGTTCTTAAAACTCATGAGTCAAATTACGATACATAACAATTCAACGAAAACGATACAATCAGTATGAATAGATTGAGCTGATTGCTTTCCTAAACTCGTTAAGCTGACGTCACATTTTTTTTGCTAATCTACACAAACAACAAATTAACTTACGACGACTTAATGCTACGATTATTTTACATATTAATAATTGGCCCGACAACCGAAGTCATCAGGCACACTAAAAATTCATTTTAGACTCATTAGAGCGCTCCTCTCCACGGAAATCTTTAGTAAAAGGCGAAAGATTTATTCGACAACTGAAGAGAAGCCAGAGTGAAGATACATCACAAAGTGTTTGAAACCTGGCTACAATCGGATGTAAACTGGTTGCGAATTGTAAGTGGCAGCACTTGCAAGAATCACCCTTAAAGAGGGAAATACTTTCTTTAAGATATTCATAACTGGTCAGGGCTGATCCTCGATTGAGGGCTTGTTTTCAGACTCAGAGCTCGAATTTATTGTAGTAACCAGATCAAGGAAGGTATTTCTGCTTCTAATATTTCGCAACTGATTCAAGCAATCAATAACAACAATAATATCGAAGACATAAAAATTAAGACAGGTTTTCTAAAATTTGTTAATTAAAATTATTTATAAATTGACTTTCCGAATGAAAAACGAAGTATATTCCCCTATTTAACTATAAATATTGTATATGTATACTGTGTGCATCATAAAGATTCGACACCTTATTTTAAGAGTGCACATTAGTGCAAGGGTCATTGAATACCATTGGACCTTAACCCCTGTATACAATCGTGTGTCTGCCGTTATTTTTAGGGAATTCTCCTCCAGGAAGCGCATGAGCCCATTATTTTGAATGGGGAAAATTTTGTTTTGTAGTGAACTTCTTTTACAATATGTTTATGAATTTATTGTATTCATAGAGTAAAAGACAGCCTTAAAATAAATGTGATATTTTTTTGTTTTGGCCTTAGGTTATGGGGGGGCATATAACTAGATATTTATTTATTTATTTCATATATCTGTTTGCTGCAAAAAAATTGCATATTCTTTCGATCAAATGGCATCGCAAACAACCCCTTAAATATGCTACACTCAAGCGTACGTCGACAGTATGCTTCAGGAAAACGTTTCTCACCAGTGGCGTTCAATTCTCAACTGGTTCTAGCAGTAAGCAGTATGGAATGCTCGAAGTTTGGGGTTACAGTTATCGCTTCTCGGCCTATGGCTAAGATCAAAAGTGTAGTATCTGTTCTTATCAGCTTAACATCTGATAGTCTCCCCATTGGGGAGCAACAAATGTTAAACTGATTTTTGTAACCAGACGGAGTGTTCGGGGCTTGCTCCACCTCTGTCACGGGTTGGCCCGGTATTGCAGTACCGCCGGGATTTCAGCCCATCTAATTAATAAATAACGAACTAAAATAATAAACAACACTAGAGATTTGGGTTTTCCTAATTAGGGGGGAGCCTTTTAAATTACATCCTGGGGTCGGTGGAAATTAAAAAAAGAGAACTTGTTAATTATATTACACATTTTTTAAACTAAAATTTAAGAATAAAAATAATTAAGTTGACCATTTTAACTGACAATATCCCGACTGGGGGCAGATGTATTTCAATTTGAAGTCAGTCATGTCGAGCTTCTTTCAAAAAACATAAGAAACATGTTATATTAAGACAATATTTATCCATAACCTAAAGGGGTATCTAGACATTTTCACTTCTACCGAGACTTGATTTTTTAGTTTAAGTAGATATTAGAATAAGAGGTGAGTGGGGGCGGAATTGGTTGTGGAAGGGTCGTCTCTATAATAGATAAGTTAGAAATAGCAATTTAATATCGAACAGTCTCTTATTAGGGTGACTTTCCCTATACCTTTATATAACGTACTAATCAAAATTATTCAGTCATGACAATATTAGATCAAACAAGAAACACAGAAATTATAAAAGAATGTTAAGAATAACATCAAGTTTTTGCGTCACTTAAAAAGGGGGCAAGCGAGCGCGAAGCGTAAGCGCTTTCTGTCGAGATTAATTTGAGAGCTCGTCTCTATGCATGTGTGAATTTAAAAAAAAAAAACTACACCGGATCATAGGTTGAAGTGACTGTCCCCTCGCGCTTGACCATCGCTCTCGATTGAGCTGCACTTGTTTTAAAAAAATCAAAATATTTATATGGTTACGGAATAAGAAATATTTATATGGTTACGGAATTATCAATGGGCATGGATCCCGTTGGGTTTCGTACCTATAGACTGGCATTCACACCGTTCCTTATAAGACCATTTGGGGCTTGATTTGACAGTTTTGCTTGGAGAACAATATCAAATAAATAGGAACAAATTAATTTCAATGCACAATAATTTTTTAACATAGACTTTTATTATTTTTGACCAGACTTTTGTTTTAAAATTTTTTGATTTAAATTTCTTTGAGTGAGCTTAATAATAAAAGTCTTCAGTGAAAGTCTTTTTAATATTTTAAAAATATACATTTTTGATAACCTTTATTGGAGACTTAAAAAAAAGTTTAATAAGTATTGAATTAAGCATTTTATCAAAAATCAAAAATAATTCATATTCAATGGTTTTTATGATAAAAATAAAACAATTTTTATGGATAAAACTTAAAACCGTGACGGTCCCTGAAATTTGGTATAGATCAAGTTCATTTCGAATGTGCCAAAGGTGCCCAGCGCCCCCGCAAATCAATTATATGATATTATAAAAAAATACTAAATATTTTTTTAATCGATAATCTCAGATCTCAGCTATTATTAAAGTGAAATGAAGGTTTCTGTTTACCAGGCGCAGATGAAGTTTATTTCAAATGTTGGGTGCCACGCCCACCGCCCCCGCAAATCAATAATTTCATCTTTCTTTGATTTGTGAGTGAAATATGAAAGATACAACATTCTGAGTAAGACCATACTTAGCTAATTATAACAATTAATTATAATAAATTTCAATCCGATCGGACGACAAACACAGACGTTATTAAACAAAAACTTTGCTGTGACTTCATTGCAATGCTCATGTAGGAAAGAAAAGGAAAGAGAGTGCGAGCGTGTAGCGCCATCTGTTGTTCTGCTTTTCTTTTCTATGCACATGCATTTTTTGCATTCAAACGCACACACACACATACATACATTCGTGTTTGACCAATGAAATGCTGCATGCATATACACGTATTCATATAAAGGCTTACGTTACGATATTTCTATTAAATAGTAGTATCGTACAATTATTGACTCTACGTGCCGCTCGACGGTTGCTCTAGTTTTTTAGTTATTTTGGCACTTTATTAATATTTATTTTATTTCTTAATTGCCGATTTTTATCCGGACTTAATACTCAAGTTTATGTATACAGTTATCATATGTATACCATTATACCTATAATGCAATACTCCAAATTATTCGAACATAATGGAAGATGTTAATTTTCTATATAATTTTAAATCTTTAAATAATACATTGACATAGAAAAGCGGTCATTGCGAGTGCAATGACCTATCTCAACGAATGATAAGAGTACGATGGTGAGAATTGAAATTGAACAGATTACCTATGTACCAAATGTATATAAATAAATGTTATACAATATTAAATCAAATATATAAGAAAATTGCATCAGCTCTTGATTGCTGAGAAAGGCTGCCTTAAAATTAAATAAAAGGATTGAATATGTTCGAAATGAAGATAGGTTTTCTAAAAATTGTTTGTGTTCTATTATTCATAAGACAACAAGAAATTTAATTTTTTTTTTTTTTTAAATTTTATGTATGTATCAATATAGCATATGTATTTTGTGCATATAATAGTAATCCGACACATACCGTCAGAGATATCATTGGCTTTTTTTATCGTCCCCTATTAAGTGCAAGGGTCATTTAAAACCTATGAATTTAAACCTATGATACCTATTGTATCTACAATACGTACACAACCATTTGAAATGTCTTTTCGAGGTTTTCACTCAAGTGTATTTTATATAATATATGTATAATATTTTTCGAAACAAAATATTTTCAAATTTTATAATCTGAAAAGACTTATTTACACAGAAAACGTGGCTTAATAGTGCAGTTGCTTTACAATATGGTTAAAAATGCACTGTATTTGTAAAGTAAGAGAGAGAGTGATTTTTTTGTTTTTTTTTATTTTTTGCCTCAGATTGTTTTGGAGGTTTCCTAGAATTTAATAGGGATCGTATGTTTATTCAATATACATATATTGCAGAACAAAAAAAACTGCAAATTCTTTCGATCGAATGGCATCGCAAACAACTTCTGAAATATGTTACACTCTAGGGTACGTTGATAGTATGCCTCACATTTTACACATCAGCGGTGTTTAATTCTCAACTGGTTCTAGCAGTAAGCAGTATGGAGTGCTCGAAGTTTGGGGTTACAGTTATCGCTTCTCGGCCTATGGCTAAGATCAAAAGTGTAGTATCTGTTCTTATCAGCTTAACATCTGATAGTCTCTCCATTGGGGAGCAACAAATGTTAAACTGATTTTTGTAACTAGACGGAGTGTTCGGGGCTTGCTCCACCTCTGTCACGGGTTGGCCTGGTATTGCAGTACCGCCGGGATTCAGCCCATCTGATTAATAAATAACAAACTAAAACAATAAACAAAACTATAGATCTATCCTAATTGGGGGAGCTTTTAAATTTACATCATAGTGAAAGAGTTAAAAAAATTTTTTTTGTTTTATTTTTGGTTTTTTTTTCAACTTTGGGGGTCCTTGTTAAATTTGTAGTTGAGCCGAAATTGATAAAAAACAATTGTTTATTTTTTTATTTTGTTATTTGATGTGGATATTTATCCATATCCTAGTCTCGGTAGATGTAACTGCACGTACCCCGTAACATCTACCGAGACTTCTTAATGAGTTTAAGTTTAAATGATTATTAGGCGGGAGCGGGGGAGGGGGTATTTGGTTGAAGAACGCTTCTCTCAATAATATATAAGTCAGATATAGCAACATACGTGTAATATGGAAAAATCTCTTAGAAGGGAGACTGACGCGTTAAACATCATAAGTTATATATAACAAAATATTGTTATTCTTGAATAAATATTTTGACAAAGCCGAGCTGATAGATAAGCGGTGCAATGACCTATCTCAACAATTGATAAAAGTACATCTCAGAATGGAAATTGAACAGATTACTTATGTACCTTATGTACATATAATATATACATGATTGTTATACAAAATTAAATTAAATAACACGAGAGGAGAGTGACATCTGTGTATTGCTGAATAAAAACAAAGACAGCTTGTCTTAAAAACAAAAACATAATATTGTTAATTTGAAAGCCTTGATAGGTAGAGTGTGACTTATAATAGATTGCGACTCGATTCACAGAATCAGTCTCTCGCGATGCGCTTTCTACTTCTCATGTGTTTGCCAATGCTGGTATGTACGCGTGAAATACTGTTCCCGGTACAGTGTCTTCAATTCCGAATATTCGATTGCAGGCCTCGGCAGTTCGTTTGAGTTCCGGGGACGACAACTTGTTGGCTCGGATTAAGGAACTGTGTCAGAACACAAGCAAATTAGCTGCACAAAATGAACTCCAACTGAATATTGCAACTGCACAATTGATTATTGACAAGGCGATTGTTAACCAATCGATAATTGATCAATTGAATGACTTCGTGAAACGTGCCAGTTTCAAGCTTGCCAATTTAACTGTATACGAGAAAATAGTGTTGTACAACGAGTTTTTAGATATACTCGAACTGGATAAGCTTCCAGATGAGAGTCGTGTACTAAGATTGGAGGAATATACTGGGGGGTCCTATATGGAAATGAGGAAAACATCGAGTGCGGAATTGAAAAAGTTATATATTCAGTTGCAGGACGACATCAGGCCCAAGTACAGCGAACTAAGCGATACAGCGCGACAATTGCCCGATCTGCAAAGATTTCTGGATGACCCGGGTACAGATTTCATAATCTGGAAGTTCAGAATACTCCTCACAGTGCTGCAGAGATAGTTCTGTGACTTACTAAGTGACTAACTTAATATTAAGCAGTAAATGTGGAACAGTTCTTTGAAGGCAACGCAAATAAAACAGCTCATGATGTCGACCATTAAAAACTGTTTTGTTTTGCTCGATAATTTATTTGTGTTCCCAGGAATTCCCAGTCGCCTGCAGAGTCGGTAATAACAGTAAAAGGGTTCTGGCATTAGACAAATTAAACTTAATGTTAACTCCTCTGCTCGGGCCGGGGGCGGGGCCAGGACAGGGAAGGGGGATGGTTCCGGTAATGACAGCACGCAGCCGGTACACTTAAGCCCAATTACAATAACACAAACATGGCATAGAGAGAGAGACATTGAACAGTTAACAGGCAAGCGGTGGCAGGGAATGGGGAATCCCCGCCTCGTAAACAGTTACAGGATGGGGAGAGTTACCAACCTGACCGAAAATTACAGCCGCAATTTATGTTTATGCGAGTTGAAAGTTGTACGTTGGATACGAATCGGGTTGCAGTTCCAGCTCCGTTTGGATTCTATTTTTTTATAGTTCAAGTTCGACGTTTAAGGCCAAAGTCACGAAAGTTTTCTCTCGGCTCTTGCATGTAAATTTACTGTTTTAGCCGGCACAACTTGAGCCTTTTTATGGGCTCAGATAACACAGAGAGACAGCCAGACCAAGGGAAAAAAAGGTAAAACCGAAAGCCGTTGAGATTTGTCCGTGTTTGCCTCTCTCCCTCTCTCTCGCTTTCTGCCCTCATCTTTGTCTATCTCACTGTTTGCTGTGGCAGTCGGGCGAAACATTGGTCAAACCTGAGTGCGCTTTATGAACTAGCCGAATGTAATTCGATGCCCAAGTCCCTGACTCCGCTGACCCCGAGAGCCAGGGCCCTTTTTTGTTGGTAACATAATTCATTTTATTATGCCTTGGCTAGACCTACTTTCAGGCCAGTCGGATATACAATATATTTGCATGCCGAGCATGTCGCAAGTGTCGCACTGATTTGATTCCTTCTCACAGATCCTGCGGGATTCGCTCGTCTAATTTATGCCTTATTTATGCAGAGAGTCGCCACTGGAGAACACATAGAGTAAGGGAGACAGAGAGAGAGAGAGAGAGAGAGAGGTAGAGAAAAGCATAAAAATAATTCAATTAAATTGAAAAGATAAAAGCAATCGACTCGCAATACGATTCCAATATATGAAGGCACTTTTGTTGCAAGATTGGAAACTCTCCAACTGGCTTCTGTTGGCAATCTGTAGCTTATAATATTATTTATTTATTTATAAGTTTAGATTAAAATAATAAATTTGCGAACGGGCTTTGGTTTCTAAGTGTACTGGTTTAGACTTTTAAATGGCGTATAAAATGTATGTACAATATGAGATATGTATTGATATTTTAACTTTCTTCAGTTTTTTTTTACCTCATTCAATTTGCTCCCATCCTTAACTCCCTTGCAGCGTTCTTCTTTATACCAGCAATAAGTTATAACCCATTTGCTTAGCTGATAAATATAAATATAGTATTAATGTCCAATGCCCAAATGACTTCTAGAAACAAAAATTCGTCGAGCGTGGTTCGGTAGCGGTTCCCGATGACGGTCACACTGATTCCTTCGTCATCTTTGAAGAAATACAGCCCTATGATACTGCCAGCCCATAAACCGCGATAAACGGGAGAGGGCAAACGATGCACTTTCGCAAACGAACTCTGATTTTTGAAATAAAATTTAATGATTTGGTATCGCTGCTCAGCTGTTAACCTATTCATTGTCAGTTGCCAAATCAAACAGAACATAAAGCACTCGACAGATGTCAGCTGACATCAAAGATGGCCAAACCGAACCTTATTGAAAATAACCTCATAAAAAACACCCAATAAATGTTTACTTTTTCTTGATCAGCATTTATCAGAACTAGTCATGTCTGCGCTTCAGTTTTTTTATCTCATTAAAATCGGAAAACTATATCAGAATAGCGATAATAAACTCTTAATTGAATCTCTTGACTGATTCTTTACGAGATGGAACGATTTCCCATAAAAGAATTGAAATATTTAGATTACGATTGGTGTTATTATTGCTGTTAACAAATTTAAAAGCAATGTTATTTATCTCTAAAAAAAATATGTGGCATATGCTATAAAGTATTCTAGTTATTACTAGTGAAATACTAGTAAAGAAACAATTGGAGGAAAATTGATGCCAAAAACTGAAAGGGTATAAAAGCTTTGGCTTGTCGGGGGTAGCCTTTCTTTCTATGTTTTTGTTGTTATTGGATACAGACCATACCTATATACTTACGTAGTTACTATTTCGAGTCGAATAAATGATCCGTCTGTAACGAAGACTAAGATCAACGCTGAAGCCAAGTATAAATTTAAACACGAAGAATTTCAGTGAGCGTCTTTATTTTAAAACTGTCAGCTTAAGACTAAATGTACAGAGTTTTGATCGGCTCGAAGTGAGTCGTGAGAAACGGAAATGTGTTTGTCAGCAATTTTATTTATTTGTGTTTAAGTGCATGCAAAAAGAATGATGAAGTTATACAACAATCATGCGCTTTACTTTTTTGTGGATTCAAGTTTCGTTACGTTATGTTGTGTATTTATGCACGCGCAAGATTGTATGCGCGTTGTTTTTGTTAGGTTTAAGTTAATGTAAGCGTAATATGAGAAGCATATTATGTTACTTCCCACCCTTTAAAAGGGAAGCTTATGCTTCCACTCCTTCTATTGGTGTTGATGCCCGCAATCTTGGTGATGCAGTTGGATTTGCATCTTGTGATTCAATGATTATTTTGTTTTTTAGTTTTAAGTAAATACAAGCAATACAAGATGTGAGGCTTATGATTGATACTATTATACAAACTGTGATATTATTATTTGATATTAATTGTACAATGTCCTTATGTTCTATTGGTTTTATTTTTATTAGGCTTAAGGGTGTGTACAATGGGGTAAGGTTTATCTCGGGGTTTAGCTTGTTTTCGTTAAGTATTATGTTTCCTATTTTGATTTTACATTGTTTTATTGTTATTATTTTGTTGCCGTTAACCGTTACATTTTTATTTATTTCTTGGCAATTTTGTTCTATGATAGTGTTGTTTAGATTCCAAGTGATGATACTATTTGGTTCTACGTACTTAATTATTTGTTCGACTGTTATAGGGACAAAGTTACATATTGGATTTGTTCTTTTAATGATACTTTTGATACATTCGTTGTTAATTTCTTGATAGTTCTGGTTATAAATTTTATCTTGTTCTTCGAAATAAGTGTCTTTGTCTATATGATCAAGTTGATAGCCATTATTATCTGGGTAGGGTATTATGTTAATAGTATGAATGGTTTTTTGTTTAGTAGGGATATGAGCTATGATAAGTAGTTGGTTAGTGTTGATCCAGGTTGAGGTTTTAGTCTGTAGTATGTTGCTACTGTCAACGTTTTCTAATTTGTCATAGTTAAGTAATTTTGGGTTAAACAGTCCTAGTCGTGAGAGTTGCATTCCCATTGCGATGTCTTCAATGTATTCGGTAAATTGTATTAGTTCGTATAGCATTTGTTCTCTGTTGTTATGTTCGTCTTCAAATTCTTTGATCTTTTGCATGTTACTATTGATAAGTTGAATTATGTCGCTCATTTCGTGTATGTTAATTGAGTTTTTTGTCGCGGACTCTAATTGGTTATGAATTTGTATCCGGTCGTTATTGTCTAGTGTCCCGAAAAGGTATTTAAATGCAGATCCCATTATGTTGATTAGTCCGCGTTTCTGTCTGTTTGTCTGGTGTAACGTTATGGCGTTAAGTTCCCTTAACATTTTATTGTGTAGAAGTTTAATTTGGGGGATATGTGTATAGTTGGTTACTTTAGTGTTAAAGTATTGAGTTAGGTTGTCTATATCCAAGAGGTTTATGCGGAGACAGTGGTGTTCGTATTCTGAAGGGATTTGAATAGGTTTGTCAGAGAATAGGAGGTATCCGTGGTCGGTGTCGATGTTGTTTATTTGGAGTTGCTGGGCTTGGCATAGTTTTGTAAGAGTAAGAAAAAGTATTATGGCGAACAAGGGGCCTGTAAAATGGGGAGTTGATTAGTTTTCTTCTGTTTTTTAAATTGGGTCTTATAGTAATGTGTCTCTCTGTTTCTGTTAGTAATTTTGTAATGGTCTTCGTCGGTTTGTTCAACGTTTTTTGTTAATTTGAAAGGGGCTTCTAATTTTCCCTTTTGTAATGGTCCTTTTCTGTATCTGGTGTCGACATTATATTCAGTTCTATTCTTATTTATTTCGTTAATTTTCTTTTCTTTATTGTTTTGTGTATCTAAGTTAGGTTGTCCGGCGTAAATGAATATGTGAGCAGGGGTTTGTCCGGTAGTATCGTGTTTGGTCTTGTGGTTGTAAATGTAAAGGATTGTTTCTATTTTACTTAATTTGGTCTCGTTGTCGTCAGAGTTTTTTATGATGCGAATTTTTTCATTTATAGTTTTGTGGAGTCTCTCTATGTCAGCGACACCTGTTTTTGTAGTATTAAGTTGTAACTCTACTTCTTCGGTTTCGAGCCAACGTTTGAGGGCTAGGCTGGAGAATGCACCATCTCGATCTGCTTTGAGAAGTTTAGGTTTCCCTAATTGATTAAAAATGCGCATTAAGGCATTTTTGCATTCTACCCAGTCTTTTGTCTTAATCTGTTCAAGGGTGGCGAATTTGGAATAAATATCGATACAGCTCAGATAATGGTTCCCTTCGGAAGAATAGATGTCTATTACGAACTTATCACGACAATGCTCGGGTTTAGGGGTAATTTTCATTGGCATTGCCGTGTTACGGTGTTCTGTTTTGGCTAGGTTGCAGACTTGACATTCGTTGATTATATTCTGAATAAGGAGTTGGCTATTGGGGAAGTAATAATTCTCACTAAAGAGTTTTACAGTTTTTTGAATGCCGGGGTGTAAGAGCTTTTCGTGGGTGTTTAGGATTAGTTCCTTGAAACTTGCATAAGTAGGAATGTTTTTTAATAAAACGAGGCTTCGGAAAATTTTTGTACATTTCGGATTCATTGTTGTTGTATATGCATTTTGGATCATTTCGAAGTCTGCATCGCTTTCGATGTAGAGAGCGCTATTCTTTGAGCAAAAGTGATTGAGTAGATATTGTTTGGCTGCTTCTAGGGTCATTTCTTTGTAGGAAATATGTATGATTTGTTTTTTGAAATAAGTTTCGTGTTCAATACTACTATTGGGACCTTTTGAGAAAATAACTTGTCTTTTATGGTAATTAATGGCTTTTTCGGACAACCCTATTAAGTCGCTACTATCTTCTTCTGCGCTATGTTGCGTAGATTCTCCGAAGAATGCTTGTTCTATTTTGATTCTAGACAGTGCGTCTGCGACATGGTTTTCCTTTCCTTTGATATATTTTATATCGAAGTCGTACTCGGATAATCTAATCTTCCACCTAGTCAGCTTTGAGTTAGGTTCTTTTAATTTGTGTAGCCAGCACAATGGTTGATGGTCAGAGGCTATTTCGAAATGTCGTCCTAACAGGTAGTGTCTAAAGGTCTTTGTGGCCCAAACTATTGCTAGTAGTTCTTTTTCTATAGCACTGTAATTAACTTCATGTTCGTTTAGGGTCCTGCTAATGTAACTAATGGGATGTCCATCTTGAGATAGAACAGCACCTAATGCTACATTGCTTGCGTCAGTTGTTAATACAAATTTTCTTTCAAAATTTGGTATTTTTAATATGGGGTCTTCGGAAATAAGTAATTTTAATTTTTGAAATGCTTCTATATATTCTTTATGTTTTGTATCTATTTTTTCTCCCTTTTTGAGACATTTAGTCAGTGGTTTCGCTATGTCAGAGAAGTTGGGTATGAATTTCCTGTAGTATCCTGTGATTCCAAGGAATGCTTTAATTTCTTTAGGTTTAGATGGAAGTGGGTAATCTTGTATAGCTTTGATTTTTTCGGGATTTGGTTTAATCCCGTCTTTAGTGATAACGTGTCCTAGAAAGGTAGTTTCTTGTCTTAGGAATTCACATTTATCTAGCTGTAGTTTAAGGTTGGCTTGAGATAGTTTCTCGAAGACTGCTTCAAGGGATTGAAGGTGTTCCTCTAGAGAGGTAGAAAAGACAATGATATCGTCTAGATATACTAAACAATTTTTATTTAAAAGCGGACGAAGTAGGTTATTCATACAGCGTTGGAAGGTAGCTGGGGCGTTTTTAAGCCCAAATGGCATTCTAGTATATTCATAATGTCCGTATTTAGTAGAGAAAGCCGTTTTGGCTATTGATTCTGAATCCATCTCTATTTGATGGAAGCCTTTTGCCAGGTCTATGGTGGTAAAGTAATTAGACCTCCCTAACTTTCCTAATATTTCGTCTATATTTGGCATAGGGTATCGGTCATTTATCGTTATTTCGTTCAACTTCCTGTAGTCTATGACTATTCGAAGTTTCTGCTGTCCGGAAGCATCTAATTTTTTTGGTACTACCCAGATGGGGCTGCAGTACGGTGAGTTGCTTTCTCGAATGATGCCTTGTTCTAACATTTCTTGAATTTGTCTTTCTACTTCTTGTTCGTATGATTGTTGGAAGCTATACATTTTAGAGTAAACTGGAATATTATGTGTGGTATTAATTTTATGTTTTTCTTGGTTTGTGAAGCTAAGTTTGTCGCCCTCGTGAAACTGAATGTCTTTGAATTTTGTCAGTAAGTTTGTTAATTTGTATTTTTCTTCTGCATTTAAATGGTTTAGTCGGAACAGATTCTCCTGAAGTGTGGAGGTTTCTAAAAAGGTAGGGTCTTGTGGGAACGAAGAGTCTACTTGAGCATGATTTTGGTCTGTAAGTTTTTCAGTGTCTTTTATTTTATATACTTTGTTGAAGAGGGTGGCAGTTTTCTTTTGATAATCTATTATGGCTTTAGCTTTAGACAACAATTTGCGTCCAATCAGCATATCATAATGATCTGAGAATTTGTGAATTAGAAACTCCTGAGCAATAGGAAAGTAGTTATTGGGTGGTATAGTGGTGGTCTCGTTAATAGTTAACGAGCCATTACTTGTATGAATTAGGTGGTTGGTTTGTTGTATAGGTGTTTCAAAAATGTTCCAAGTAAGCATGTTTATAGTGGATCCAGTGTCAATTAGGCACTTTAAGTCTATGTCATTATGTTTAATAATTACATATTGGTTTGATCCGGGGCAACTAGCCGAAAATTTTCTGCTTCTTTGGTATTGTCTGATTCGTCATCGTTTGGTGCTGTCTGTTCTTGTTGTGTCTTGTCCGAAGTGTCATGATCTTGTTCGAGGGGGATTTGAGTTGGGTCTGGGATATAACCCATTTGATAAGGATATGGTTGTGGTTGGAAGTTATCTGGGTAGTATGGATAGTAATAATGGTAAGGGTATTCGGGTTGGTTTGATACCATTTCTTGGTATCTTAGTTCTTCTATGCTCATTTTGGTCTGTCCGCTGTCTGATGGTCGTTGTCTTTTTACCGGGTTGTTGGTTTGTGTGTTCCCAGTTGGAGGGAAGTTATTCGGTGTGTAAGTTTGATTAGGTCCGAAACGATTTTGGTCGAAGATATTCTGTCGATTAAAGACAGGATTCGGTCTGGGTATGTTAGGTTGTGGGTAGGTTGGTCTTGGTTGATATTGGGGAAAAGGGGTTTGATTGGGCCTGGGTGTATGGATTGGTGCGTATGGGTATGGTGGATAATAGGGTTGAAAGACGTTGTTATGGTACGGTTGAAAAGGTGTTATAGGTTTATTTTGGCCATTAACTTGTCTATTTGGTAAGTTACTTGGCGTCCTATTAGAATTAGGAGCTGGCTTAAAGTTATCTTTGTTTAATGTTTGAGGTTCATATAGACCCTTTTCTTGTAAGATATTAATAAGGGATCTTAAATCGGGAATTCGGCAGTTAACTATTCTTAGATGAATATGGTTAGGGAGTTTTAGGATCAAGTTTTCTATGCTATCTTGAATAAGTCTGGTAAATAAGGCGGTTTCAGCTGAGTTATTTTCTAGTTCTAACTTACTCATTAAAACTTGTCGTCTTTTCTCGGCTTCCTCCAGAAACTGCCTGATGTTGCCTTTGTATTGAATGTTCCGGAAATCCTCCAAAAGTTGATGACTCGGTGCCTGGGGTTTGTAATATAGGATCAATCTGGTCCTTAGTTCAATCCAGGTGGTGAAGTTGTTGGTCCCGAGAGTACGGATGACGTCGCCGCTGATATTGCGTTCGATGTGTCCATAAATTATCAACTTCTGCCTTTCGTCCGTAGTTTGGTATAAGGCCAGAATGAAGTCGATGCGAGTTATAAAGGTATGTAGAGTATTCGGGTCTCCATTGAAGATTTCGACAGCATTTATCTGTCTCTCGACCTGACTCATATTTGAGTCGGATAGTATTATAGGGCTTGCTGTTGCCATTGTTGTTGTTGTATTTATTGTTATTTAATGTTTTTAGGTAAGATTCACGTTCTGGGTAAGGTTTGCGGTTTCGGATAGGTTTCGTTTTTCGATAAGGTTCTGGTTTTCACTATTAATTGGTGTCTTCGTTGAATTTAGGTTTGTATTTTGGATGAGGTTTGTTTTTTCGATAAGGTTCTAGTTTTCACTATTAGTTGGTGTCTTCGATGAATTTAGGTTTGTATTTTGGATAGGGTTTTAGTTTTGGATAAGGTTCTGGTTTTCACTATCGGTTTGTGTCTTTGTAGATTTTAGGTTTATGTTTTGGATAGGGTTTTGGTTTTCACTATGGGTTCTTGATTTCCACTATTGGTTTGTATTTCAGGTCTGAGCTTTGTGTTTGTGTTTGTTGTTTGTTCACTTATTAATTTAATTCACTTATAATGTTTGTTATTCACTTAGTTATAGTTCTTTAGCTTAGGTTTTGTTGAATTTTCGCACTTATTTGTTCGTAATATTTCTGTTATTCACTTAGTTATAGTTCTTTAGCTTAGGTTTTGTTGAATTTTCGCACTTATTTGTAAGTTTTTAATTTAATTCACTTATAATGTTTGTTATTCACTTAGTTATAGTTCTTTAGCTTAGGTTTTGTTGAATTTTCGCACTTATTTGTTCGTAATATTTCTGTTATTCACTTATTTGTAAGTTTTTAATCTAAGTTTGTTGTGTTGCGCTCTTAGCTGTTTCGCTTTGGTTTGAGTAACCTTTTGTGGATTTATTACTCAGCGAATTCAAAGGCGTCTTCTTAAAATTTTTTGTAATTTTAAGTTATTTCACTTCGTGGTCACTTTATGGGATTGAGTACCATTTGGTTAACACTTTTCCGCGGTGAACAGGTTAACTGACACGATCCGCGTTTGTTATAAGGTTAGTTATACCGTTGGTTAGCACTTTCCACTTAGCACGACGCGACTGCGTTAGTTCTTTTGTGGATAATAATTGAAGAATTGAATAGGGTTACTATCGCATCAACAATGTATTATCCTACCGGCTGCGCCACTTACGTAGTTACTATTTCGAGTCGAATAAATGATCCGTCTGTAACGAAGACTAAGATCAACGCTGAAGCCAAGTATAAATTTAAACACGAAGAATTTCAGTGAGCGTCTTTATTTTAAAACTGTCAGCTTAAGACTAAATGTACAGAGTTTTGATCGGCTCGAAGTGAGTCGTGAGAAACGGAAATGTGTTTGTCAGCAATTTTATTTATTTGTGTTTAAGTGCATGCAAAAAGAATGATGAAGTTATACAACAATCATGCGCTTTACTTTTTTGTGGATTCAAGTTTCGTTACGTTATGTTGTGTATTTATGCACGCGCAAGATTGTATGCGCGTTGTTTTTGTTAGGTTTAAGTTAATGTAAGCGTAATATGAGAAGCATATTATGTTACTATATATGTATATGTACGTACATACACATACAGAGATATATAAATTTCATGTAAAATCATTACATTATATTTTGAAAAGTCAACGTAAATTTAAGAACCAAAACTGGAACACGCATAAAAAAAGTCACATATAAGAGCTCAACAATTTCAACTTCTTGGGCGACCCTCGCCCTGCTTCCGAGCGACTTCTCTGCTTAGTTGCGCTGGGCGTGAAAGGCAATTCCAGTCGGGAACATGCAAATGCAAAAGGAATTGGTTACCGACGACAAGGACATGGCAGCTGCTGACATTGCAACTGTGTCCTTGGCCAGGAGCCAGACCTGGCCCAGGCTGCCGAGCTGAGTAGTTTTTCCTTCCTTCCCCCTTCCCCCTTGACACTGGCAAATTGTTTCGTGCCAAGGATTTGGGTTGCCAAGTCGTTTGGAAAATTGAAATGATTAATTGTTGTTGGAATCGACTTGAAAGGCTCCTGGAATCAAGTTGTTCCCAATTGATTGCCCGCAGCTCAAAGCTCGAGAATCAAAACACTTTTTTCAATTGACAGCTGTGGAATTTGTCGCGCCAATATCATGAGTTTTGGGGGGGAGAGAGCAGTGGAGCAATTGTTTGTGCTGCCAATTTGACAGGCGCGCGACAGTTATTTGTCAGCTGCAGCTGTGAGGTGTGTGGTGGAAAAGGAAGAAGGAAAAGGCGGTGATTTGTGCAAGGGAAATTTAAAGAAATTTATATTAATGCTCAAATATAGTAATCAAATACAATCAAATTATAAATAGAAGTTATTTGTTAATTTGTAATCTGTCGCTGCAAATTGTTTGATTAACAATATTTTATTTACACCCGATTTATTCCCAACAATTGGGCTAGCGCCCTCTATTGTGTTCCATGTGCAACTCGTAGCACACGGTGCATGTCTAGGCTAAAACAGGATATTAATTGACACGAGGTTCTTGTCTTTTCTAAACAAATAATTACCCTTATTATATTATTACCCATTCATATTATTACCCATTATAAATGGTATAAAACAAGGATATTTTAGTAGGGTTTTAAATTTAAGTCCGAAATTATATGTGAGAAAACTGTGAACAGTTGCACGTGTTGGGTGTTTTGGCTACAACAGGATATTTATGAAAACAGGTTGCTGTCCTTCCTAAGCTATTGAATGCCCTTTAAAGTAAGTGTGTGTTATCACATAGGGACATTTCGATAAAACACCTACATATGTTGATCCGAATAAATCTGTGTGTGCGAAACTGTGAACAGTTTGACAGGACAATTTCATTGGCGTCTGAAACGGTCAGACTTTTAGAGGATAAAAATAAATAAACCTTCTGCAAAGGTATAAAAACATAAAGGGGCTCGAAAATTGCATGAGCAAATAAAGGTAAATTATTTGTGTCTATGATAAAAGTCCTTTGAGGCATAAATCCATGGGAAAAAAAAAATATTTATACACAAAGAATTTCAATAGGCTCAAAATAATGGGAATATTATTTTTAAGCAAATTAAAATAGGAAATTTCCTCTCAACTTGTTTTTAAGCATCCAATATTTATTTGTTATTATTATATTTTAAATACAGCTAGCGTATTTGATAAGAATTTCATATAATTGTAAACAGTGTTTTATGTGTGTGCACTCATCATGCACAGCCTCGACTAAGTCACTGTGAAGTTTTCTTGTCGTGTCACTTAGTTGGCTAACTGTGCTTCTCAACATGTTGAGACCAAGTTGGTGTAGTTGTTGAATGAACTGCCACGTATTGGTGAATATATCATCAAACGAGCCCGAAGTCCAGTAATTCCATCTCTTTCTTTCCCGATCATCATCCCATTTATCTACCATGTTGTTAAAGTAGGATAAGTTAGGGAAAATATGGTTCCAATTCTTTAGGTAAGTTTGTGCATTCTGTAGTATATATTCGTCGGCGATCTTATATTCCACAATCGATTTATACACTGCGATCACTGTGGCATTTGACTTCAGGTAATACGCGTTCTCTAGTTTGTCAAAGTTTTGTTGCAAGTTACAAATCAGTTCTTTATCCTTCTTTGGTATGTGTACCTTATCCTTCGTGGGATGGCAGTTGACAAGAATCTGCTGAAAGATAGTCGAAAATCTTATTCATGCTATTGTTCAGTTACATTTCGTATACCCACCAGCAGAGAAAACCCAAACACGAGTAGAAGGTTCATTATTGTTCGATTTTCAAATAAATACTGTGAGATATGCTACCAACCTTTCACCTTTTATGTGCGTTTCGGGGATGAAACAAAACTGTTTATCATCAACTCGGTTACATATTTAAGATTGCCCCATGCAGCGAAAGATTATCTGCGAGAGTCGTGGTGCACCTGCGGAGATTACCAAAGCTAATCTACTCGGCAAATAAGCACAGAATATTCTGAGATTGATTTATAAAACTGAATGAAAATATTTAAATTATTAATCACTATTTCTATAAATATTCCATGCTGTTTAATTTCTATTAAGTAAATATGAGTTTATATACTCTTTTGTGTTTTGTGTTTTACTAAGTCATTGACTTTGAAGAAATAATAAATGTATTGTACAATAAGAATGATTGATATTACTTAAACATATGTAAATATATAAAATAATGATCAATGACAACTAAAGTCGTGAGATATGACAGTTCAAGCTACTTACAAATACAGAGCAGAGATAACTTAAGAGAGCGAAATTTACCCAGGTCAGATATTTCAGTACAGGGTACATTAAATCTAAAATCAATATAGAAGTTTTCTGCTGGTCTCCCCCTTTCGAATGTTTTCGATTTTTTTTCATCTCCCAAACGATAAAGTGTAAATACTTAATCCGCATCAAAAGGGTAGTCGAACTATCATTCGGTTGAACAATGTCATGGGATGATGTAAAAGAAAGTTCGGAGGGTATAAATTCAAGATTCACAAGATTTTTTCGGCATGTTAAAGCCTTTTTTTGTATACATAACAGGTATAACAGGCAGAAGAAGGCGTGACAGTCCTTCAAAATATATGTATATACCAGTATTGTGAATCAGCATCGACAGCAAAGTAGATACTATGCGGCCATGTCCGTATGTCTGTGCCTATGAAAACCTTGATATCGCAGACAATAAAAGCTAGGACTACCAAAAAAATAAATATGAAAATATGAAAGTATAAATTCTACGAGCATATCAAGTTTATTTTTGATTTTGGCTATTTTCCCTATCGCCCCCGTAAATTGATATAATTCAAGAGTAATTTTAATACAGAGCAGTTAATTTTTTGGTAAACACAATAGCTATCAACGTCCAAATGATTTCTGTAAATTTCTAACATAGAAGACAACACAAAATATGCCATATATAAAAGGTTTATACATATTTAGGTAATCGTATCACAGCTAGCAAACTTGAGTCTAGTTTTCGTTTCTTGTTCGATTTTGGTTTTGCTTGTGATCGGAAATAATGAAACTCCTACCTAATCTTGTTTATTATCGTAAATATAATATTGTAAGTTATCAGCTTTGCTTGCTTTATTTCTTCCTGATTATTCAAAATATTACTAACCTATGTTGCTCACAGCAACTGCCGATAACTACTTTATAATCGTCATTTTCACTATTTACAATGTCAATATCTTAAAAATCAGAATGCAATTGCGCTGTTTATTTTATGAAAAACACATATCAACCAACTGCAAATTCACTTTTAGTTTTTTTTAACTCTACTTCTTCTAGCAATTAAGCAAAAAGCGTATAGAAATTCTTCCCCCAGATCTTATAAATTTATATTATCAGCAAAAGTATTCAAATCTTCTATTGTAGTTGGCCCCTGCTATCCCTCCCTGTCTGCAAAGTCTTTGTCTAACGTGCTTTTGTATTGTGTTTCTATTTCTGTGCCCAAAAGGTTTTTCTATCTTTGTTTTGCATAAATTTTCACTTTGTTTTTATCAAGTTATCCTAAAGAGTGTGCGGGTATGTGTGTATGTATGAATGTGTGTGTGCGTGTGTATTCTGTAAATGTTTTGCCTTAATTTTCGGTTTTTTGTCCTTGCCCGCCTGAGATTGTTCCATTGAGATAATATTTTTGTTCTGCCGTTTTTTAATCCTTTGCCCAATGCGACACTGGCGACCCTTGCCTTCCTCCCCCTCCCTCTCTCTCCACGTCTCCCTTCGTCCTGGTTGGCTGCATTCACGCGACAAAACGTCGAGGGCTGCATGAGAGTTGGGGGAAAGGGGCGACATCGTCATTCACGTTTGGACATTTTATAGTTATTGCCGAAATTCCCTCGATGGCTCTAGCAATTTTTGTGCCATTTAAATTTTATTTCGTTGCATGTGTCGCAGCACATGGAAATTGCGATCTTATTGTTCTTATAGACAGCTCTCTTATCTACCCTCGAGCTTAGGTTACAAGTATGATGAACTATGGGAGGAGGGCAAGACATCATCAGTCAAGTACTAAGAAATGAAGCGAATTTTGTTGTTATATTAATATGTTTATTTGCGTCTTAATGCCCTTTGCTGTGGCAGGGAAGTCTAACCAGTTTGTGTCAACTTCGGTAAATTTTTTGAGAGCCTTTTGTAGTAATAATAATTTTATTTTAAATACAAACAATTTTATTTAATTTTATTTATATAGACAGCTAAACAATAATTTTCAGTAAGATTTTTTCGTTGAGACAAATGATGCCTCTTCTTTAAGTCTCACTATTCAGCAAAACCTTGATAAGACTCCTGTAATGTTCTCTTCATTGAGTCACTTACATGGTTAATTGGCTTGTCGAATTTCTTGTCATTTCTAAAAGAAAATTTTCGATTTGTTCCCTGAACTTCATCAATTTGAAGAATTCTTTATTGAAGCTGCCGCAAATCTATCGATACCATAAATTTCTTTTTACTGCTTCTTCCGCATAAGTTCAGTTTTCTCCTATGTTCTCAATGTAAGAAAACTAAGGAAACCAACTAGAAGAATGGCTTCATTTGATAAGAAAATACTGCTCTTTCTTCACGATGTCCTCGAATGCGATATTACGGTCAATAATAGAGTTGTAAGCCATTTATCTTCAGACTAGTGTTTCTAAATTATTGTGTAATTCACGAATGAGTTTTTTTTCATGTTTAGGTATTTTTACAATTAATGCATTCTTCTTTGAGGATAGCTATCGCGATTAATCTCCATGTTCTCAATTCTTTTCCATTTTGTATATATGAAGATAAATTTAATTATGATTCATTAAGGCACAAAATCATATCATAACATTATTAATATTAATATTTTATCTACTATTAATATTATTTAAAAGTAAAATTATAAATATTAATTAAATGTATATTATATTTTCACGCAACAATTTATTGAGCAGTTATTCATTGGAAAAGGGGTAACATGTTTGCCGCCTAAGAAAACCTTTCCCCACTGTGTTGGTGACGTCACTTGCCAACAGGTTGAAATGGTCTGGAAATTTCCCCTCATGGAAATGTCCTGTTTGGCAGTTCAGGGACACGCCAACTAGTGCATTGAACCAATGCCGGCATAACCGAAGGCTAAGGTCAATTGCAATTACGGGCGCACGCTTCCAGTGCGCAGGAGTAGAAATGTCCTTTGGGAAATTTCCCATTTCAGCCACTGTTGAATGTGCCACACGGCAGGCAGTGGCACGCGCCCTCGTTGTCCTCTTTCAGTGCTACTTGGGCAACGATGGCGCGCGGTTCGTTTGCTGTCACGCAGCGCAGCTTCTAAAGTCGAAAGGGAAATTCGTGTCGACTACTTGAATGTGCGAGTTTTTTGTGAACGAAACGAAACCGACAAGCGAAGCATTCTTTAACAACTGTGGATTAGCATAAAGAATGTTTGCAGCTTGGCGCGAAGCAACGCAAAATAAAAAGTGTGTTAAATTAATTGAAGTATTTTTGTTAAGGTTCTACATAAAATTGAGTCTTTTTCGAGTTGAAAATTTTTTGAAGTTTATTATATGTGATCCCATTTTCTGATCGTAACCTGTAGACGGAACTTTCTAGAGGAATTCATTGGATTCTTCTACATTATTTTATTTGACGTTTTGAATATTAATTCTAAACATTTTCGAGTTGTATTTTTAATGATGTGCAGATTTCATTTGTGTAATAAATACTTGAATCAATTTTCGAATTTTCTTTAGACATATTTTATATTAATATGCATATGCATTCACAGTATAATAATTTTTGGGTAATATTCAAATTCATTATGTACAATATTTTTTTGAAATAACTCTGGCATTAGTGCATTATTTAAGTTTATTTTAGTGGTAACAAAAAAATAAATATAGATAAATAAACTCTTTCTAAGGAAATACAAAGTTCGCGCTACATTTTAAACATCGTAAACTGTTCTTCGAACTGCAAATGACTCATGAAAAAAGTCTTCAACTAGAGTTACTATCTTTGATCCTATTGCTCCTTTCCCTAGCCCTGATCTATTGTTTTTGTATCAAGAAGTGGTACTAGCTCCGATCCTAGGCGTTCTCTATTATCTCTGTAGCAAGTCTAGGCAAACTCCTGTTTTGACAATTTCGCACAGAGAATGTAATTTATTTCAATCTCCAAGACAACTCCAAAAGGACTCAAAAAGGTGATGTTTGTTAAAACAGAACTGCTAATCTAGTGCAATGTCAAACGTTTAATTCGCAATGCATAAACATGGAATCCTGCTATGCTATGCATAAGAAATAATCGAAAAATACCTAAAAAAAAAAAAAGCCAAACAAATAATAAATGCCAAAAACACACGCAGACGTAAGATGGTGTATTTGTGTGTGTGCGTGTGTAGCGAGGCGGAATAATCATAACCAGCGCACGATATTCGCTGCGTGTGTGTATTTGTGCGGCACCGACTTCCGTTTCCTGTTTTAATGTTTACGTTTTGCGGCTGGCGATTTCCGGGGCTAAGGCAACTCCTCGCTTCCTTCGCGCTGTGTGGATTTTTGAGCTAATGTAGTGGCATTTTAGGCGCAACGAAATAATAGATAATAAAATGTAATGTCGTCCACAACACTCACACACACACACACTCCCTATCTGGAGTCGTGCGTGCCGCAGCTCGATTATTGCGCTTTTCGCTACGCTCGGCTCGACTCGACGGGGCTCGTTTTGCTGTTGTCGGTAATAAAAATCAGTCGGAAATCTTGTAGCGCCTAAAAGTAGGCAACAACAAGCCATCTTTGGCCTTAAATTAGATTAGATGATGTGCCATAATGAAGCTGTGTGGCAATATAAACACAGCAGTAGGAGTTGCTGGAGAAAGAAAGAGCAAAAGTCACGTCATGGAGGAGGAGGGGGAGGAGGAGGCGAAGGATAGGGAAGCAGACGAGATGGATATGTAGAAACTTAAAGATGCGTGATGTGGGATGAGAATATGTTGAACTGAGTATGGTCAGCTGTGATTTACAGAGAGCCAATTAGAATTGTAAGGGAAATATGTGATGTCTAGAGAAAGAAATAAGAGAGAGAGAAAGTGGAAGAGAAATAAATAAAGATTTATAAGGAATTATAAAGAGTTAGAGGAGTAAAGAGAGCAGCAACAAGGGAAACTAAAGAGCAAACATGGAGAAGAGGCATCATAAAATTAGTAGATATTAAAACCTTCAGAAATAGAAGTAAAAGAGATAAGTGAATAAACAGATATTCCCCTAGTATCTGCAGTACAAAAAATGGTTTTTTTATTATTAAATAAGGCCTTGCAACTCTGAATTGCTCAAGAAGATGTCGTATAAATTGGAAGACATTGAAATTGTCAAAAAATTATTAAATAAATATACTAAAATAATATATGTATATAACATAATTCAACAAAATACCATCCTTTCACAAATAAATTCTACATAAAACCTTATAAAAACCATAAACAAATATTATATTGTTTTTGTAAAAGCCTTCGGTTTCAACTCCCGATGAGAAACTCATGTTGTATGCCACAATGATCCGCAACGAGGCGGACTTATTATGCGGCAACTGATGTTGGCGAGGTGCACAAGCTGAAACTCAAACACAGACACAAAACGTGCTGCCTAATTTTGGGCGAAAAAGAGCCGAAACTTCGGTGCTACGTGTGAAAATTGCCAAAGCTGCTTAAAGTTGGCAAAATATGTTCCGCAAATGATTTCAAGTACGTTCATAGCTAAATCAATTGAACAATGAACACACACACTCTCTCTCCCTCCCCTCCCTCTCTTCCTGCGTGGGAGTCCCTCTTGCAATACAATTTTCCACTGGCAACAATTAAAGCTCGCAGCTTGACATGCTGCATGCGTGTTTCGCTCTGTGTCTTCACTTCCGGCATAGCCGGAAGTACTCAAGCAAAAAAAAGAAGAAGGGAAAGGAAAGAAAAGAAGAGCAAAGAAACAAGGGGCACACAGACAAACAAATCCAAAATAAACAAACCTCGTCTCGACTCCCCAAAAAATCGAGACAAACCAAAAAGAAAAAAGGCAGTAGAAATGCTTACGAAGCGGAAATTAAGACCCTCTCCAGCGTGCGAGGGCCAAACAAAGCTGCCAAGTTCGTAAACAAACACATGTCTAACACCCGCTCTCCCCTCCTCCAGCGAGTGTGTGCGTGTGAGTGTGCGTGTGTGTCTGCTTGTGTGTAAACAAGCCCAAACATATCACATTTTAATCCGATGTAGTGGAAAATTGCGCAAGAAAGCGCAACACATATAGGAAAGATTCTATTGTTTCCTGAGAAAGTTGACAACGCGAATTGATCACACGCCATTTTTCTCGCCTACGTCTTACGGGGATTTGGAATGCGCGTGATAACTTTAAAGAGCAGCTGCTTAATTAAAAACACCATGTTGGGGTGGGGACACCAGGTAGCTCTGGGTGTATCCTTACAAATGTCTTTCGCGTTAAATTTAATAGTCCGTGCGATTGTCGTGAATTATGAGTTCAACACGTGACCATATGGCAGTTGTTTTCCCCTCTCTCTTCCTCTCTCTCTCTCTTCTGCACCTACCTTGCTGAGTTATGAAGCTACAAATACGACGAAGACTGCCTTAAGCAAGTATCTTGACGGGAATGAGGGAAACTGAGGACTGAGGAGAACTTTAAATTAGTGTAAATGTTATGCGCGATGCCTATAAATATGCAAAGGTTTTTTGTTAAGGGGGAGATGGGGGAATTGTCCATTTCATTAATGAAGAAACAAGTGTAGCGCGTGTTGCGCTTGTTTTGGACAATGCTAATGAGCTAAGTTTCAGGCAGGGTAGATCGATTTGAAGAGCAGGTTTGGCTGTATAAATTTGAAGGGAATTAAAGAAGATATTTGAGGAATATATATTTACTATAAATATGTCTATGAGATATGCAATATATATTTTATATGCATATTATACAAAGTTTAAGATAATACTGTCATATTTCCTTGAGTAAGAGTGTATAATAAGATATTATAGAAATGTTATAGAATAGTTGAGTAGATTATTTCGATGTTTTCTCGCTTAATATTTGATAATATTTTAAAGGTTCTTTCATGGAAAAGGGAAAGAACGCATAGTCATCAAAACATTCCTTAATTAAAAATGATAAATATATAGTTTCTAATGGAAAATTGCGAATATTAACTAGTTTTATTCAGAGGTATTTTAAGGAAATTCTTAATAGATATGACTAGTTTAATATTGTAATTTATTATAAACAAAAAAGCCTTACTTACTTGTATTTCCGTTTAATGATAGTTAAATTTACTTTAGCAATTTCGAAGCACAGTTCAGAATTTGATTAAATATATTTAATATACAACCAAATATTCTTCACAACATTTGAAAACACTAAAATTTCTTTATTTATATTGCTATTTATAATCAAAACATTTTCAAAATATTCTTCTATAAATTGTAATAAATTTGCCCCGCAAATTTCATTTTATTTCTTCAAAATCCTTCAGGAAGGTACTTCAATTCTTACGCTCAAGTGTTTTTCATTATTTCCGAGTACCCGATCAACTTTAGGCTAATAACTGCAGCCAACTTCAGTGATTTCTCTCAGGATCCTAGAGCAGTCCTGGGCGCAAACTAATTTCCATATTTCGCCCCCCTCGACTCGTAAATTGTCTATAGCTGTCATACTTTTAGGCATTTAATAAATTTTATGACTCTGCAGCCAGTCGAGGCTCTTCTGTTTTTCCATCTGCTTCCACTTTGCACTTCTCTTCCCCCTCGCATCGCCATTGCTTTGCTTTGCCTTGCTTTGGTTTTTCTTTCCTTTTTTAATAACATTCGCTCGGCGACGTCTTCGCCGTTGTCCGCCTGGGGCCATCGCTTTTTTTGTCGGTCTCCACTTTTGCAAATGTGAGTATTTATGCGCTGGCTACAAGTTTGTGGCTCCTCCCCTCCCCTCTCTGTCCCTGCCCCCTGCTCTGCTCGCATGCAACAATCTTTTATATGAGTTTATTATGTATGCTTTCGCCAGCGCTTAAAACATACAATTTCCTCAAGCGATTTCCGTTTGCACTGATGAGTCTTATTAAATTCGAAGTGGGAGCAGTCGGTGTGTGTGTCTGTGAGTGTTTTGGGGGTGTGTATATGTGTGTGTTGGTGGATGGAACAGCCCCGAATTGAGTCGTTAACTAACTAAAATACGATGCCTGCTTGCAAATTGTGCTTTAATTGAATTGCACACAGATTCCTTGCCTTTTTTCGAGACACTTAGTGGGATAGACCAATTTGCAGCAGGGATAAGAAAGAGTCAGCGGGAGAGAGGCAAAGATAAAGAATGAGAGGGAGGAAAGTGTGAAAGTTTCGCCGCATGGCGCGTTTTGACGGGCTTCCAAAACTCGCGGCATATTTCAAAAGACTTTAAAAGTGTTTGAAACTGTCATACGCACGTAGTCGCTCTATCTCTATTCCACTTTCCGCTCTCTCTCTCTCTCTCTTCAATGACTATAACAACAGACTTTGCCACTTTATTATGCACTAGTAGTGTGACATGGCAGGGTATATTGCTTCTGCATTGATTAGGATCAAAATGGTGATCAAAGTTCAATAATTTTTGAAATATTTATATATATTTGGATATTGTTTTATTACTAACTGGCATTATTATAGTAAGAGAGCAAGGGTACAATATAGTTTATAGTTCGCAGTACAGATCCCCTCTTTCAATAATAATAATGATAACATTTTTTGTAATTTTCTAAATAAATTAATTTATTTAAAGCTATTTGCAAAGTTATTAATATTATTTATATTATTAAGCTGAATATAATTAATTTTATTATTATTTTATTATTATTCACATTATGACTATTATAATAAATTTTATTGTTATTATTGCTATTATTATTTTTATTATAATTATTAATGATTATAAATCATTATTATTATATATTTATTATTTTTTAATTTATTTTTTTAAACTTTATTTAGAGTGTTCATGATCTAGTAGCGTATCTGACAGTCGCCTATGGCTGCATCTACTGCGTTTTGTCTCTCTGTTTGACAACGCTGCTGGCATTGAGTGCTGTTGAAATAAAAGTGTATAGAACTAACGCGTTGGCCGGCATCGAATCAGAAGCATTTCTCTAGCCAACTTTGCTGGGGGAGAAAGGGCAAAGAAAGAGAGAGAGAGAGTAGGAGTGGGGGAGTGAGAGAGAGAGAGTACTGAGATTGAGTGCAAATAAAATGATGTCGTGAAGTGGCAGCGGCAAACAGAGTTGTAGCCAAAGTCGTTGTTAGAGTGCTCGGCTCAAGCAGCAGGGTGGGACAGGGGCAGGGGGAGGAACAGGGGCAGGCAAAGGACTCAGGGGGGCGTTGCATGCTCCACTTTATTTCAGCCATCAACTCGTAAAGTTTGCGGTTTGATGGTCGACATTTGTTTAGGCAGGGGGTGGGCAGTGGGTGGTTAGGAGAAGAGGCAGAGAGAGAGTGCTGTGATTTTTTTGCACGCAGTTAGCAGCAGCAGAAGCAGCAGCAGCAACCGCAGCCGCAGAACTTGCAGCAATTACAACAAGAAGAAGCAGCAGCAACAGCTGTTAAACTGTAGGCGGCGCATGCACAAATCTTTGACAAGTATTTGGTCAACTTTGACCTGAAAGCGAACTAGCGAGAAACTGAGAGTTGACCGCGCTAACCAAGTCCAGCAGTACAGGCAAAAGCTGCAGCCGCAGCAGAAGCAGAGGCAGCAGCAGAGAGCAGCAGTAGAGGCAGAGATGGTTGTGGTAGCAGCAGTGGCAGCAGCAACTGGAGGCAGTGGAAGCTAATTAGCTCGATTTCATGCAGATTTCGTTGCCTACTTTGCGGAGTTGCCTGCTCGCAATTCAATTAAAAATTAACATTTTAATTGCAAATTACTTTTATACTTTATGGCGCAGCGCTGCCAAAAGGAAGCAGGTGAAACAGGTGAAGCCTTGTCTGCGTTTCTTCGTTTTGCCGCTGCTCATTTCCCATTTCCCATTTCCATTTCCAGGCCATTTAATTTGATCATGCGCCAACAATTATGCAACTTGTTGGCTCACTGGGTCGACCAGCTGCTTCGACTTTAGTTGGCAGCCATCGGTTTGTTGTCTGCAGTGCCTCTCACTTGCACTCCATCCCCTTCTCACTCTCCCCTCTCTTCCTCTCTCTCTCTTTCTGCTTGTCTCTCTCTGTTTTCTGCACGCCTTTTCAATTTGTAGCGCAATAAAACTTTTTCCATTTGTTGAGCATCAAAATGCCGTTAGTCGCTTCCATTGTTGTTGCCCACTTTGTTGCGGCAAGTGGTGGCCAGCGTGTTGCATGTGGCATGCAGCAGGCGTGGCAGCATGTAGTTGAAGAATGATCATTTTTGGTTAGGAAATATTGCTCGATTCGCCTTTTAACTGAGGTGTTACTCTGCTTTTGCAGGCCTTTTTAAGCAGCTGAAACTTTGCCTAAGCTCATCTCAAATAGTTGTTTAAATTGCTTTAGTTTTTTGTGTCACTTGCTATCTCATTCCAAGGAGTATTGTGAAGACTTTGTACTCCTTTTGTGCTGTCCATTTGTTGCACATTTCTCAGCAATATTTCCAAATATTTCCAATGCTTTCTCATTCGATTGATTTGCTGCAATTTCTTTGGCATTTTTCCTCAATTGTTGCATTCTACTTGCTGCAAATATTTGACACTTGTGTCACTTCACACGTGTCTTTGTCAGTTCACAAATTTCATTTTGCTGTTTTCTCCTTTTTTAAACATTTGATTTTGCTATTTTCCACTTTATCCTCCTGTGAAATTCATTTTTATTCCAATACTTAGGAAGAATTAAATTCACCTTTGTGCATTTCTTATACATTTCTTTTGTGGTTTGGCATACAAGTTTTTGTCCATTTTGGTATTATTTATAAATTGCTGAATAAATTTTGCGAATTAAAAATATAAGGGTGGATTGTAGATTGGATTGGAAATTGGGGCTAAATATTTTATTAATTTAGTTATTTTATTTTAGTTTTGATATTTGCAACCGAGTAGATACAATCCTTTGAATGTGTAATTTTTAGAGATAGTATACCTTTTTAAAAGGAGTTTTATAAGGGTGTATTACTTATTTTGTTGTGTTAATTCTAGTTATATTGCAACATGAACTTCCACCACATTTCTAAATTTTCACAATACCTTCTCCTCCAAAGTGTGTCCAGCACTTTTGTCAATTAAAGTCTCTGACTTAAAGAGTTCCCTCTTTATTTTATGGACTTTAAATTTCATATTTTCTGCAAGCTGCATACAGTCGTTGTTTCCTTTTCTCCCTCAGCTTCATTCGACACTTCCTTTCGCCTCTTTCGTTGTTAATTGCTTTTGTAGACAAATTATAAAGCGCTCGAGTGGGCTCGCAGGACACTCTTCCTCCCTCTCTCTCTCTCCCGCCCTTCTCACTTGTATTCATCACTCAAAAACAGACAAAACCACATTCCGGTCATGACCATGACTTAGGGCTCAAGGGCCACAACAACAAACAAACCCGAAAAAAAGCGAAACGAAAACAAACAGAAAACTCTTCCGGCTTGGTCAGTCGTCGTCAGTTTTAATTTAACTTTGACATGCATCAGCTCAAAAATCCAATTACAAAACAAATGTACAAAGCGAGGCAGCCCTTTTTGTGCTAAAAACCCCGCCAGAGAGCCCCGCTAAAACCCCGCTAAAATCCCATTAACGCCCGTGTAGGCAAAAACAACAAAACAAGTGAGCATCAAGCTAAAGATTTATGAAACCATTAATTTTGTGGAACGTGCAAAAAAATATATGAAATTAAATTAAAAAGTGAAAAAAGCAGAAAAAAAGTGCGAAAAAAGAAGGTGAAGGAGGGTGCAGAGGACGTCGCCTTAGCCGGAAATGAGCTGCCATTATGAGTGGCAAAAAACGCGCCAGATAAGCGGGAAAAAGTAGCTAGAGAAGCATCCTCAGCCAACATGTCCAGCAGTCGCGGCAAATTGCCGCCGCGTCCCGATCGCAATGCCAACGAGCAGGAGCAGGAACAGGGCCAGAGCCAGCAACTGGAGCAACAGCTGCAACTGCAACTGCAACTAGGTGCACGCCCCAAGGCCACAGGGGGCAAGGGGCACAAGGGCAGCAACTACATGGAGTTGGAATTCAGCCAAGTGGAGAGCTACCACAGCGACCTGCCAGTGAGCTATGCCACCAGCACTGTGACGCCCTTGCAGGCATATCGCGAGCCCGCACCGCCCACGCCACCGCCGCTCTCGCAGATTCCCTCGCGGGAATCACGGCTGCTGCACTCGGCGCCGAACACGCCCAGTCGTGGCAAGGTGGTGCTCAGCAAGAAGGAGCGCAAGGAGTTGAGCAAGCAGTTGGGCCTGGATGAGTTGGCCATCGGCGGAGGCAGCAGTTCGGCCCAGTGCAGTCCCTACAAGGGGCGTGTCTCGGAGCTGAAGAACTGCTTGGCACGTGGACTCTTTGCCACACTGCATCGCGGCTCACAGAAGTCCTTGCAACAGCAGCAGCAGACGCCGCAGCAGGCGCCGCAAACTTCGTCGGAGCTGGGCGTGGAGATGCAGCTCAGTCAGGAGCTATCGCCACCGCCGCCTGCACCTGAGCTGGCCAACAACAACGAGGACGATGCCGCGGACTATACAGAGAAGCTAAAGAACCTGCCCGTGCGACAGCGCAAGGCTGCCACGTCGCACATGGACAACTATTGCCTCTTCGATCCGGTGGACTTCATCAACGAGAAGGCGCTGCGCTATCCTGGCAGTGCAAAGCATGGCCTGAGAGATCCTCTCTTCAGCTCTCGCCAGCATTTGGTCTGCGAGGACGATGAGGAACTGGTGCCGGAGGTCATCTACGATGTGGAGGAGGAACTGGAGGAAACGATCATCATTGAAACCTCCGAAGAGCCACAGGTGGAAACAGATTCAGCTGCCTGTGCTCTGCCACGTTTCGAGCATCACAATTACTTTGTCATCGATCCGGATGACTTTGAAATGGAGCCCGCCAGCATGATGGACATAGGCATACCCAATCCGTACACCAATGAGCAGCTAGTGCATGCCAAGCTGGAGCAGCAGAGCCTGGAGACACAGCTGCCCAGCATGTCGAACAGTCAGGAGTCCAAGGACACAGAAACCACCTCCACGGCCCTGGTTGAGTCTTCCACATCCACCAACTCGGCCAGTTCCAGTGGCAGTTCGAGCACCCAACCCACCTCGATGAAGAAGAAACTCACCTTTCTCAATCTGTCGCCCTTTCGACCGGGCACCAAGAAGAGTCAGCAGAAGTGCAGCACGGAACAGCGCGCCATCTCGGAGCTGGTCACCTCGGAGCACATGTTGCATCTGCAACAGTTGCTGCAGCAGCAGCGCAAGGATCAACGCGCTCACACCGTGCCGGTCGAGTCGAACTATGTGCTCTTCAATCCCGGCCCCGTGCCCAGTCGCCATGTGCAGTACAAGATACGCAAGCCACGCCCCCTCTCAACGCACAGCGATGCGGATAGTGGATTTCTCTCGCCCTGTTCCCCGGATGAGTTTAAGGGCAACTCGAGTATACTCGTGCTCCAGCAATGCGACAGCGTTCAGGGTTATATTGAGGTGAGTTTACTTTGAAGTGACCTTGTTTTAGGGATTTTAACACTGATTTCAAATTGCGATGGGTTATTTCATTGATTTTAGATACCTATCAAATATCAGGTTCTTAGATGTGATACTGTTTGAAATGAGTTTAATTATTGAATTAAGAATACCGATTGGCCAAGATGTTGAAAGCCGGTAATGCGCAAGTGACTTAGACTGCATAAGCAATACTTATATTGGGATTACCCTCCTCTCTTCCTAAAACGGCAATGACATTCACGTCATCCAGGACTGCAAGATATCAAAAAATTTCTTTAGATGCAGCCTCTTCTAATGTTTTGACATATCAATAAATAGAAGAAACGTTTGTGGAAGCTTGATTGACCACCAGACTACTACACTCTGGATGTTTAAATGCAAATCAATGCATAAAATTAAAAACTATGTGGTTAACCACTTTAATAAAAAACGAGTAATTGACACAACAGTCTAATGTGTGCTACAGTAGCCTTTCCCTCATATAAAAAAAAACCGTTTATCTAATCGACCAAAAGGTGCTCAAACTCCCGAGCGGAAGACGCAAGTATACTGATAAATAAAATAATACAAAAGAGGTTTCGTGGAATGTCTGAATTTTGCTAATTTCTAGATAGGTGAGGCACGATAAAAAGTTTCAAAGAGACTGAAGACTTATGTTTGAAGCAATTAAGTAGAGTGGAGTAAAGAGCATTGCTCGAACCACTATATAATTAAGAAGAAACCTTTGAATTTTGTATTTTTGGGGTCTGCTTCGCTGCTATCTGACTGTATGTGAGTATATAAAATTACCTTTACTATAAAGGTATCTATACCAACAAAGGAACCTATACTTTAACGTACCAATACATATAAAGGTACCTATACCTATAAAGGCATTCCAATTCCAAATGCTACTCAATTACAATTGAGTAATTTACTGTAATTTAAGTCCCTTCATAATATGATAGACCATTTTTGAGCTTCCATTCTGACACGTTTATCTTAACAAAGTCAACTTTCATACACACTTAGCATTTCTTATCAGCAACTTACTTTGGTGAACGTTTCGAATTTGGAAATCCGCCCGTGGCGCTTCCATCTGCACCCCATCGAGGCGTATCTCGAGCCGGCAATCATTGTGGCATGTACCGTTCGCACTTGTCGCCATTTGCCGGCTCACTTATCTTAACGAGCGGGCGACTTAACAAGTCTTATTATGCATCTGCAAGCACCCCGGGGGAGTACTCTCTGGCGTGTGGGGGTGCGGGAGAGAGTGACAACCCCCGATGCCACCACCCCGAAGAGTATAAATTATCAAACTGCAGTTTGGGCACAGCCGCTGCAGTGGCAACTCGCAGGGGAGGGAAGTTGCCTTTTGGCCCTGGTGATTGCAACAATTTCTGTTGTTTTCAACCATTTGAGAGTATATATATAGAGAGTATATTGGTTTCGGGGAGGCATAAGGCATAACCTATTGAGTTTATATAAAGTTGTTACCATATAGCATATTTAAATGTATGATGTATGTATGATCTAAGCGAAAAATTGCATTGACATCATAGAAACTGCCAGCTAATGTTTGTTACTTTTAAATATATTGCATCGTACATAAAGTGTATTTAAAATTTCGCGTTGTTTTTCATATTTCGTACAAATATCGTTGATATTAAAGTCAACTAAAACAGTTCCAAGTGCTTCTTTATCATCTTCACTGTAGTCCCAGAAACTATCAACTTTGATTGTTTATTTTTTAGGATACTACAACCAAAGTTAGCTCATATGGCTATTGTAATGTCTTCTATAAATTGGCAAAATTATATAACTTGAAAGGGCATCACATCTTCGGCTTGTCAAGCGTAATCCTCATGTTTGTTTTTCTGCGTCAAGTGGCTGCGCGGCATCGCCTCTGGGGAGCAATCAATCCTCGCGTTGCCACTGTGCGCTTCATTAGTTTTTCGCTAGCTACCAAAAACATTAGTTCGATTGTCAGAGCGACAAAGAGAGAGAGCGTGAGAGAGAGAGAGATAGGGCGAGGATGAGGTTGAGCAACACTTTTCGCACAGCTGTGCGAGAAGCATCTTTGTGACTCGTAATGGAATTGAATTAAAATTGTTGCCATGGCGATGAGTTTCGTTGCGCGCTGCGCCTGGCGACGTGCCCCACACACACACCCAGTTGCAGGCAGCAGGGAGTTTGCCACAGGCATTTTCGAGTCATTTGTAAATTGAAATGCTCGCTCGAACCTGTTCTGCCCCGAGGGCAAACGGACCAGAGCAAAGTCTACTTTTGGGCGTTCAATGAAGTAGCCCGAAAAGTGTCAAGTGCAGCGCTCTTCATATTCGTAATGGCCGCTCCAAGGGTAGTACAAGCTAAATGACATGTAAAGCGATTGAGGGGGACAGCTGCAGAGTGAAGGGGGGCACAGCAGGCAGTTAAGTACAGGCGCAGGTTTAATGGCGCTTGACAAAAAAAAAAAGGGAAAATCAGGCAACATTTCTGACAAGTCAAATAATTAAAAGACATAAATGAAAACAAATTGAGGTTATGAATGGGAAATTAGGTATTAAAAGTGGACAACAAATAAGTTAAGGTTAGGTTGGAACTCATAAAAAAACATAAATTAAAACAAATTGAGGTTATGAAAGAGAAATTAGGTATTAAAACTGGACAACAAATAAGTTAAGGTTAGGTTGGAACGCATAAGGGAAAGACTTGATATAAATATATAAGAAATAATAAGAGAGTAAATGAATTGCTCTAAACTAGAAATGAAATATATGATTAACTGAATGAATTAATTAATTCATATTTAAATGAATTAATAAAATAGGTTTACCCATACACATTATAAATTAAACTATTAGTCATTATATACCTACCTTTTTTATCCATAAGCAACTGCAGTATTTTCTAGCTGGAAGTGTTGCTTCAGATTAGGAATTAAGTCATTTTCAACTTGAGTTCAATATGCGCTTTTTCTCAACTTAAGTTTCCTATGCAGTTTTTCCCCCCCCTGCAGTTCTCAGCTGCACTTTATATGTCCCCTACTCCCTACTCCTCCTGCCACGCCCACACTCATTAAGTCAGCGCAAACAAAACCTAAGCAATTTATGCAAAGCGACACATGGCTCGCCTCCACTTGGCGCACTGGAAAAACCATAAATTACCGACTTCCTCGCAGTGTTTTTAGGGGGCGTTTGGAGGCGCCTGTGGCCTACGGCAATCCCTCGCTATAAAGTACTCGCTCTGCGACCGCCTGTAGTGTGTGTTAGTGTATGTGAGAGAGAGTGTGTTTGGTGTCAGCCTTCTGGCTAAAGTCTCAATTGCAAATTGCAGCAGCACTGAGCCATGCAATTTCCGAACAACAGAAACGAACGCCGGACGGCAACGACAACGTGACATGCTGCTCCCCCTCTCCCTGCCCCTCCCTCACTCCAAAAGAGTCCATTTCCCTCTTTCCACTCAGCACGAGGCGCTAAGCTGTCAAATGTGCCTGCTGTTCCTATAGGGGTTGCTGCACCCGTCCGAGGTTTATGCGCCCGAAATATTTCCTGTTTTTTGGTGGGGTAAGTCGCTTGTCGCGGGCTACTTTATGCGCCCCTTGTGATGCCACCCCTGCCCCTGTGCTGCGCTGCGCCCCTGCCTCGCTCTGATTAGTCCAATAAGTTGTAAAAAGTGTCGCCCGGCACAACGATTATCTACACTGTCCTCCCGATTCGATAACTTTTTGATTTATGGCTGGCAATAAATGTTCGATGTGCGATGTGCGTTGTACGCTGAGGCTGGGGGAGTGTTGTGCACTTTATAATTATGTCCGGATACTGCGGCCCACACAAAAGAAATTGCAGACCATTGCGCGGGCCATATGTGCGTAATTATGTCGGCTACAGCAGAACAACAACAAAAACATGTTTAAATTACGTATTAGACTGATAAATGCTCTGCAAGGCAGATGATAGAGCAGAGAGGAAGAAAGGAATAGAGGGTTTTGTGCAGATAAGCCATGACTTTTTAGGGAATTTTTTGGTTAATATTTTATTCAACTTTATTTGCGGCATGGCAAGGAATTTTTTAAAAAAAAATTAATTGATTAAAAAAAGAAAATTTAATGTGGAGATAATACTTTATTGATTCTCTAATCTAAAATGTCTTTGCACTATTTCAATCTGTTCACTTGGCTTTCTCTAACAATATTGACGCTGTTTAGCACCGTCAACTCTGTTCAACAGTTTTTATCGATAGGGAAAACGACATTGCTTTCATTAACCAAATTAACTAATGATAGTTTATCGACTCAAGTCGAACTTAATTAGAAAAGTCTTTATATAATGATAAAACATGCCTAACAATTTTATTTTCTTTTTCAATTTATTTTTCTATATTTATTTTCATAGTATTTAGTAACAATATAAAATAAATTTTATATTTTATAGATGTTTTTATTTTACTTTGTCAATTAATAAGAAATTTGTCTCAGCCTACTAAGTCGTTACTATTTTTAAATACAATGCTGGGTAATTGTTTGTAAAGAAAACTTTATATTAAGTTATATTAAAATATGTATTCTTTTTAATTATAAACGTAATTTATTTTGGTTACTAATTCATTTTTATAATTATTGTAATATTTGTCTCGAAGTTCTTTCAAATTTTTTCCATTTGTATTACAAATTATTGCTACCATATATACCCTTTCTTTACGTTACGCATCGGCAATTGCGATGAATAATATGCAACAGTTTTTATTTTCTTTTTGATTTCAGTTTTTATTTTATTTTCCTCATTTTCTTTGTTTTTTAATTTCAGCGGGCGAACTATTTAAAATGGATTGTCATGTGGTGTGTGCAGAAAAAAGAAACCTTTTCGCATGGCAATTTCCCAACTGATCCGATAAACAGGCGAGTGCAGCTGTCAGTGTGTCGCTTATAAGCCCTGCGGCTGTAACGGGGCATTAAAGTCGAACTGGCATTAAACTGCAATTTATTTGCCAGTTTATAGTCCCGATCTAGAGGGTATTTAAGTTTTTATAAACCATAAAAAAGTGAAATAATTGAGAGAAAGAAAAAATTAAATTAAATAAATTAAATCATTGTATAAAATACATTTATGCAAAGATATTTAACATTTTCCTATCAAATTCTATCGGATTAAAGTATTGTGTGATCATCTTTAGTATCGCCTACAAGGGTATGCCAAGTTCTCCTCAATTAGCTGCACATTCTTCTCTCTCTGCCCACATTTCTTTTGCCAGTTGGACGCTTTTAATAATAATTTCATTGCAGCAGAATAATGCACATGGAATATGAACATATATACGATATATGTATAAATATATATGTGTGTATTAATTTTGTGCGTTAATTTTATGGGCAGCTGGGCCGCATTACGAACGTCTGTTGTACCGGAAGCGAAGAGAGGGTGGGAAAGCGAGGAAGTAGCGTAAGGGGACTGTGCACAGGAACTGAGCCGTTTAATGGACGATGGCGTTATTAATGCACTTGCCTTCCCTACCACCCCCGCTACACTCCTGAGGCGACATTGCTGATGACGTCTGGGCACATTGTGCAGCAACAAGCTGCAACCGCTGCCGCTGCTTCTGCCACTGATGCTGCCACTGCTGCTGCTGCTCCATTTCATATTTCGCAGCGCTTTAAGTTTTCAATTTGCTGCACTATCAGAGCGAAGGATTCTCGCTGTGGGCCGCTGTTTGGTCCACTTTATTTACAGGCTGCCATGAGTCCCTATGAGAGACCCGAGCCACGACATGCCCCCAAGGCAGCCAGGCAGGCAGGCAGTCAAGCGAGACCGAAAGCAGCGCAGAGCAGCGCAGTCCCAAGCGCAGCTTCTGACAGCTAAATGCGTTGCACTTATGCTTAAAACATGTCAGACACCGTAGACAGCACTCAAACAGACAGACCAGCAGACAGACAGACAGACAGACATACAAACATACAGACATACAAACAAACATACAGGCAGACAGACAGAACTACACACTCGAGTTGGGAAAGTGCTGCATACTTTTTGGTGTACGTTCTCGTTATTTAATGCGTGGCAAATGATTTCTTGTGGCATGTCGAAAGATTAGGTGAAGTTTGCCGTGTACAGGAATGTGGTTTGAGAAGGAGATAGAGAATGTAGATAGAGAATGTGGAGTGTGTTTTGAGAGAAGGTTCTGAAGCTGTTTATGAATGTTTTATAATCTGTTTCACCTAGATAATTGTGATATATGTATGTTATATAAAATGTCAAAAGAACTGGATTCTGTTTGTTCAGGGTAATTTTCTAGTTCCTTCTTTGCAATTGGTACTTTGTATAGAATGCATAGGCACAGGTCTTCCTGTGGATTAACTACGAGGGTCGTTTGATAAGTCCGTGACTTTTTGTATTTGCCGCGCACCTGCTCTAAATACAACACTGCTCCTGTCAGCAGTTATCGATTAACAGCTGACTGTAAAATTTTGGAAAGCTGCGTTTTTTGGTTTGCGTTTTATAGGCATTGAAAGCAGACGATCTCGTGAATTTTAACGAAAATGGAAAAAAGTGAATTTCGTGTCAGCATGGCAAAATTTCATAAATTGGGCACGAACTGCTACCCCATCCAGCATATTCTCCAGATTTAGCCCCTGTGACTATTTTTGTTTCCAAACATGAAGAAATGGCTCGGCGGTAAGAGATTCGGGTCATCACAGAAACAAACGACTATTTTGAGGGCCTTGGAAAACCTATTATTTGGAAGGAATAAAAAATTGGAAAACGCTGGACTAAATGTATAGAGCTAAAAGGAGATTATGTTGAGAAATAAAACGCTTCTTTGACGAAAAAAATATATTTTATTCAAAAAGTCACGGACTTATCAAACGACCCTCGTATCTTAAAAAGTAAATTAATTTGATTGTACATCAGGTTTACATAGAGAACTGTGATGTAATGTACTATGTATATAGAAAGACCAAATCCATAAGTGGAGAGGAAGAACGTCTTTGTATGAATAACGTACTATAGATAAAATCTGTTTGCAAAGGTTTTTCTGTGAAAGTAACTTTGGGAGAGTATTTCTTAAATACCATGGAAAACCCTTCAAATACCAGACATCAGTATGGCAACCTGATAAGGTTCTGTACCTTTAAGCTGTCGCTTGCTGCACTTTCCACATTCATTTATCGAACCCCGCGACCTATTTCAACCTATCAACCAAGTTTGGCGTGGCAATATCTTATGGACCCACAATATAAAATTTTCTGTTATCTACTCTACTTTCTAAAGCAAATTTCTCAACTTTCTCGCACAAACCATAAAACTATATCAAGTTATATGCACTATATATCAACGATCATAACGTATTTACAAGCTGGCTAAGTTTTCTGCATATTCCGTTTAGTTGCCTCCACTTACTGCACAGCTATTTCTTGCTGTTGTCTGACTACAGCTATCCCTTTTTCTCCTCCCTTTCTGTCTCTCTCCTCTCTCTCTCTCTCTCTATCCCTTTCATTCTCCCTTTCTGCTTCGCCATCGCTCATTGTGAAAAATTATAGCCATAATTTTTGGCCACTAACAAGGCAGTTGGCGCTCGAAAATCTCTGGCACTTTGGAACGTTCTCGTTGATGTTGCCAGCTTGTTGCAGCTTCCGCATGGCCCCCATACCCTTCTCTCACTCCATTTCTCTCTCTCTCTCATTCTGTCTTCCTCTGCAGTTTGCTGCATACTTCTGGGGCGCTTAATGCATATTTTAAACTGCTTTGGCGTGCGGCGTCTGCAGCGCATTTCTGGCTTATTGGCAAATTTATTTATTAAATTTTGTAGCTGCCCGCTTGCTTGCACTCGATATTGTTATAGTTGTTGTTATCGCTATTGTTATTGTTATTGTTGTTGTAGTGTTTGTGCAACAAACTAATTAAAAAGTTTCGGCCTGCTGCGTGGCATGTGTATTTATGAGTTGCCTTTAGTTTTGCCCCAAACTCAACTATGCAATTAACTTGGCCGTCTCTAGCTCAAGTCAATGGGCAAACACACACACAAACACATACAAACACATACATACAATTGTTTTGTTGTATTTATAAGTCTGTTCCTGGACCTTGCTCACTTTCAGATTTCGTCGGGTCGTTATTGTGCAGCTGAAAGGTAAAAGAAAACAAGGCGTATAAATCAGAACAAAATGCATTACGAGCTGCAAAAAGCTGTCATTGAGACAGTAAAGCAAGAGAGATAGATAAAGCAAAAGAAAAAGACTGAGACAGAGAGATAAATGTATAAGGCGGCAGCCAAAGAAAATAGCTTGCTACCAGATTATGAATGGGAACTAGGAAAGAAAACGGCCAACGGGGCTGGGAATACTTTTTGAATACTCTTACTAGAAAGGAATTGCTGTAAGTAAGAAGTGAAGACTTTAGGTTATACATGTTTTAATTCATATTTTTTCTAGGGAAGGAATAAACTAATCATATTTTAATGTGATATAGACCTAGAGCCACCAAGGCAATAAAATACGATTTTTCTTTTCAAGATAACAAAAAAAATAATCCGAATAAAAGAATTTATAAATTTAGTTTCCTTTATTTGCTGACTTATTTTTGTATTATTTTTATATGTGTTTTATTATGAAATCTAACTTTAATGAAATTTTACAATTCTTTTTTTAGTGGACTGCTGTTATATCACACAATATTATAATAAATGAATCAAACAAAATTTTGTGTACAATTTTATTTAGTTTTCTTGAATTACCTATGTTAAACTGAAATTCAGTTTCTTTCTCTCTTTAAAGTGAATTTGCGAAATCCTTCTTTATTAGATTTGCGCAATTTCACTTTAATGCAAAGCACAATAAATATTAAATTTAGCAATTTTGCCAGTTTTGCAGCTCGTAAACCTCAAAAAACTTGAAAATTAACTCGTTCATTTTGTGCTGGAGGCAAACTTCATTTGAATTTTCACATGCTTCGCTTTGGTTAGTGGGCGAAATATTGTTTGCATAACTTTGGCACAAGATGGAAAAATAGTAGAAAGGGAGGGAGAGAAAAGAAAAAAGAGAGAAAGAGAGAATGAGAGAGGGAGTGAGAAAAGGGGGGAAACTTTTGCATTTTGCAATGTCTTAATGCTTTCGATTAAGTTTGCCAGTTGCTTTTTGGTTTCACTGAATAGTTATGAATGGCATTAAATATTTAGCTTACTAAGCTCTGTACAAGCAAGAGCAGGAGTGGGAGAAAATAACAATAACAAAGTGAAGGCATTTTGAGTGTGTTTTGCTAATTAGAAAAGACAACAGAGCGGAACAAGGCCAAACAATTGCTTAGATAAATAGACAGTGAGCAGAGTGCTGTGCGTAGTCCGGGGTGATAAAAGTTATAACAGCCAAACAAACATGAGAATTTATGATGTGCCTAGGCGACACGCCCTCCCTCCCAGTACATGCATGCCCCGCTCTGGCCCTGGTACAGCTGGGATCCCTAGGCCATCAATAAGCCCAGCATAAAAACCATAGAACTAATGCGCCAGTCTTGGCAAGCAAAATGTCACGAGAGAAAGTCCTGCGAAATTAATAACCTGCTTTACTTTTGTCCCTCTCGATGGGGCACAGAACCCTGCCTGCTCCCCTTCTACCCTTCTCATGCACGGGGATTTATTTGCCGGAAATAAATATTAGCCACAGTCAAAGACACTTAAGCCCGGCCTCGGGCCATTTATAGTTTTTACTGGCTGTCCTACGGCCGGTTTTACACAGGCTTAAGGCTTGCTTTACACGCATGTGTGTGTTGTGCGGGGGTGTGAGAAGGTAGTGTGTGTGTGCTCAGGAGTGTGTATTCCTGTTGTTGTTTACGTGCGTCTCACCAGGCGCGTCGATTCCCATAATTGATTTTGTATTGGCTTACGAGCTCGATAAGGGATGCTTGGGAAAGAGAAGAGAGAGCAGGATCAGTAGAGGGAGACAGGCAGTGTTGGTTGCCAGTTAAAAATATAATATGATATGGTAGTCAAACTGCATATAACACATGTATTGAATTTCAAAGAGCTCTGCAAAGAACTCTGCCATCAATCAGGCAAGAGAAATGAGAACTGGGAGAGAGATGCCAGTCTGGCAGCTAAGATTACAGCCAAGCAACTGTCAAATGCAGCACGACCCCTGGGCGAACTTGGCTCATAATCGAATTCAGCTTAAATCAAATTTAAGAATTTCACATAAAAGACAAAAACTCAACCTAAGCAGGAGGTTGGGGGAGCATTAGGCAACTTACCAGCCTTCTGCCCCTTCCTTCCGGCTGGCTTTTGAGGGTGTGCACCCAGTACACTTGGGTACCTGCGATGATGATGGACCTGCCGTAGACAAAACCTAAACATTTTCCCTGCCAACTTGGTACAACAATGCCAAAAGGGCTGAGGTGGGCTAGAAATAGTGGGAGGGTTGTACAATGAGTTTTGGATAAAAAAGAAGTAAAAGTGAAGATAGAAGATATGTAAAGAGTTGAAGTGTTAAATCAAATTTAAAATATACATAGTATACCATATTTTATTAAAATAAATATAAACACAGTTTAAACCAAAGAGCAAGACTCTTTACACAGTTCAACAAAGTTCTTTATCCTTTTCCATAACAAAATGAGCATCAGTTGATTATGAAGCCTATCTACAGATCAACTTCGCGTAAAAGGATTCATATTAATCCACCAATCCATCAATGGAAACTGCAATTCTGACATTCATAAGTACCAAACAATGAAATTGCACAGAGAAGAGTTGATTGGCTTGCAACATAATCCATCAACTGCTGTGGCAACCCTCGCTCGCTGACAGGCTCAGCCGCTTGCAACCACCGAACAAAAGGCTAAACAACAAAGAGCAAATCGAGTTGTTGTTGTTGTTGTTCCTGTTTCTGCTGCTGATGCTGTTGTTGGTTGCACAGACAACAGGCAAACGCAAAACAGAAGCCTCTTTCCTTCCACTTACCTCCTGCCAGCTTTCTTTTGCTGCACAGGTTGCCATTGCCGACGCTTGTCTGTTGCAGTTACCAGGCAAACGGCCATGCCCCCCTTTCTCTAAAGTATACCCTGCAGTGTGTAATAATTTGTTTTTATGCTCCAACTACCCAGGAGGGGGAGGAAGAAAGAGAGAGAGAGTCTCTCTACCTCTGCCAGCACTCAGCAGGGTTGCAAGGCAAGGCTGATCTGTTGCGAAAGTATAACAAATATTTATGCCCTGAGCTGTGTTATTAGATTTTAATTTCTTGCACCCATCGCAATGAACCCTCTAGGTATAACTGTCAACCCGGCTCACCCCCTCCCCTTTTGGCCACACCCCACAGCCACCTCACGACAAAAGCGTGCGAATGTTTCTCTATTTACATGCTTAGAGGGTGGCAAGACCTTCCCCGCCCCAGCCAGTTGGCCCGCATTGTTGCAAGGTGTCATGCCCAGTAATTGAGTATGGTTTACGCTTGTGTCATCATTTCGGCATTTGCTCCAAGTTGCAAATATTTGCGTAGGTCGAATTTTTCCATTTTCCCTTTTACTTTCGCTTTTTTTTTTTTTCTCCAGTCAAATGCAAATTTTCTCGCCTGGCACGTGATGAAATGTTGCAGGCGCATGTGGAACGTGGCAGCTGCTTCAACCACCGAACTTTCTCTTTGGGGTTGCTACAAAATGACGTTTACGAAATTACATTATTGGAAATTGATGGTTTGCTTGCACTGTGCTTTTAACTCGGAAATTGTCTGCATTTTTTGTAAGGGGTGTAGCGCATTACCTAGACAGAAAAAACATGCAAACTCTAATGAGCTGAGTTTAGCTGGTAAATAGTAAAAGCGACAACCCTGTCGGACTAAGGGAATTTCTAATAAACCGCATTTCTAACGCGACTCGCTTCGTTTGCCACAACTGCAACTGTACGCATGTTGCACAACGCAGTGTCGCTGTCTCTTTCTCCCACTCTAGCATACTATCTCCCTCTCACATTTCCATTTCCCTATGCATTTTTGTAGCCACGCTTCGCTCTTTGTGGCATTTGCGTTCATTTTTAAGTATTGAAGAAAAAAAGAAATGTGTACGGTGTAAATGATGCCCCAAAAAGCTTTTAAGCTGCAAAGCTATGCAACTTCAACGGCACGAGGGCAGTTTGAGAAGTCTGCAATGTGAGCATATAAGTAAAATGCACCAAAATACTGTGAATGTTTATATATTGAAGATAGCAAATGATATTACCTTTAAGTTTTCACTTAGAAATGTAGAGGTAGAAATTTGTTTTTCAATTTGTGGAGGTTGTGGGCATGACATTCAAAATAAGAAACAAGCTTTACCTAAGTATGTTTTATAGCTAACTTAATGTCAAACTTGGTGACTTTAGCACTTGTGGTTACAGAGATCAGCGCGCTCATACAAACACCTCCTCCTGTTGAGTACCTAGATTAGCACCAGGTGCATTTCAATCGAACAACTTGCTGCAAATTCTCAAAGCAACCCGCGCAGTGCATACGGCAACTGAAATAGGATGCACTATGGCACTGTGGAGAGGGGGGTAGGGGTAGAGGGTGCTCTTGTGTGTGTGTGTGTGTGTGTGGGGCAAAAACTAGTCAAAAGGTATTACAGTTTTTTGTGTGTGCGCCGTTTGCATAGCATAAATGTTGCTGTATTTGGCATAGATTTGCATGGCCAATGAGGGCAGGGGAAAGCAGTGGAGGGGAGAAGGTGGAGGGTGTTGGAGCTGTGCTGGGTATCCATGGCTTCTATCGACTGGCAGCATATTGCAGTTTACCCGGCGTCAGTTGGCACACCAAAAACTTCCGCTTTGGTCAGTGGCAATAAAAATGGAAGACGGCCCCATTCGAAACTGCAGACAGGAACCGGGCCATTTGCATGAGTTAAGACTCGGAAATGGAGCTGGACGTCTATTGATAAAATAGCAAGTAGGAGCGGGAGAGAGAGAGGAGAGAGAGAGAGAGGGGAGTGTGGGCGGGGAAGCAGTTACAGGTGAGGCTTTTGTTGATTTAATTGTTTGCTTTTCATTTATCTGGGACGGGTGCGACGGGTTGGGCTAGACAGGCGAGTGACGTGGAGATTTCCGAGCAGTCGCCCACTATTAATCAACTTGATACGGCTTAGAGAGAGAGAGGAGAGAGGACAGAGAGCGAGACCTGGAGTAAGCTACACTGGGAGTAGTTGGACGGGGTTAGAGTCTAAGCGCAGCCCCGGGGGAAAAGCCTCGGTCTGACGCTTGTCTTGTTTATAATTAATGTGCAACACGCCGAGGCAGCGAGTGTGTGTGTGCCCAGCAAATCCCTCAGACGCGACTTGAGTGTGCACCTTAACTGCCGCCCACTCTCTGCGCTTGCTAATGAAACGTCGTCAAGTTTTGACACCCAAATTGCAGACTCGTTGAAAGGCAATCTAACTTGCAGCGAAACTTAATAAACACCCCCTCACCCCCCACCTACAAAGTGCAACTGCAACGCAAAGTTTTCATTAATCTTCACCCCCGTCGTGGAAAAACTTGAACTTTGCACTTATCAAAATCGCTAGAGCGACAAACTCGCCGTCTACTGCTGCAGCCAGGATAGCCCTGGCTCCATGGCAAGTACGTCATTTACACGCTGGCCACAATTAAATTGAATCAAGCCAAAAACCAACTAAACCCGCCAGATCCCGACGAATTACGCAGCACCTGAGGAAAGGCGACGTGGAGCGATGTGGAGCTTCCCGCTTGTCAAATTGATATTTGATTCATGACCAGCGCATTTGTCAAGTCATTCATCTTTTTCAGACCCACAACGCCAAGGAGGAGGTGCTGAGCGGAGCATGGGGAGTTGAAGGCAACTCCTCGTACTCTGTTTTATTTCGTGATGAATGGCCCATTGCCAAAATGGCAGCCCTTTTGCTGTGATTTCTTGCTACGCCGCATTATTTTAGATTATGCTGAAGGGTATTTCCAAAGGAGGGGCACATGCACTACTTGCCTGCAGTGGAAACTAATGTTCCGGGGGATTATTAAAGTATAACCAGCTGAGACCTTGTACATTTGATAAATATTCTTTTTATTTTGAAATTCACACAATATTTCTCTGAAATTGAGTTCTGCGTTTGATAAAAATCACAAAAATACATCCACCTTGGCAGCGGGATAAGATCTTGCTCTAAGGGTTGCTCAGCTTTTGGATTTATTGATGGCCAAATTAGATTTGCTTTCATTTGAAGCGAAAATAATTTTGAAAACACGTGTTCCGGGTCGAAGCATTACTGATTATAAAACCTAGTGTAAAGTGGAATTTAATTCATAATAAAATTCGTATAGGTTCTAAAGAGAAGAACGAACATTGATAAGGGAAGTTCAGGTTCAGACTACGCTATAAATAAATAAACTCCACTCATTTCAATATCTTAGTATATAAGGTAGTTTCAGAGCATTCCCAATTCGACTTGGCAGTCTTCACCTTTTTGTTTATCCCTCAATTTAGTGTATACAGCTAAATTTTCGTTGATTTCACTTAAGTGTAAGCCGCAGGTCCTGTAAATATAAGGCGTTTGCAGGTCCCGCAGCGCCTTTAGCGCTCCTCGCCACAGCCGCATCATCATCATCAGGCAGTTACAGACGAAGTCGCAGTCGCAGTTACAGTTACACACACACACAGTTAGTTACAGCTAAGGACCTCTGGTCGAGACGACTCTCCTGTGGCGACTCTTTTAGTAACACGCGCACGTAATTCCCTTTTTGTGTGGTCTGCGAGTTCGAGAAGGGAGTACGAAACTTTTTGGTGTAGGCTTACATTTCATTTTTGCACGATTTGTCAAGTCAGCGGAAATCGTGCTATGCCTATCAGCGTGGCATAAAATTGAAAAATTACTCTGCGTGTCGGTCCCCAGAAACAAAAAAAAAGAGAAATAGTTGCGACTTATGAAAGCTTCACAAGAATTGCGACTGTGACTCGACTTCGTCTTGATTTGTGGTCACGTGAAACGCAAACTCGCGTTTCCTCTCCATCCGCTTTGCAGGTGGTAACTCAACAGCAAGTAACTACCCGGCAACTAGTTTCGGTTTCGGGTTCTGGTTCTGGCTCTGCCTTTGGTGCAGGTTAAGCCGGCAAATTGTCGTGTAAATATTTTTGTTGGCCACTTAAAACTGTTGGTTGGGTTAATTAACGCCATTCTGTTTCGTTTGGCTAGCGCAAATAGTCAACCATTTTACATGGCTCTCTCTCTCTCTCTCTCTCTCTCTACATTGCTTTCTCTCTTTCTCTTTACATTTTGCCATTCAGCGAATAAATATTGCAGCTGCTTGTGAAACTGTTCGCGTTGCGCTTGTTTAGTTAAGCAACACTGGCTAATGGTTTAAGGAAGTTAGGAGCTGTATTTAGAGAGAGCATAAGAGAGAGATTGGAGAGAGAGTGAGTGAAAGAGAGGAAATGGAGAGAGAGAGAAGAATGTTGAACTATGCTCGTTATTTAGTCAAGAATTCAAACGACTCTTGCTTTAATCTTTCTCGGTTAATGATTCAACAAATAATTACTTACGAAGTTCAACTTAAGCAATAAAATATTTATCTTTGTATTTAAAAAACTTCTCTGTCACTTTTAACACCTTTCGACAATTGAAGCTGGTCCAAAACGGGTGTATAAAGTTAGTATAAATATATATTAGCAACGTTTTTAAATTTGTTTTTAGTATGAACGAGCTATCTCTACACTATACGCAGCTAAAGTTTACTTTAAATTTCAAATAACATGCAGCGCACCCTTATAAAATGACAGAGTATCCTTAAGTCAACCACGCACGACTTCATTTATCGTTACTTGTTTTTATTCCTCTCTTCCTAGCTTTATTTTATAAGCTACAGCCATAAAATTTGTTCCTCACAACAGTTTAACAGGCGAAGTTCTATTTAAACTTCCGAGTCTATGAAATAAAACTTAACATAAATTAAATAAAAGTAAATACCACGAAAACAAAAAAGAAATAGGCAAATTATATGAGATTTTTACTACGCATTTAATTCAATAGGCGAGGACAAAGTTCGTTGTGGTGTTGGGGACAGAAATCTTTGGCCAGATCTTGTGCCTAGTTCCCTCCCCGAGGAGTAAACGCATTTCGTCTATTTGTCGCTTTGTGTGTTAAAAAATAATTTCCCAAGACAATTTGGTGGCACGCATGAGATTGGGGAAAAGTTTGAGTTGCCAAAACTTTTGGGACAAAGTTTTTTTGTCGGCCTAAAAGTTTTGTTGTTATGCCGTGTTGTTCTTTCGCTCATTCTCATTTTTTGTGGGGTCTGCCATTGTTTATTTATTTTGATGTGAAGGCGGGCGCGTGTTGATTTAATTGAGCCAAATATGTTATTGGGCCATCAGCATAATTGGCAGCATGGCCAACTTGCGTGGGAAGTTAATTATGGGCTTATGTGAGCGCGTGTGTCGCATAGGTCGCCCCACAAAGCAGGCTACAATTGACTACGTGAGTAAATAGAGTAGAGCAACAGAAAGGGGGTGCTGTGGAAGGTTACTGCGAGTTTCTGCATATTGGGAAATTTAATTTTGCATTTTGTGGCGAAGGCATGAAAATAATAATAAACAAAAGTATCGCTTAAATTGTTTATACAACCTCACAATGTGCTACGAATGTATTTCGGGTTCCATTTTCTCTCTCTTCTCGGGCTTAAGCCCCAGAACGTGACCCAGACGAGCCGGGCCGGGTACAATGTTTGCTTAACTGTTGTTATTATTTCCTTTCAATATTTGTGTGGGCTGCAGCTGACCCAACAGCCTCTTCCCCTCCCCCCCTGGGTTGACTCCCTTTTTGGTGCTCTGAGAGAAAATGTCCGCCCAGCGAAAAAATTGAAAATTTCGTAGAGTGCTTCTTCCTCTTTCTGCCTGCGCCTATTTGTGTAAACAAGTGAAAGTGATTTATGCACAAAAAACACTCGCCCAGCTATCCAACCTGTCAGGCAGACATGGCCACATCCACATCTCCCAGCTCCATCTCCAGCTCCGGCTCCAGCTCCCCAACTGAGCTGATTCTCTAAGCTCGTAACTGTTGACTCAGGCGTATGATTGTTTCGGAGTGCCTGGATTTATGCCTCGTACGACGGGGGCGTACATATTGAAATGTATTTCCGAATAACAAGTGCGTAGTGCGTAGTAGGCTGTGTGTTTAAGGCTTATTTAAAAGCAAACAACAGCAACACTAGGGTGCACTGGGGTTTTAGACACTCTACAATTTTTTAGTAAACAAAGTATTCATGTGCTATAACCACGCAGAGCATTTCAGTCTGTTACAGACGACGGGTATGCTTATGAAGCTCGGTTGCTGTTCAACAATAATGAGCAAAAAGTGATAAGCTTCGTGATTTCCAACAGCTCGTCACTGAACAAACTCAAAAAAAGCTGAGAAGAAACACTTTTAAAAAAATTAAGGAAAGATACATAAAAGACAGACCAACGATTTGTTTGAAAAATGTTATTCCTTTGTTATAATTTTCTAGTAAAATGTTTTTGTGTTATTCCTTTGTTAATAAAATGTTAGTCAAACGCTATTTAAAGGTTATTCCTATGTTATTTCTTCCTTGTAAAATATATTTCTATGCTATTATTTGTAATTCGTATTTTATTGTTTGCTTGTAAAATGTTATTACTATATTATGATTTGCTAGTTAAGTTTCAATTCAATGTTTATAAAATGTTTAAATCCTAGGTTATTATTTCCTAGTTAAGTGGAATTTCCATGTTATTATTCGTTATTCCTATGATATATGTACGTCGATAATAAAATATTATTCCAATGTTATTAATTTGCTATTTTTATTTTATCAATTGTTATCATGTTTTATTATTTGCTAGGAAAGTGATATTTAAATATCATTAAAATATTATTCTATTGTCATTAAAAGTTTCCTTGTTAAGTTTTTTTTGTATGTTGTTTTTTGATATTCCAATGTTATTAGTTGCTAATAAAAGAATTATTACAACTAGAATTAGAATTTATTACTGCAGCTAAAACTCTTTCATCAGTCTCACATCTGTTTCGAAAATTATAAAATATTTATTTTATTTATAACGACACAACATTTACCTTTCTCATATACTCAAAATCCACTTCAGTCCGGCAATAAAATGTATACATAAGTGCTTAAGCACCCAATCTCTGACCGTTTAATGTCGAGTCCATCGCCACTTGATTAGTCGAGTATGCAGAGTCTCTTTTATGCCTTGTGATGGAGAAAAACGAGCACTCGCAGCCATTCAAAGTAATCAAGTATACACTCACATACGCGTAGACCTACACACACACTCACCCACACTCTCACTTATGCTGGTCAAACAGAATTGTATTCCATGCCCGCCCTGAACGTGTCCCCAAATTAATTTTGTAGCCCCAACCAATGAGGCAAGGGCTGCCGGGGAAGGGAAAGGCGACTGTAAGCGACGCTGGGCAAATCCACTTTTGTTGCACTCGCATGACGAGCACGCCCACAAAATCCCGTTTTGCCGTTGCGAACATTATAATAAAATTAATCTCCATTTGTTGTTGTTGAAGGGCGCCGTCGCTGTTGCCGTTGGCAATGGCGTCGCAGTCGCCGCTAGCGTCGCCGTGGACGTTGCTGTTGGCGTCGCTTTATTAGCCCCGGCAAAGCTACTGGAGCCAAAAAGTGGCAATTATTCATTTTACGAGCTCCAGCTGAAGGACCCAAAGCATGTGAACCATAAAAATTAAAAATTAGCCCCAGTGAGTTGGGAGGGGGAAGGGGGATTATATAACACGCATTTGATGTAGTCGTCGAGGGGCCACCCCTTTTGGCACGACATAAAAGTCAAGAAAATGAATATTTATGCGACATACACACATCGCCTTTCGTCTGGGGATGGGTTGCCCATGGCTAACCCCTAAGCCCCTCGGCTCCAAAGGGGTGGGAGGGGAAGGGGTGAAGTGGGGGGGGGTGGCATTGTTATAACAAGCACATGTCAAAATTTTCACAGCGAAGAGCTGCCAAAAGAGAATCTCGTCTATGCACTGTCCCTTTGCTGCTGCTGTTTCTCTTCTCTCTCTCTCTTTCTCTTCCCCTCCTACTCTCTCGCTCTATCGCAGTAGGTGTGACTATTAGCTCTCGCTCTAATGGGCATTTGAGAGCTAACTACTGAATTTGGAGTGCTGCAGGGGCTACTCAAAAATTAAATCCAATTATCAGTTTAAGACCACTCGCAACTCCACTGGGTGCCACACTGGCAGACACACATGTGTGTAGGTGTGTGTGTATTCGCATGTGTGTGTGTGTGAGTGGCGACCACACAAACAACTACACATACACACAACAATAACAACAACAACGGCAACCAAAGAAGTTTATAATGCAACAAAGTTTCATTTTAATGAGAAACTTTTGTTTATGCAACCCTATCGAGACTTAGCACAGACCGAACAGGGTTGCCCAAAACATTAGGTAGTTTCCCAGAGGGAGAAAAATGTATTGTACAGTGCAGAGAGTTAAGCCAGCCAGGACTAACCAGACTCAAGGATGATTTCATCTATGAGTTTTTCGTATCACACTTAAATTGAATGCAAATGCCCTGAAAGAAAGGGCAGTGAAATACTAAAATAAAGTATAAATTTGAAATTTATTGCTTTTACTAGAAACTATACAGTGTACACAATCTTTATGAATAAAATATAGTTTTCATCCAATAATTTAAAAATTGAAGTAATAAAATTAAGTTAAAAGTCTGAATTTTTCGAACAACAAAGATTTAAAACAATACTTCATTATTTAGAGAATTTTTAAACTGTTTTTTACACTTACAAAGTTCTTGGCCAACTCTTTTTCACAGTGTATGTGCTACAATGCTGCCAATTGCGTTGCATGCTAAAATCAAGTGAAATATGCTGGGATTAGTAGAGCATTGTCGGTCTGAACTAATTTATAAATACTTAACACACTTGAGATTTGCCAAGCAGCCCGAAAGTATGCAAGGATTTGCATTCGATTATGGGCTTGAAGTATTCCGTCCACTATAAACAAGGATTAGTTGGCTCGACATTCGACAATTTGTTGTAAGTCCTCTTAAAGTGGACTTAAAGCTGGACAGACAGTTGTAAAATGGTCAAATGGATCGGGGTCTTAGCAGGTATTTCGGGTAGGGCTCTGCAGTGGGTAGCCAAGCACAGAGGACAAACAAACATGACTGGCGGACACACACACATACGAGTACACATGCCCCGAAAATATTAGCATAAAGGCCTGCAAAAAATGCTAGAAATGTAAATAAAATCAAGACGAACCAAGGGAAGAACGCAGAAAAGGACAACACAAAAGACGTGTACAAGCAAAAGCAGAAGGTGCCACACACGACAACGACGAAGGAGTAGAAGAAGGAGAGGGAGAGGGAGACGACAAGAAAGTGGACAGTAAAACGGAAAAATATCATTGTGAGCCGCTTGACAGGCACTTACACATGTCACAATGCAAAAGGATAACGAGCAGAACGGATATTAGGGTATTACGCAGGATGCTCGGTGACAGGGCAAGGCCTTTTGTGCCTTAACCCCTCGTGTGGCCCTCCCCCAAGGGGTTCAAATAGCCGCCAGCTGGGCGCAGCTTAACCTCTTTTTAGAAGCAAAGATTTCGCCTCAAGAATTCCTTAAACATATTTCGACCGACTTTATAAGAAGCTCTCTTAAGTTAGTTAGCTAATTAGCTTCCTCTTCCTTCCCCTTCTCTTGTTGCTTTGCATTTATTTAAATTAGCTGCTAATTAGCTTTCGCATTTACCTGCCTAATCATATTTGTGAGTGTGTCTTATCTTTTGCCTCATTTATCTCTTCTCATTGCAGGTAAGCCGATTTCGAGACGTTTCCCATTGAACTTGTATTGAGTGGGCCCGTTGCCATTGGGAGTGCTGGGGTGCTGAGGTCGTAAGTAGCTTAACGTTCTTGGAATGCGCAGCACGCACCGTAATTGAGGCAAATTTCCAACGTGAAAATTAAGCAACTTATCAATTGTCAGTATTATTATGCGATATTTACTTGAATAATAAAAATATAAAGCATCTCTGGCTGACAATGTGGCAGCGCCTGCGGCTCAATTTGACTGTTTAATCAATACTTGGCACTGTACATTTTATATACTTAATCCCGTAAGTTGATTAACATTTTATGGCGGCGCCTTATCGTATGCTATATATATATTTATCTGTTCTCGTCTACCTGTTTGTCTTGTCCTGCACTCATTAAGCTCTGCTCTGGCACTCATTAAATTTATACAAATTTAATTGACTTTATGACCAGACAGACACACACACACACTCACTGACACACACACTGACTACATGCTACCCTACTTAGCGCATCGTAAAACAACAAAAATACTGGCAACATATTTCTTCTGTATGCTCACGCATAAAGGCTTTAATAATGATGCCAGACGGGAGTGAGGGCTGTGGCAACGAGGAGGGAGACATGCTGCAGCACGTTGCTCATAATTATGTGACATGGCGCAACGTGGTTGCAAGTTGGAGAAGAGGAATGCATAAAAGTTTAAAAATACAGCGCCAGTGGCATAAAAAAAATAACATCAGAAATTCCACAACTTTGCCGGGGTATACCCTGTAAAATGCGCTTAGGAGGTGCTCGATGTGGCATAGGGACTTGAAGTCACAAGGGAACTATACATAAAAAACCTCATTCAAGACTATTTACAGCATTTGATCATATTTGATTAAAAACAAAGTGTAGACATTTCCTACAAGGTGGATAATAATATTAATGAATCGATAGTAACAGTTATCGATTTTTTATTGATCGATACATAATATGAAATTAAACACTATTCTAAATTTATAAATTAAATAAGCTTGTAGGTATCAAAACTGCGAAATAAATATATCGAAAATGAACCGTGCTTCGTCGAAAATATTTAATATTTTTAAATCACCGATTCCATCAATAGTTTCATCGATTATAATTATTCTCTTCTACAGGGAATTCAAGTGAATTAATCAACCAATTAAAGAAGGGCTGTAAATTTCCCAATCCTATTCTTCATACTTCCAACCGAGCACAACCCATTCGATATATACAGAGTATTTTAGCGAGTAAATCAGCTGCAGCCAAAGCCCTAGCGACAAACTGTCAACACGCATGCCGCAAGTCTCTTGAGCAGTGCAACAATGTTGCTAACGAAACGATAAAAGAGCGCTCTGCTGCTGCTATCTCGCTCACTCTCCTGCAACGCATAGCGCACTCAGCGTCCTTGTCAGCGTCGTTTGGTTTTATTGATGTTCTGGGAACGGTTTAATAAGCACGTGATTTGTAGCTCTGCCAGAGACAATGGCACATCAAGTTGGTGTCATAAAAGGATTGCCAAGTTTAAATTTTAGAAGGGGGCTAAAGAAAACTTAGAAGGAACTTCCCATAATAACTAATTTCCTCAGATTAATCAACCCTTTCCGCTTTTCATCGCATAACTGATGAAATTATAATAACTCCTAACGAGAGACTGTAAATTATATGACACTTCCTCCCCCTCCCTCTCACTCTTCTCTCTTTCTGTTCGTGCCCGCACATGTCATGGCATTTTCCTGCTTCCTTCCGCATGTGATCAGTCACTGAAGTTATCCAGAGTTTGTTCTATGCTCCCTTTTCCCTAAGCGTGCCTACACTTTTTCGCAATTAAATATGAGGCACGTTGACATTTTCTCTGCTTCTCTTCTCTTTTTTTTTATAATTTATTTTTAGTGGCAGCGTCAGTTGCAAGTTCCCCATTATATCTTCGACATTTGGCGGCGTTGAACTTGACGCAATTTATTTTGTCAAAGTTGCGACACGTGAGCGGGGAAGGAGGGGGAGAGAGGCAGTAAGAGACACGCCTAGTTGAGTGCTCCGTACCACGTCGCACATGTGCCTGGCCGTATATGATTTAGTTTATAAATACACATAAAAATAGCAAAGCGCAGGGCACACTTGACATAACTGGAGGGAATGGGAAAGAAACACGGCAAGAACACGCCTCCCGACTCACGACTCACGCGCCGAGAATGTCGCTGGGGAATACCCAGTGCGCCGCGACAGGCGGCATCTCGATAAGTTCAAGGTTTTAATTGGATCTCACGGGGGGAAAAAATATATAAAAATAAAGTAAGTTTTTAAATAAATATGAATTAAGGAAGAATATCACACAGAAATACATAAAGGTGAAAAAATAGAAAAGTACTTATCAATGTGATGGAAAATTCTCGTTTCAAGTTGAACATAACCCTAGTAACTGTTGTGAGATGATGTAAAAAATTTGATGACTTTATGAAAAGACTTTTGCATATGTATCTTTAGGTTCCTCGTGTTCAGATATAAACGCATATATAAAAAAACAAGGGTAAAGAAAAAATACATCAAATTGAATTATAAGAATATATGATGAATACAATCTTTCGATATGTTGGAAAGTCGTCGGTATAATTTAAAGTATATCCCTATTAGAGGTTGCCCAATACTTTGCACTCATACATACAGAGAGAGAGAAAGATTACAAAGAATTCAAATTTATTAAATTTAAATTGCCTCTTTCGAAGAGTTTGCAATTCGCTTAAAATTTTGAATATATTGTAACCCCATTAATCGTTGCCGTATAATTTTCAATTAAGATCGATGTCTCTATCGACAGACTTTTATCACATTTTTGTCGAAAGTTCCTTATATTTAGAAAGAGAGATTACAATAAATTTAAATTGTCGATATTTAAAAATAATCTTTCTAAGTGTTTGCAACCCCATTATTTTTCCCCGTATTTAATTTAAAATCGATGTGTTTATGGACAGACTTTTGTATAATATAATCCGTTATTTAAAGAGTTTCTCACTTTGTTGCATCTCTTTGCTTGACTTCTCTTTTTCCTTGCAAATTCATTAGGATATACAACTTCTTCCAGAGGATTCAAAAATAATCAAATTATAGTTCCAATTTCCTCTGCTCCCCGCGTTGAGTTTAATAAGTTATTGGTTTCCCACAGTTTGCGTGTAGTTGCCAAGTTTGTTGACTTCTAATTCGGCTGTGGCGTGTGTGTGTTTATTTAGAAATTCATTTCTCAAGTGTCCTATAAATAGCCCCGTTTGCCCCCTTTCGACATATTGGGGCTCTCTTCGTATTCCACTCAGACATTATTTTGTTTGTCTTTTGCGTTAATTAACATGAGTAGTTTACTTAATTAAGCATCTACTTGGCCAGGCCTAAGTTTTGTTTATGTCTGTCTTGTGAGTTTTGAGTGTCAATTGGTTTAGTTTCGCGGGAACTAGGGGAAGAAGGAGACGGAGTGGGAGATTAATACTCAATTATCTTTCATAAGCAAGCGTAGTTTGCAGTTGTGTGCAATAGATGGCGCTGTTTTCACGCCACATTAACTGAAATTAGTCTTCATCAGGTCAACACGGCGACAACAACAACAACAGCAACAGCAACTACAATTTGCAATTTTCTGTAAAAATAAAAAGAACTAACGCCCGCGCTCAGACCTCGACCCAGACCTAGCACTACTTGCAACTTCAACGCCGCAGTCCACATCGCATCCACATTGACATCCAGGCCACTTAGTTGCCATGTCGCCCTGCTGCGAGGGGAGGCAGGCAGGTGAGGAGGGGGTTGGAAGTTTGCTTGACGCCGTCGCTTGTCAACTGGCGAAATTGTTTATAAAAATAGCGTGTGGCAATAGCATAAAACGGCAGCAGCACAACTGACTAGCTCCTGATATACCCCAGTTGCAGTTGTTGTTGTTGTAGTTGTTGCTGTTGTTGGCATAGCACCCGTTTCGATGTTGTGAAGCATGCTGCATATATTTAGATAGAGTAAATGCGTCGTCTGCCTGCAGTGGCGCAGCCCAAAGGGGGTTGCAGGCAGGCTGACTCCTCTTGACATCCCTGCTAGATGGACGTTTCTTGTTCACGTTGTTGGGCTGTCACAAAAAGGTAATATCCTTAGTAACCTTTGAACTCACCGCAGTTGGAATAAGACTTTCACTATATTGGGGGTGGGTTCAGGTGGGTAACCAAGCCGGTAGAGATGATTACTACGTAGAGCGATAATTATCTTGACTTGGCTTCGTTTCTAGGTACTGTCTAAAGGGCTGAGGAGACACAAATAGAATTAATGAGTAAAAACATGAAATAAAAAACATAATTAATTCTCTCTGAATTTCCATATAAAATACCGAATCACATATAAATACCAAAATAAAAATAACTTCCACATACATAATAAATTTAATTATACACCAAAATAGACATCAAGTAGTTCAGATAAATACTAAATAGTCCATCCTTACATCAAACCCTTCCAGGCCCGTAGCCACGTACGGCCATGTCCGGGCAATGCCCGGACTATGGACTTGTTTGCCCGGACAGCCCGTCTAAGAAAAAACTGAAAAATTGATATTTATTACAATATTAAGCACTGAACTTGAAATGTCTCGCGCAACATTGTCGGTAAAAGCGATATTGGTAGCGGTGGCATATTTGTGTTTAATCGATACTTTTCTGAGTTCGAGTTATTTTAGTATTGAGTATCGAGTTATACATATTATTATTGGTACATCACCAAAATTGACTGCGTGAAACTGTGAATATTCATGAGAATCCTAATTTGGCTATTAAAATACTTTTTAAAGTAGAGATTTTAAGATTTCTTTTCAAGATACACTTACGTGAATGTGGCTTTTGCAATAAATTAAAAAATTAAAAAACGTGATTCCGAATTAAATGGAATATCCAATCAATCAATAGGCCCCAGCGCCTGTCAATGGCCCATGCTCGCATGGCTGATCTTGTGTATTTGGCCTTCGAAAGACATCGCACGAACGCATTGGATATAAACATGATACTTAGAAAACTTAATGATCGAAAAGATCGTAAACTGCCGTTGTACTAGATTTGCTCTACTATTTATCATTTATTTTGAAATTAATCCTGCCCGTCTTTCATTTCTTTGTGCCCTGACTACAAGTTAGGTCTGGCTACGGGCCTGAACCCTTCAACTAACGAGTATCTTAAACATACATAATAAATACTAATTAATACTAATCCAATTATCAACAAACTTTAAAAATACTATAAGGTGGTTTCAAAAATTATCTTAATACATAATAAACACTACATAATCATTGATACTTTACTTATTCTACAGTTGAGTTAAATAAAGAATATGTTGGTATCGTCAACATACATAATATATAAACAATATCAAAAAAAAAAATACAAAAATACTTTTAATTTTGATTTAAATAAATTCTATATAATAATGTACATAAAATAATAAATAAACAAATTAGTTAAATAAATACTATTAAAAAGTCCATATTTAAAAATACATAATACATACTAATTAATATACATTAAAATACTAAAAAATACCACGTAAAAATGTACCGAACTTTCAATTAAAATACCAACCCCTTTTAACTAACTACGCCAATGCAATGAGCTCACTCCCTAAAAAAGCATGCTCAATATTTGTGCCACCACTGTTGCTCTGCTGCTCGATGAGTTTGCATGCTGCTCTGCAAATTGCTGCACGTGGTTTACTCTATGCACAGTTTACTTTGTTCATTTTATATACATATACTATATATATTTACTTCTAATGGTTACAACGCTAATTTTACACTGGCTTGACAGTTGACTTCACACAGGGGGGATGGGGGAAGGCGGGAGCGGACATTGAACACAACTGTCCACTGTCAGTTGCTTTAAAACTGTTTAAAGTGTTGCAGGTAGAATGTGGCAAGGATGCAGCTGGCTGCGTGTGGAGTGGGTGGAATAAGTTAGTGATATTGTTTGGAGATTGTTTTGTGTGTTTGAAGTGTGTTTGCTTGTAAGCCATCACTTGTGCCTGTATTAAATATACAGTTGATGTTTATTAACTGATGGACAAAGCAGCTTGTTAGAGTTTAGGTAAACCTGAATATAAAATAACTTCTGCATAGATGCACAGAGTATGTTTTGTTAAATAAATAATAAAATAATATTAAAAGTAATAAATATTTTTTAGTTTGACATTTTATACTCTTTTTGTGATCTGAAAGTTTGATTGGTATAAATGCTCATAGAGATCGAAAAAAAGATTTTCTGTGGGATTTTTAAAGTTAGCGTGATAATAATATATAATCATAACGGATTGTAAATATATTAACTTATATATGGAATATAATTGTATTTAGTCAAACTTTTTTAGTCAATCCTTTTATTCTGTTTCTGTGCTCTAAAAGCTTTCCAAAAATATTGAGGTTGAGTACACAGTACTGTACCCAGTGTGCTGAATAAATTCTTATTTAGGGAACTTATTTGCATATTTATTTAAGATATATTAGAAGTAAAGAAAGGGATTTAACAAAAAAATTAAACAATCATAAGAACCCTTAAATCTCTTTACTCATATGTTACTTAAATAATTTTCATCCTACATTCTATACTGTTTCTGTTTTCTGAAAGTTCTCTAAGAACTTCAAGGTTAAGCACAGAATACTGTGATCAATTATTTCTCATAAAAGGAACTTTTATATATTTATATTTATTTGAGTATATCGGAAACACGGATTTCATGAAAGTAACTTTAACTTTGCAAGATAATCAAATAATCGTATAGAGCTGTAAATTTCTTAACTTGTAAATTTTATTTGTTCATTCAGTTTGTATACTCTTTACATATGAAAGTGCTCCAAAAACATTGAGGTTAAGCACACAGTACTGTTCCCAATAAAATGCTTTACAGGGCATCTACATATAGTGCTTACTGAACTTCTCTCGACTTTCACTTGTTGTTCCTCCATTGGTTTTTTTTTTTTTTGAAAATCCAAATGAGTTTCGACTCTCCACTTATTTGCATTGCAAGTACAATGAGAACTGAAACTGAAAACTTTTCACGTCGTTCGAGATTGTATTTCATTTACATTTAGCTGAGCTGCTGCCCATTGTAAACGCTGCTTTCTCAAACTAGACCAGACGTGCCACATGCCACCCACCCACCCAAGCAAGCAAGCAGGCATGCAACCACCCTCCGTACATACCCCAAGCATATGAAGAACATTTTCTTTTTACAACTATGCATTGTTCTTTCTTCTCCTGTTTGTGATTGTTGTTGTTGTTCTAGTTGTTGTTCCGTAATGTTAATGCTTTCTTCATGACTTTCCTTTTATTGTTCCGAGGCACTTGCTGCCGTTGGCATCTGGCAGACGACGACGACGGCGACTACGTTGCATGAGCTCCCCTTTCGAAAATCTAATTGTTTATTTTGTAATTTAAATATTTTTCGTGTACCTCGAAATGCTACGAAGAGAATATGGTACAGTTGGATTTCTTCATTTTGGGGGTTTGGGTAATTGAAAATCACGAATTGAGTGGAGAGATTTGAGTCGGGCAAGTGTTTTAAGTTTCTCTACGTGAATCCATTTCCGTTTTACAGAATTAACAGAATTACAATGAAATCTCATAGAAAGCATCGAATTATTTTCGACTGCATTTTCGAAAATGTTGCCGCAGCGTATCGAAAATGTTGCCAAGCATTTTAACCAAAAATAGATTCCGAACAGAGTCTGGAGGAGATTTCGCTCTGCGTTGCTCGCTGCTCGTTCTCTCTCGCTGTGTTCAGTCTGTTGGCGATCGCACGCGCGTCGAGTGAAAATGTCGGAAAATTGTGCAGTGAAAAATACTAGAAAATAGAAAAGCGTGCCCTGCATTGCACCCGTTCAGCCTGCCCCCTCCACTGCCTTCCCCCTCTTTCGTAGCGGTTCATTGAAATACGCGTGGTCGTTGGCATTGCTTTTTAATGAATTAATTGCAGGGTGTGCGTGCGTGTAAACACTCGTTCTGTAGTGGCGTGTATGTGTGTGAGTGTGTGTGCTGCCTGATGTTTTGTTGTTATCTAAAGAAGAAATTGTAGTGCAGCAAATGGTTTAATCAAGTGGAATTTATGTGCTTCAAAAAGTGCAGTTAATTAAGTGTAAATACCCAACAAAAAAATTGAAAATGTTGTGGGAGTTTTGCTCCCCCACTCCCACCATTGACTCCCCCTGTTCCCTGTCAGCACTTTAAATAGTGTGTGCATGTGTGTGTATAATGCATACAAAATTATGAAATGAGATTTATGCGCAGATAAACGACATTTGCGGTCCGTAATAAATCACTCGAAACGCACTAAATGAAAACAGCGTTCATTAAATTCAATTTTAATCATGCGGTAAAATAGCGTGTGGAGTGGCTGAAAGTCTCTTGACCAAAGTCAGTACTCAATATGGCGAAAAAAATTAACTATTGTGAAAATTGTTAATAGCTTTTTTCATACAAAAATTATAAAAAAGGAAGTGAACAAAGTGACAACAGTTTCAATTAATTTATGAAGCCATTAAAAGTCAAACATGAGTTTCAAATACAGAGAAGTTAAATATAAAACGCGTATAAAATCAAATAAAATTTATAAAAATAAAATACTCATAGTAGATTCCGCTGAAATTTAAGTTATTTAAAATGTGCTGATGTGCATAAAAATTCGTAGAATTCGCTGAGTAATGAATTCAAGTGCAAAGCTCTTCATGACATTCGTAATACTCTATAAATGATTTCTTTCTCATGCAAGTTGACTAGTTTATATCTTCTTTATAGCTATCGTCTTTATGGCCCCAAGGTCAGAGCTAATTCTCTTGCAGCCATTAAAACACGTACAACAAATCTCACTTAGGCGCAAAGCTCTAATTATTTATGATTTTTTCACATTGCCCGCATAATGTGGCAATTTACAAGGACCCAAACCCTTTTTCCTCCACACTGAACTTCCTTCGAGGTGCCCCCCAGCTGCCTCAGCACCCTCCCCCTTCCTTTGCTACAAATGAAGCCATTAGCCGAGGGTGTTTTCTTTTCGTTTTCTTTTTGTGCTTTCTTTCGTTTTGGCCATTAAAGCTTTTATCCCGTTGTGTGTTTTTGATAACGCCCAAAGGCTTTCAATTTGCAGGTGAAGCCGAAAGGCAAAACACAGTGAAATACCCTATAAAAAGGGGGCAGCACGCTGTTTGATAAATAAAAATATTTCACATATATTGTATATAAAAGTGCATAAATATTTTATATAAAAATTATCAAATATAATAGAAATCGTTTTACCTTCTTTTTCTCTTTACCCCAATCCCAGGGTATCTCAAGTCTCACATTCTGCACACGTAAGACGTTTAACCAAGTTCCGTTTGTTGTTTTTCTGCTGCCTGTGGCAAACTTTGATTGTTTCCGACTTCCAAACTCAACTCGAGCAGCTGCTTTGGCCTTTAACATTCATGCGGCGCACGTTGCGTATGCGTAATGCCTGTACAAAGAAGGGGTTGCACACCCGTCAATTGCAGGTGACTCACGATACTTGCTTTACCCTGGGCACGCAATGCCGTTAACAGCTGTTAACTGGCTGCCATTCGTGCGGCATAATAATAAGCTCGTCGAACGAGGCGTGTGCAGGGGCGGAGGAGGGGAAGGGGGCGTGCAAAGCCGGCGACGCCCGCCTTTCTTGCTGATTTGTTGGCGCCTCTTAGCGGTAATTAAATAAACGCGTAAAAACAAAGTGAAAATTCAAAAAGAAGGCCCAGAAAACTTTGCCCCGAAAATGTGTTGCCGCATAATTAATTGAAAACATAATTAAAAATGGCGAAACAAGAAAAAAAACAACAGAGAGAGGGAGAAACCTTTGCAAAACCTTTTGTTTTTGTCCCTTTTTTTTATTGGAAATTTAATGCTCGGCTGCCTTGACAAACGTCGCATTTCAGTGTCAATTTTCGCCATTTTCCTTGGCGGCACAAATTGAATTTGGATTGTGCTCAGCCAGGTTCCTTTTTCGCTTTCCCTTTTCATTCTAGGTGCTATTTTTGGGGCTGCTTTATCGATTTGGAACTTTGCTTTTGTGCTTGGTAATTGTTCAATATTTTTGCCTGAAGTGCCATCAATACAACCTCACCCACGCACACACGTACGTGGCAATAGCTGTGCTCAATTGCCCGTGTAGCCATTGACTTCTGTCTGTGTGTGTGTGCTGCGGTCAGCCTCAATGGGCATTTGGCACTGTCCTTCGGTCAACCGGTCAACTGGTCAACCGGTCAAACTGTTCGAGGCTTTTTTCCACGCGTTTTCCCCTCAGCTTTTCCGTTTTGCTGTGCAGATTTTATGCAAAATTAGTCAGGCAACTGATGCGTTGGGCAATTAGCTTAATGCCGCAACAGGCAGAGGATGCAGTAACTCGGTCAAATGACTTCATTCAAGTGGTAATAGCAGTGCGAAAAGGGGAAGAGTTGGTAAGAGAAGGGAGAAGGTAGCAGAAGTGACTCATTAAATGGCAGGAAAACGCTGGAGATTAAAGTGAAAAGTAGAGTTTCATACAAGTTATGCATGTTTAAAAGTGGAGAGACAATTGGAAACTCAATTTGAAAAGAAATCAAGAAACACCTGTGAAAGTTAAAAATAAATACAAGTACAATATTTATAACAATTTCAATTAATAGTAAAGAAAATAGAATAACATAAAATTAAAGCACTGAAATCGAACAATATTAGGTGTAAATAAAGCTATAAATCTAAATAATAAAACTAGATTCAACCTCATTTTGATAACAACAAAAAACATTTTTTCATACTTAGAGGCCTATAAGGCTCTTAGACCTTTAAATAAAAATAGAATAAGATTGGAAAACTGAATTAAAGCAATAATCAAAAAGAAATCAAGGAAAACCCTTTGGAAATATACGAGTACAAAAAAAATTACAAAGGTGTGATAAGAATTTCCGGACAACAGTTGCTTCAAAATTAAGTTAAACAGTATTAGAAGGGGTTTCTTTTAAGAAAAACCATAAACTATATAGCACGTACACATATTTTCAAAGAATCAACCAGTTAAATTTAATTGATTTAAAATCATTCTAAAGATTAGTACTTTTTTATTTTTTTATTTATCAAGAAAACAAAACTAACTATGAAAGTTCACAATAACTCTTAGGAGACATGTCAAAGAAAATAATATTTTTTTTTAGGTTTATATAAGCTATCTTAACTCTGAAACAACAGCCTAAATAAAACCAAGTCAAATAACAGCTCCGTCAAGTAAACTTTCAATCAAACACACCTACACTTTATAGGCCTTTATGTATGTGTGTATAATACATACATGAATGTATTGCTGTTGGTGTTTTCACTCACTTTTGTCATGGTGCCATGGCCTGCTGCTCTCAATTACCGACACTTTTGTCACCTGCCCCCGCACGCTGCGAAACTAATTCGAGCACTTAGCCTCAGCTGGTCCCCAGATCTCATTCCCATTCCCCGGCGAGGACGATCCAATTGCCATAAAACGCCAACGGCACTTGATACCAAGTCTACACACACAGACACACACACACACTGATACGAGCTGCAATGAAAAAGTTTCCTCAACTTTCTTCACTTTGGAATGGGAGATCATTTTTGGGTTCGTTGTGGTGTTTTTCCTTTTTTTTTGTTGTTGTGTTTTTTGGCATCTTCTGCAGACTGATGAGGAGGAAGGGGAGGGCGCCGCAAGTGGGTCATATACATTTTTGATGAGTTGTCATTATTAAATGCGACAAACCAGACCCGCTTGCCTTCCTTTCAGCTGCCAAGGGGACAGGAAGCAATGCCTGGCAAAGTTTTTGCCTACTACAAAATAAATATAATTTATTTATGTGACAGTTGACAGACGACGTGGCTCCGTTTTTGTTTATCAGTGGCATTTTCTAAATATAAATAACAATATCGGTTTTTTGTTCGTACTTCCCTCATGCCCTCAATATTTATTACTTGTATTATTTATTGAGATTTTTTTCGCAGTTTTCCTCACGATTTCGAGCACAATGTGAAAGAAACGAGGCGAATCGTATTGTCGCCATTAATTGTGACAGAAATTGTTATCAATTAATGACAATGAAATGGAATAGAACGAAACGATACGGAATGGAATGGAACAACGCATGTGGCCTTAGTTGCCGTAGGCCTTTCAACACTTGGCGAGTGGCCCAAGTGGGCGTCGGAATTGCCACAATAAATTTGTCTATTTCATTCACTTGACACACCTACGTAAGAGTGGCCAGACGGAGGGACAGAGAGAGCGGGAGAGAGGGACCGAGACAGAGAGACAACATGGGGGGTTATTGTGGAAAATTGGTCGCTAGTTTATGGGCTTTTATGCTGATAAAGAGGGGGTTGGCTTGTCTTGTTGAGGCATAAAAGAAGACAACTAAGTGACATGGGCAGTTAAGGCTAATGAAAGCGAATATATGTGTGTGTGCTAAAATACTATATATACCGATGTAGTTGTAGTATGTAAATATATATGTATATGTATATGTACAGTATAAATAGTATATAACTTTTTGATACACTATGCTCCAAAAACAATTAGCTCCCGTTCAAGTGGTGGCTTCAAGAAATTTTCTAAACTTCTAACTATCTTTTAGGCAAAATTTTCTGTTGGGAATTACAAATAAAGAGCGGAAAAAACAGAAATCTACTCATCAATACAGAGTAAGGAATCTAAAGACAACCAATAGACACATATGAAGAAGTTCAGCTGTAGAGAATTCCCAATGTTTCTTCCACTTTATCTCTAAAACCCTTCCATTTCTAATTTAACTTTTATTACAGTCTTAAATAAGTAAACTACCGATTTATTTGCTATCGTAAATTTATTATCCTTAGATCTAATTCTGTCAAATGAGACTCTAAATAGTTTATAGCGACTCTATCAGATGGTTTACATTCAATTCAAGCCACGCTTTATGGCGTTTCTATAGCAATGCTGCCGCACAAATTATGTCACATAGAGACATGGGGGCTAAGACAAATCGTCCCTGAACTGGACGAAGCACATGACAACTCAGTTGATTGCGCACATCAACACGTTGCCAATCAAGCAATTCCCTCCCGGCACACACCCATACTAACACACACTAACACCCACAAGCATCCACATACACCCATTGCGAAGTCTTGTAATGAAATCAAAGTCAGCGAGCTAAAGGTGCCAGAGATTGTTTTGACATCTCTTTCAAATGTCAATCGTCAGAGATTTTTCTTTGACGTTGACTTTGATGAGAGAATGGGGGAGGGAGCATGGGTGGGTGGGGCCAAATCGAATTGGTACGCAGTACGCAGAATGGGAAGAGCTGCTGTGCCCGTTTGGTCAAATGCGATAAAAGTCGATAATATAATCAAATTTAATGAGCTCGGAGTGGGGCAAATGTACCCAGGGATGGTTTCGAATGGTTTCGAAAGAACTTATCAAAGCAATTTTTGGCTTAGGCCCAACAGGTTGTCATGGGCTTTCCACTAAGCTTATCGATTACACTGTGCTACATATTAAACAAGAGTATAAACTTGATGAAAAACACAAATATTTTAAGAATTGTTCAAGTTAAGGGACAAAACTTTTAATGACTCGAAGATAAAATAAAATCTTTGTATGTTTAATTTAAACGATACTGATTAATTTCAATAACAATTTAGTTAGTGACGGTGCTTAGCTCAATTTCGATAATTCATCGATTGCTATTTTTTCCAGTTTTCAATGAAGTCTTTTTACTTTTATTCTGTTCGCCTCTATAGACTTTGCTGTTCATTCGTTTTAAAATTTCGATAGGTTGCTGTCTTATTTATCGAGTATTTTACGCTGTTGGTCGTTTAGCCTTGCTCCTTTTAACTTGAATGCTTTCTTCGTTTACATTTTGTTGTCTTGTGTTGTTAAACACACCTGAATGCGCCTTAAAAGTTGCAGAATCGAATGCTGTAAAGCCATGAAAAGCCGCTTAAAGCAACTGGAAACTGAGAGATAAAACATGCATCGACCTTTTTTAACTGTTGTCTGACAAAGTACCTATCGCGCTGTTCCACACACTGTCTCTTTCTCTTTCTTTACCTCTCCCTCGTTCTCAGTAGCTGTCTCTATCGTTCGATTTAACATAAATTTGTTTTGTGTTAAGTCGCGACTACACTTTGCCACCTGTCTTGGGGTCTGTTATGTTGTCGATGTGCCGCATGCAAATTCCAATAAACTAAAGTACTCAAGTCGCGACATTTGATAAAGCATGAGGAGAGAGTAGAGAGGAAAGAGGGGGACAGCAAAAAGCAAGATATGAGATGAGAAACAACCCCCCGTGGCGCTTTTTCGCTTTTTTGTAAGCATTTCTGACAAGCTATAAAATTTTTATCAGCATTACTTTTATTTTGACATTTCACTGACATTCGCACAAAAGTACTCGAAGTCAGAGCCAGAGACAGACCCAGAGAAATGCCTGCAGACCGAAAATGTCCCAGTCCCTTTCCCCGTCTCCCGACAGACAAGCAATAGATAAGAGGCAACTGCTGGGCGTGTCAGGGCGCCAGTTTTCTCAGTTTGTCTGTCTCTCTTGTCTGCGTCAAGCGCTTTTTCATTTGCCAAATGGCAGTTGACCTTTTTCCTAGTCGACTTTCCGGCCCGACCAAATTGATTTCCAGCACGATTTGTCAACCCCTTTTTCCGAGGTGTGCGGGGTGGGCGGGGTAAACTACAATTTATCAGGCTAACAAAATTGTTTACCTAGAAAATCTGAAGTAAGCACTCTCCGACAAGGGTGGCCACCCTTCAATTATGCACGAGTCCAGGCCAGGGTTGCCAACCTGTTTGAATTTGGGGCGCCAGCACTTTCGTTTTCAATTAGTTTGGAGTTCCGCCCTCTTCACAACGCCCGAAAAGTGGGCGTGTGACTTTCAACGCCTGAGCAAAGACTGAACATGAAATGGGCCGAGAGTGGGATCAAGCAGTGTGTCTGGCGTTGAAAAGGGTAACGGTAAAAGTAACGGCGTTTAATGTTTATTATTATTATTGCATAACCCTGTACCCGCCCCTCGTTCCGCCCCAGACCTGCCTGGCCCCTCGCTGATAAGCTCTAATGTGTTGCGGTGTTACAATAAAACTTTATCATAATTGACATTTTAATGGTGTCGACTAAGAAGAAGAAAGCGAGAAAAACTCCAGAGCGAGAGAGAGAGAGAGAGAGAAGAGAAATTGTGAATAAGCGTCTACAACAAAACGTTGCATACTTGCAAGCGCTTTATGGCGTAATTTTATACATTTATGTTGCCCGAGATGCGGGCCTAAAAAGTGTCGAGGGTCTCATAAATATGAGCGAAAAGGTGTATTATGTGTGTGATAAGTGCCGAGTGGAGATACCCAGCCTCATACGCGCGTGAGTCGAGGCAGAAAAGGTCACCCAACCGGAAAAATTCAGGCAACAATTTTTAATATGCCTAAGCTTGGAATATCAGCCAAATTTATGACAAATACAAAACGAAAATTGCAAACAAACCGTAATAAATTAAAATTCTAATAACTTAATCAACTTGTGGCAAAATAAATAAACATAATATGTGTTAAACTAAATAAATCAATGCATCATATAAGCAAAACATTTTAAGCTATCTAATAAATATTTCACAATTTTTTTAAAAATAAACAAGTAAAGTGTACAATTAACTGCAGTTTATTGTAAAATAATATCCATTTTAACTAAAATAGTCCATCAATTCAAATACAATGAAAAAAAAATAATGAAAAATTATAATTTAAATCATAAATGAGTGAAAAGTTCTTTTACTCAAAAAAAAGGTTGTCAAAATGTCTTTAATTAAATTGAATAAACTTAAATAATTCAAATCTACTACAAAATGTTACCTAAAAAAGTGTAAAACCTAAAAAACTATTTAAATTTACGCACTCAGCTGCGCTAATTACGTTTTGCAACACTCAAAGAGAATGTTGGCACGCTGTGTCAGCTACCAGGGCTCCTGCGATAACATCAATGGCATCCTGACGCGCGACTATGCAAAGGTGAGAGACTGCAAGAAGAGAAGAAGTACTGGAAGAAGTATGAAGAAGAAAGGGGAAAGAGGTAGAGTAGAAGTAGTTGAACAAGTATCGATGCCAGTAAATTGATAAGTCAATGGAAATTGTTTAACTCTATTAACTCTCTCTATGTGAAGAAAGAGAGGCACAGAAAGTGCGAGAGCACTAAACGAATTTTGCTTGCACTTCTATGGAGGGGAAAGGAATGCGAATTGGCACAGAAAATGGACTGAAAATGGACTGACAAAGTGGACAAACAGACCAACACAGTGGTTGCCCGGCTGGCTATTGACTGGCATATTTGCCACACACATGCCAGGGGGCAGGAATCCATTTGCTGTGGCCTCCGAACAGATGCTCTTCATAAAGCCAAAGCCAAGGCACAACAACAGCAGCAACAACAACAACTGGTTGGTTACAGTTGCCCAGAAAGCCGAAACAAAGCTGCCACACAGATAAAGAGGGGATAAGGGACTGTCAGAGAGAGAGAGAAAGAGGGAGAGAGGGGTATCGCAGCAGTCGATTGCACTGCTCTGTTTGTTGTGGGTGCCATATTCGGTTTAGTTGACCCACCCCCACGCAGCATATTTGTGGCATGGACTTAGCCCTGGTTGCAGTTCCACTTGCACAGCCAATGCCAATGCCAGCCTGACAATGACAGTTGCAGTTGCATTCGCCCTTGTTGTTGCAATTTTCCAACGGCAAGTTTTCACTTTATTGTCCAAGTCAAAGCGGAGAGAGAGTCCAAGCCAAAGCTGAAGCCCGAGCCTGAGCCTAAGGCCCCAAGGGCAGGACAGAAAAAATTGCATAAGCAAGCTCAAAGTCTGCGTCCGGAGCTATTGTTAAGCCCCCTTTCGCTTGGAAAGCTCACTCGTAACTCGCCGAATGAGAAAGAACCAAAGAGACAGCAAGTGCCAGACAGAGAGAGCAACTGTAAAAGACAGACAAAAAGTTAGACAAACAGACGAGGCAGAGAGATAGCAAAAGGAAAGAGCCCACAATGCCAGCTATTTTTATTGCCAAGCAGGGCGAACATAAAATGTGTCGCATGCATATGGAAGACAGTCGGATGAGACCGAATATATATATGGGGGAATATACTATTCCGTATATGGTGCGGAATTAGCAGGATGAGCCATAATAAAAACTACGCAAGGATGTGGCTAACGATGTGTACAAAAGACAAAACAGAATCAGCAACACAAAATGGAAACAGCAGCAGCAAAAAACATTCTCCTCTGCTTGCGACAATCATAATCTAATAAAAGTTGGAGTGGTGTTTGCTATAAAGAAAATATGTTCTGGGATCTTATTATGTCTATTTATATTTGAGCTTAAGATGTGCAACTTTAGCAAAAAAACTATGTGGGTACCGATCTTAGAGACTTACCGATGTAAACACGCCTTATATAATTGCTAAAGTTATAAGATCTTATTTGATTTAGTTATAAAGAAAGACAAGACTTCAATTTGTTAAAACCTGTTTGCTCTTGAGTCAGACAAGTTTTGATATAAATAATCATATTCTATTGTAGTTGGTGTAAGTGTTTCAGGAATTTATTTGATTCAGCTCTATTTTAGCTTGAGACATACAAAATTTCAGCTTGAAGACTTTAAGAACTCGAGAACTGAAATATTTTCTGATTTAAACAAACATTATTTGGATGATTTTTAAGATCAATAAGTGCTTCAGCGTAATTTTAGCTAGATATGCACCAAACTTCATCTTAAAAACTATTCAATTTCCAGAGATCTGAAATATTTTCTGATAAACAAAAATAATAGCATAGTTGCTGTTTATTGAATGCAATCACCTCAATTTCGTATATCATAAATAAAACACACATATTTATTTATATTATATAATTAATGTAAATATTACTTGACTAGATTATAAACATTTTCGATGCAAACAATCCTAATCTAGTTATTGTCAAAGTCCTTAAACTTTATTCAGCTCAGTTCAATTTAAACTCCAGATGAATTTCATTATTAAATCGCAACCAATTTTAGAGACTTGCAAATGAAATCTAAAAAACATTGTAGAAATAAACCGATTACTTGTGCAACAGAGACTATCGTAATAATTGTAAAATAAAATGTGAGCACAGAATACGCACACACATCCTAACTGCCAATGATTTCATAGTCTGTCCATCTTTCTGTGCTTCCTGCTGCCTGTCGCACAGCTTTTCTTAACGACTCTCGGGATTTGGCAGGAGTTTAATTTGTTTGCCAATGGCTTGCAGTCTGGCAAACTGCAGACTGTCAGATATTTTGTGCATATGTTGTCGGACACTGAGCAGATTTTTGCTGCTAATGATTTCCTGATAACCAGGCCAGGCGTAAAGAGAGGACTCTCTCAACATTGGATGGAATGCAGTGGGTGGTGAAGTCACTGCAAGTTGTGCAACATGAGCAGCTGTCGGAAAGTGTCCGAAAGCCTTAATTACTGCATCTAATGGGCCCCATCGACTGTTGGAGATGCAAAGCAAAGAGTTTTATGCCTTTTTTTCCACTCTAAGCCTCTTTTCTACTTCTTTTCTCTTCCAGATCTATACAGACTGGGCCAACTACTATCTGGAGCGTGCCAAATCAAAGCGAAAGGTCACCGATCTATCGGCTGACTGTCGCGATGGTCTGCTGCTTGCCGAGGTCATCGAGGCAGTTACCAACTTTAAGGTGCCCGACTTGGTCAAGAAGCCGAAAAGCCAACAGCAAATGGTGAGTGAAAGTTATTCAACATAAAGTTATAGTTACAGTAATAATGAGATACGTTTGTTTTAATTAAGATGAGGTAAACTAGTAACAAAGCTACATTCGAGCACCCGACTGTGATATAACCTCTACTTAGCTAACCAAAACGAAAACTAAAAACATATAACTTCTTTTGCCTATTTTGTGTTGCATACTTACAAAAAGCCGCTTCGAAATCACTTCATTTAATTTATTATTAATCATCCAATTTTCAAGAAATAATTTGGTGGTTGGTAGTTAATGTATTTACCAAAAATAAACAGTGTATTGCTAAAATTACGATTAAAATTCGGATTTCATCGACAGACATAAAATTGACAGACAGAGAGACAAACAGTCAGACAGACGGACAGAAGGACACATCTATATAAACCCGTCTGTTGAGGCTGATTAAGATTATATACATACATATGTATATACTTTGTGTGCTCTTTCCCACTTTTTTCTACCTATTTTTCGTTTGGCATAGAGTTATTATACCCTTCTACCCTATGACTAGCGGGTACACAAATTATATATATTAATACCATATACATTTCTATGTACTTTCTGTAGTTTCGCTTCCTCTTTAAACTCTTACACAGTTCCTTAAATTTAATTTCATTAAAGCCTCAAGCCGCACCTTAATTCTTCGCTGCGCATATCATTTTACCTCCCGTTAATTGCCTCTACCTTAACCCCTAGCTGCACATTTACACTTAACCCTTACCTTGAAACCACACTCCCTTTGTGCGCCCCCTTTTTGGGTTGAGCTCCAGCCAAAGTTCCAGCACGTGGAAAAATCTAACGCTTGAATTTGTCAACCATCATCGCATGAGTCACTTCTTTTGCACTAATTGTTTTTTACACACACAGATATATAAGTAAGCCTACACACACACCTACATATAACACACATGCATGCTTTTATAGATATGTATGGTTTATGGAAATAAACCTGCATGGCAATGCGCCCCAAAGTCGCGTTAAACGTGAAAATATTTGACGTGAAAAGCCGAGTGGAGGCAGCATTTGGCTTTCGCATACCCTGTGTCTTAAGATGGGGTATATCAAGCTATACAAACTACAGTTGAATTTAAAGGGAGTCTGTAGAGGCAGCAAAGCAACTTTGGGCAGAAACAACTCTAGACTAAAAGAATATATATGTATAAATAAATATAATTAGCATACTTGTACAGGGTATACAGCAGTCTCCACACTAAACCTCAACTGAAGTACATCGCAGCTGTCATCGTGCTGACTAACTCGCATGTTTTCAACAGAGTTTTTTTAGCTCGAGCTAAAATTCAGTTAGGCTTTTCACGCTGTCTGTGTAAATGAGTTTGCAGAACGTTTGCACCTAGTTGCATTTATGAAATTCGAATTGGATTTGAATTCGAAATCCAAATCCGAATGCGAATTCGAATTGGATTTAGAATTGAAATTAAGATGGCATGCAGTCTTCTGCCAGCTGTCTTCGCAATGCGTTTTTAAATTAACGCTGAGACAATTTTCCATTTTTTTCCCCCCCAACTTGTCTCGTTTCGTTTCGTCTGCAATTTGGTTTGGCTCGCGGGTTTTCCTTTTTCTTTTCGGTCTGCGACGTGAGCGGCCTTTTAAGAGGAGGAAATAAGCGACGCCCCGAAGTAGACTATGGTTTCTTTTTTTTTCTTTTGGCCACGCCTCGCGCCTAGTTAGGAGCACAAACAAAGGCAGCGGAAGCGGCTGAGGCTGAGGCTGCTGCCTTGGCATATTTTCTCGGGACTTTTCCCCTTTACTTTGCTCTGTTTGCGTTGCGGCAAGTTCATTGCCGATATAGGTATAGGAATATATATAGCTATAATGTGTGTGTGTACTGTGTGTGTGTGGGTCTCCTTTGTGTGTGTGGGTCTCTGTGTGTGTGTGTGTGTTTAGGAAGTGCAAACAAAAGTCCATGAAATAAAAATTTATTTCAACTTTGTCAGTTTTTTCGGTAACTGACGTTTTGCATATTAAATAGGCAGAGAGAAGGAGAGAGAGGGAGGAACAGAGAGAAAGGGAGATATGAAGAAAGAGGGCAGAGCAAGCGAGAAATTGCCAGCGAGAGTCTTTGAGAAAATGATAAGCTCAGCTAAACGTGCGATGTGGCACGTGCTGCACCAGAACCTGACAAATTGGCAGTGCGCGCCTTTGCAGTGGGCGTGTCCTCCGCCATCCCTGGCGCGTTGACGTATGTGACATGGGCGCCAAATTGAGTTAGTTGCACTGCGCTGCAGTTTAGCCAACGGGGATTAGGTGGCAATGTGTTGAGAGGGGAGGGAGAGGGGCACACTGCTCTCCAACTGCCACTCGTGGCGCAAACTCAATTTGGCAATCGGTTGCAGAGGAATTTCCTACCAAAATTAGTCCGGTAGCAAACGAAATGTTTTTGTTCCAAACATTTTCTAACGTGGCCTACACCAAATGTGGTGTTAGCTCTGTGAGTGTGTTTGCGTGTGTGTGTGTGTTGTGTGTGTGTGTGTGTGTGTGTGTGTGTGGTGCAGGTGTTTGTGTGACTAACAAAGCTACTGCAGGTATGAATTTTAAAAAATATCTATGGGGCACACGCTGCGCCTACTAAAGGTATAGAGAGAATGAGCGAGAGGGAAAGCGAGAGAAAGAGAGAAGGCAAAAAAGATAGAGAGAGAGGGACAGAGAGGGGAAGAGAGAGTTTACAATAGAATTCAAATGCTCTACAAATCAATTTCATTCAATAAATTTCTTGGCATTCAGTTTCTGTTAACTTTTGAGGTTGATAGCGGTCTGCAGGAGTAAAGTTGATCCCAACTATAGATCGGAGTTTCGATACCCTTACTTAATAATTAATGTATTAGTATAATGTAATTAAAAACAGGGAATCTCTCAAGCTAACAAATTTCTTAAATCTACAATTTGATTTTTGTACACCTATATAATAATTTTATATATTGCCAATTACATATTGTTTGGTACCTAATCTACATTACATATCTCGAACTGTACGATATTTATGCTAAGATTTGGGATATGGGACTCAACTTTTACTTAAATTTTTTATAATTTTGGCTATGTTATCATAACTATGAAAATATAAGGAATATATGTGTTGTATAGGTCGCAGTTTCGATCTCACAATGTTTTTTCTTTCTTTTAGTGCCAAATTCTTATGTATCGTACACAGATTTTGTGTTGAAAATTTAAATATTTAAGCTAAATTTAAAACTGATCTTGTGTAGTTTTCAAAACATTTCAATCAACAAATGGGTTCCGAGTAAAAAAATCGTCATAAAATAAAATCGTCATTTTTATTTTGTTGTAAATAACTATCGATTTCACCACATAAACTACTTTGCATATCTGGAACTATACGATATTTATGCTGAAATTTGATATATAGAGTGCCTTTTAGTCTAAAAAGTTTCTGTACATTTTTGGCTTTTTTCAGTATCCCATATCTTTTAAAAAAGAATATATGTATGTTATTGCTGCAATTTGGCATAAGCGAAATGAGTTTGTAACTGATCCTGTTCTACTTTCAACCATTCTAGTTACTCTTTCAACGCACTAGTTAAAGCTGCATATCAGTTGAACTCCTGAACTTCCTCTCGCTTTGTCTGTCTATCCTCTTCTATTCACACTTTCATTCACCGAAACATCTGCCCCTTCTCAGCGCAGGCTTTATGCTCCTCTGACTTGCGGCGTTGCAGGCTTCATCTTCAAATTAATATGCTCTCCGCTGCCCCGCTACCTTCCTTCTCTCTCTCTGTCTGCTCTCTTTCTCTTTCTCTCTCTCTCTCGTTTTCTGTTGACCGGGGCTTATAACAATGCCGCATTCTGCATGCCGCCGCCGTTGCTGCTGCTGCTGCTGCTGTTGGCCGCGTTTTTCATTTCAGCGCAAACAAACAATGGCATTTGGAAAATGCTACCCGTTACCCCTCTTTCCCCTCCCCCTCTCCTCCCCCGTTGAAATCCTGTGCCCGTTTCATTTCCCACTTTGTTTTTCATATTTGCACGGCAAAATGAAAAATCAACGCGGCATAGTCGAGACACAAACCAGCCCACTTGCCTGGAGAGTGGGTGGGAAAGGTGAGGAGAAATAAAGGGGGTATGCAAGAGACACATTCAAATAAATTCAATAAAAACAAATAACACGCAGCAGCAGCACGTCGCACCAGCGTCGAGTGCAGACTAAAGTAAATTTTATCAACTTTTAAATCAAATATTAAACTTTTAGTTTGCCTTTTTTCTTTCTCTCTCTCTCTCAGTTCTTACTCGTTTCTTGGCAAAGTTTGTAATAAACTTTTTCTTCGCTTTGGCTTAGAGTTCCTCCCCCCTCTCACTGTCTCTCCCTCGCTCTCTCTGTCGCGCTGCTTACGAACTTTACATGCGCTTTTTTGCCCACTTGCAACACGTAGTGCAATTTTTTACCACTTTGGTTTTGCCTCGCAACGTTTTTCTAATGAGTGAGGACGACGTCGACAGCAGCAGCAGCAGGTTGCCCTGGCTCGAATGTGGCCAACAAACCGAACAAACACACGCAGGACTTACAACTTAGAAGAGTAGGAGGTAGAGGAGAGGGAGGGGGATGGAGGTAAAGGCAACTCTTGAAAAACCAGCGAAACGCAAAAGTGTTCAAAGTCAACTTTGACGGCGGCACTTGGCAAAAGGCATTGAAAAAGTGCGACGAAAGTTAAAGCACAACTCGCTCGCTCTCTTCCTCTTTGGGCAGGGGCTTTAAAGGGGGTAGAGCTGAAAGCATATATACTGTACAGTATGTATAGGGCTGCATTGCGACTGAGCGAGTATTGAGCAAGCTGAGATTAAGCGATTTTCCGTCTGATTTCGTGGCACAAACGATGCATTTGAGAGCTGAAACTTCATTGGCAAACGGGGCATAAGAAGTCTTTGCAAATAAAAAAAATATATACACATAATGTAATCTATAATTTATATGTGTAACTACAGAAAAGATTTCATACTCAAAAACATAAAATTTTCAGTATTTTTTACATCATTAGTATGTTTACTTGTATAGTAGAAATAGCAAGTAATGAAAAGAAATCTTGGTAACTCTTATGTTCAGGTCCGTAGGGAGGAGTGTATAGGATGAGCAGTGCAGTTTTACTTAATGAAACAAATAGCCTAAGCTAGTGTGCATATCAAGTTTGGTGTCTATAATTTGTATTTAAGCCGAGGTCTTAACGTTTATACGAACAAACATGACCGCTACAAAACTGTATAAGAATATATATATTTCCCAAAAACTATTGATGATTTTTCCAATTTACACCGAGAAAAAATTCGATGTAAAAAGTATTAGTTTTCTTTATTTTGTAAAAGGGTTTAACTTAAATATATGTATAAGTATTATATATAAGAGAGAAGTTTGTGCAAGGGCGCGGAGAAGGTCGCTATGACCCTGCTTTTCTATTACTATTTTATGTTTAACTTAAAATTTATTTATAGAAAATCCTTAAAACCTTAAGTCTCTGCTTTAATTCCCCTGCTGGCTCTTCAATTATTGTTCTGTATCCAATTAGACAATTTGCTTTACAAAAATATAACACTTCTCCGTCTATAAACTCAATATATTTATTAATTCAAACGAGTAAATAACTTAAGATAAAGAAGAAAAAAAGGGAGCGGTTTATTTTAATGTGTTGCTGCGTGCGAATTATTTCGAAAAGTGACGCTCTTCATTTTCAGTGTTGCACAGCAGCTTGCTTATATCGATAATAACTTAAGTTCTATCTTTTAATCGATATTTTGGTATTTATTCATATACGCCAAATCGAGCATGGTACGGCAAGGCCTGGCAACTTTATCGAACTTCCAACATCCCGCCCACCGTAAAACTACTCGGGAGTTTTACCCAACACATCTAATACTGCCAACTTTGAAACTGGACGTGTAAGTGTCCCAGAAGAGGTCTGTACTTCGGCGATTCGTATTTGCCCATCTTTTGCTGGTATTGTTCGAATGATGACGCCCTTTTTCCAATTGCCGCGAGGTTGGTTGTCATCGCAAATTATCACAACATCTCCAACGTTGATTGGTTTTATGCGAGCAAACCATTTAGTACGCCTGGTCAATGTAGGCAAGTACTCTCTAATCCATCGACGCCAAAAATTGTCCTTTAGCTGTTTAGCAATACGATACTGTTTATGAAAGCAGAAATTGCCGCCATCTCCAGGAGTTTGAGTTGAATTTGTAGTGCCGAGCAAGAAATGATTCGGAGTTAGTGGCTCTGGATCATTTATATAAACAGGGATATGCGTCAAAGGTCTACTGTTTATAATGTTTTCGGCTTCTATTAGCAGACTCCGCAGGGTCTCCACTTGAGGAGCTTGTTGTTTGAGTGTGACTGCCAAGATTCTTTTTGTGGATCTAACTAAGCGCTCCCAACAACCGCCTGAGCTTGGGTTAGCTGGACAATTAAATTCCCATTGAATTCCTTTGTTTGCCATTTCCGACTTAATGGCACTCCAATCAAATAAATCCTGTGTCCTCTTAATCTCCCTGTCCGCTCCGATGAAATTCGTGCCCATATCCGACCTGATCTTCACTGGCACTCCTCGACGATTTACAAAATTACGAATGCATAGTATGCATGCATCGGTAGAAAGATCTGCTGCTAATTCAAGATGTATAGCTCTTATTGTAAGGCACGTGAACAATGCGACCCATCTTTTTTCATGCCGTCGGCCTATCGTAACCATGATAGGACCAAAATAATCCAATCCTGTGTAGGAGAAAGCACGCTGGTATGGAGTTACCCGATCCTTTGGTAACTGCCCCATTTGTGCCGGTATTGGAACTGCAGACTCATTTTTACATAGTTGACAAGCTGTTTTAGCTCGCTTTACAGCTTTTCGCAAATGCACTATCCAAAATCTGCGCCTTATTTCTTTATATTGAGACCTATTTGGTGATGGTACATATCATGATACCACTTTATTATTAACTCAGTCAATGGATGTTTAGAAGGCATTATGATTGGATGACGAGTTGATTCAGGCAAAACTTCAGCATAGTCCAGTCTTCCGCTAACAACTAAAATGCCATCCTTTGATAAAATCGGACATAACGAATAAATCGAGCTACTTTTGGCAACTGCATCGCCTTCTTTTAAACTCGTCAGTTCCTGACTGAATGTTTGCCTCTGTGCTATTTTGCACAGGCTAATTTCCGCCCACCGTAACTCATTTGAAGAAAGCTCTCCGCACCTTTCCTCCGGGCTCTGGTGGCGTAGCCGTTTGAG
>JAEIHA010000645.1:0-10214 GCA_018904595.1 Zaprionus indianus
CTATAACCTTTTTATACCCTTTTTTGACCATTTTCAATGGTCGAAGGGTATAAAAAAATCGGCAGAAGAGGCGTGCGCAACGATAACGGCAGCAACGAGAATAGCAACGAAAATTAAATCAGCAACAGTACGGCGACGAGGATGGTGACAAAGACGGCGACGAGGAAGGAAACAAAGACGGTGACAGGCTGGACAACCAAGACGGTGACAGAGAGGGGCGAGGCATTGCAGTCGGCAATAGAAACGACGAAACTAGAAGGAATGATGAAATTAGCAGCGCTAGCAACAATGCAATAAAAAAATTCGGCGAGGGAAAACGAAACACAGTGGAACAAGGTGAGCAAAATATGGATTTATTATTGCGAAGACAACCGATGTACGAATTTTCGGAAGTTAAATGTGCACGCAAATAGATCACACATGGAGTTTATGAAGATGTTGATTGGCAGCATGTGGCATGCAGATCCGGCGCGTGTATTGGTACCAATTGAGCAGTTGGTGGCTGGGCTGATATCGGTGTTTGATGACAAGAAGTCAAAATTAGAGGCAAGGCGAAAATTTTAAGATCGAAAATGGACGGCGGGCGAAAGCTTTGTTACTTACGCAGACAATAAGGTGATGCTTGGACATGGCATAAATATGGACGAGGAAGAATTTTTGGGGCTCCTCAAATCAAATGCTACGTGACCAAGCTCGTATTCAATGTGTTGCAGATGTTCGGCACATAAAGCGAGCATTTGCGGAAGTGAAGCTACCGAAAGTACATGGAGCAGATACGAAGACTTCGTCGGTGGAAAAGAATAGCAACACACTCTCGCGCTGTTTCCATTCCAACTCGAAGGGACACTGGACCAAGGAGTGTAAAAAGCCAAACGGCCCAAAAGGATCGTGTTATGCCTGTGCTTTGTAACAAGAATAAGAATAACAACAAATAAGAATGGAGCAAAAATTACGAAAGATATTTTAAAAAATAATTATTCTAAGAAAAAATTTATAATGCCTCATCGTGTCTATGAGCCCAATTTCGTTCATTAAAATTAGTAAAGTACCAATTTTAAGTTAATTTTATGGATAAAATAATAGTTATTTAAAAACATATGGAAAAGTATTGTGTTACGTTATGAAAAAATTCGATAAAATTCACTTTAATTTAATAATTGTGGCAAACGAGTCAATGAGTTATGACTTTTTTTTGGGAAGAGATTTTATGGAAGCATGCAATTTAAATTTGAATTTGGACAGCTTAACCCTCCGTCGGGTGCCAGTTTCTATAGAAATTATCCTTGTGTGCATTTTTTTGTCGCAGATGGATAGCTAATGAAATTTTAGGGAAAGTCAAGAAATTTCAAGTCGATAGCTCAATTAGAAGTATAGTTTTTTTTTAACCAAAATCGAATATGGTCTGACCAGACCATTCCACCCGACGGAGGGTTAAATTATGATTACAGTCGATAAAATTGAAAATCGAAGTAATGATAAAGCCGATAAAATGCTAGAAGAAGCAAATATGTACAATGACAAAACAGTTAGCGATAGTGTTAGCCAGGTTAGTAGTGAAAATCAAATGATTAGTGACAAGATTAGAAAAAGATTAGGAAAAGCTGCAAATTTGGAAATAAGCACATCCACTATGGGAATTGTTTGAAATTAATGTAATAGGTGACCAGATAGATCATAATGTGAGATGTCAATTCACTGAGTTGGTAAACAATTTTTATATGAATAAAGTAAGACCGAAAAAAACCGGAGATTCGGTGTGAGATAAAACTAAGATTAGAGGACTCGAAACCGTTTAGTTGATCGCCGAGAAGATTGCATATACAGAAAAGGAAAAGTTGCACATTATTTTAGGTGAGTATTTAGAGAACGGAATCATTAAACCGAGTGAATCAGAGTATGCATAGTGTTAGTAAAAAAGAAAACAGGAGATCTAAGGTTATGTGTTGATTACAGAAAACTTAAAGATAATTATCCTCTGGCGTTTATTGATGATTTAATGGATAAGTTAGTAAATAAAACTACATTCTAGAAGTTAGATCTTAAACATGACTACTTTCATGTTTTTGTTAGATCTTAAACATGGCTTGGTAAGAAATCAATTAAATACACTTCGTTTATGACACCTTTAGGACAGTTTGAATTTTGATACCCTTCGACCGTTGAAAATGGTCAAAAAAGGGTATACTAACTTTGTGCAAATGTATGTAACAGGCAAAAGGAGGCGTGGGAGACCCCACAAAGTGTATATATTCTTGCTCAGGATCACTAGCCGAGTCGATTAAGCAATGTCTGTCTGTCTGTCCGGATGTATGTCAGTCCGGATGTGCGGATGTCCCGGATGTCCAAATGTCCAGATAAACACAAAGATCTCAGCTTTTATAAAAGCTAGAGAAATACCAAATTTGGTATGAATGTTTCTGTTTACCCGAAGCAGATGAAGTTTATTTCAAATGTTGAGTGCACGTATTCATATAAAGACGCATATAAAGGCTTACGTTACGATATTTAGGGTATCCCACTGTCGCGTGCCGCTCGACTGTTGCTCTTGTTAAGGAAGTCAATGGGGCTGAAAAATGCACCAGCGGTTTTTCAGAGATTTATAAATAGAATTTTTGAGGATATAATAAGGCAAGATAAAGTTATTATGTATATGGATGATATAATATAATGATAGCTAGCAAAGGAAAAAAGGAACATATGCATGTACTAAGAGAAGTTTTTGACAGATTGACGAGAAACAAATTAGAGCTAAGAATGGACAAATGTGAGTTTCTGCAATCGAGTGTACAATATTTAGGATTTTTTAATAGCATGTAAAGGAATACAGGCCAATGACAAGGGAATAAAAGTAATTAGGGATTTTCCAGTACCAGATAAGGTGCATGGAAGAAACAAAGACAAAGAATTTACGTATGAAGATAAAGAGTTAGAATGCTTTGAGACACTTTGGAAAAATTTAGTGGAAGCTTCAGTGTTAGGTTTATATTATTATAAGGACGAAATAGAGTTACATACAGATGCAAGTGCGCAAGGTTTTGGTGCAGTGTTATTGCAAAGGAAAGAGGATAAGAAATGGCACACTATATTTTATTACTCGAAAGCCACGACGAAAGATGAAGCCAAATATCATAGTTTCGAATTGGAAACATTAGCCATCCTGAAGTGGAATTACACCTTCGGATTGTGAGATGGGAATTAGAACTATTAGACTACGATTTTGAGGTAGTTCATAAAGCAGAAAAGCATATGCAGCATGTAGATGCATTTTTTAATTTTTTTTTTTTTTTGTTTGTTTTTATATTTGGAAGCGAAGAATCCATACAATGCAAAACGTATCATAACTAATAGTTTTGAAGATACTTTAGATATTTGTCAAGCAAAAGATGATAAGTTGAAAGATATTAGGAAAAAGTTAGAGAAAACGGAAGATAACATTTTTGAAATGAGAAATGGTGTACTTTATAAAAAGGCAAATGATGGAAGACTATTGTTTTGTGTGCCAGAAGAAATGGTAGAGAAAATATTATACAAATCACAATGAATTAGGGCACTTAGGGAGAGATAAGGTCATTGATGCTATTGTTAAGACTTATTGGTTTTCGAATATGAAAGAAAAAGTTGTTAGGCATATAGAAAATTGTTTAAGATGTGTGGCATTTTCACCAAAGTCTGGAAAAGAAGAAAGAATGCTGCAAAGCATTCCAAAAGGAACGTGCCGTTTGAGATAATACACATCGATCATTATGGACCGGTAGATAACGGTTGGGCAAAGAAACATCTGGTTGTAAATATGTTAGGTTATATGCAACAAAGACAACGAACACAAAAGAAGTGATTCTAGCCTTAAAGGATTATTTTAGATCATATAGCAGGCCGAAATTTATAGTATCAGATCTCTGTTTTACATCCGAAGATTTTGAAAAGTTTATAAAAGAATATAATATTAAGTACATAAAGATAGCGACAGGTTCACCCCAGGCCAATGGACAGGTACAAAGAATCAATAGAATAGTAGGGCCTATGATAGCTAAATTGACAGACATTGAAAATGGATTGCATTGGGATGCAGTTATTGAAGATGTGCAATTTTCTTTGAATAATACCAAGCAAAGAAGTGTAGCGCAATCTCCGAGCAAGATGTTGTTTGGAATTGAGCAAAAGGGGTAAGTTATTGATGAGTTAAGACAAAAATTCATCAAGAGACAGCCCTTGTTTCAATCCCCAGTCCAGGATCGAAGTGGCGTCTGGCTTAAGACGGATGATGAGAAAGCAAGTGCTTTTGCTTCGCACCTCTCTTCCACCTTTATGCCCTTCAACCTAACGGATGACAACAATCGTGAAGCCATCGCACATTTCTTGGATAGTCCGACTGCTCCGACACGCCCCATGAGACATACCTCACCGCAGGAAGTCATGATCCAACTAAAGGCGCTGCAACCAAAAAAGACCCCTGGTTACGATGGCATAGATAACCGAACTGCGAGACTCCTACCACGCAAAGGAGTGCTTGCTCTCGTAAAAATCTTTAATGCAATGCTTAGACTAGGTCATTTCCCCAGGCAATAGAAGCGAGCGCGCATCGTTATGATCCCCAAAGCTGGAAAGTCGCCAACACAAATTGACTCATACCGTCCGATAAGCCTGCTACCAACCTTCTCCAAAGTGTTTGAGAGAATTTTGCTTACTCGTTTGATGGAACTGCCGCAAGTAACTGAACACATCCCACAACATCAGTTCGGCTTTAGGAAGTCTCATGGTTGCCCCGAACAAGTCCATCGCCTAGTAAAGCACATTACCCACGGTTTTGAGCATAAGCTTTACACAGTCGGCGTATTCTTGGACGTAAAGCAAGCATTTGACAAGGTGTGGCACGAAGGGCTGTTGTACAAAATGAAAGACCTCCTCCCAGCACCCCATTATGCCATCCTGAGATCCTTCATTGCTGACCGGACCTTCGATGTTGCAGTACGAGACTCTCAGTCTAGCCTGGAACACATCCACGCAGGGGTTCCACAGGGAAGTGTACTTGGACCCTTCCTGTATACCCTGTACACTGCTGACATGCCAATTCCCATCAACAACTCCGATGAAGTCTCCCCTGCTCAGCTCCTGGCCGCTTACGCTGATGACACCGCCATGCTTGCGTCGCACTCATCATTGCAAGTCGCCTCCAACGCAGTTCAGGAATGGCTGCATGCAATTGAGGATTGGACGGCCAAATGGAACATAGCCATTAATTGCACGAAGTCGGCCTGTGTTACATTCACTCTGCGACCTCAAACCTGCTTAGGTCTTTTCTTCAACGGAGACATCATAAACTACGTCTCATCCCACTTCTACCTCGGAGTTCACCTCGACCGGACGCTGAGTTGGAAAGCCCATATCACTGCAGTTAGAGCCAAATCCTCATGGAAACTCAAAAAGCTGGATTGGCTCTTCCACTCTAGCAAACTCCATATGGCAACTAAAGCTCTCTTGATAAAAGCCATATTACGTCCAACTCTGACCTACGCTATTCAAGTGTGGGGTACTGCCTCCAAGACGCAGCTCAATAGGCTTAGAGTTATTCAATCGTGAGCGGCACGACATGCATCTGGACTACCCTGGTACGTGAGCAACCGGGTCATCGAAGGAGACTTAAAGATTGTCCCTTTGGGAGATCAAAAAAATTTCCACAGCAGCCGATATGCCGACAGACTCACCGCCCACCCGAACACGTTGGCGAATGATCTCGTCGACCCCATTTCCCTCCGACGTTTGAAGAGAATTCATCCCCATGAGCTCCTTAATCGTAAGATAGCATAATTCCTCTAGTCTACACTTGTATATATTATAACTAAGGATCTTTAACCATAATATTATCTTTTAAGCTACGCATTAGGTAAGTTCAGATGGAACTGAACGATTCCTTGTGATTATAGAATAATAAATAATAATAATACTAAAAAAAAAAAAAAAGGAAATAAAAAACAAATCAAACATGGAGTCTAATATTTTAGAATTAATCCAACCTTTCCCTTTTGCTAAATGAATAATGATGGACAATGAACCTAGTTTTTCTTCTGCTCAATTCAATTCTACAATGACACGTGCCGGTTTAACAATATATAATATTACGCAGACCCCAGAAACAGTTTAACTAACGGACAAGTAGAAAGAGTTCATTCAACTATAATAGAAATTCCTCGATGTATTCAAGAAGAATACCAATTATTAGACTACAACGAAATTAATTATCGCGCAGTTAAAGAATACAATCAATCAATTCAGTCGTCCACACAGCAAAAACCTTATTATATTTTGTTTAACAAGTTAGGTCATTCACATTTACCAGAAAGATTAAAAACAGTCCAAACCAAAATAGAAATAGAAAAACAGAACACCTAAAACTTATCAAGTAGGAGATGTCATTTACGAGAAAAAACATGGTGAACGTAATAAACTCCAGCCAAGATATAAAAAGCAAACAGTAAAAGAAGATTTAAAAAATAAAGTAATAATTAATAAAAAAGATCGTATTATTCACAAAGATAATATTAAGTTTTAATCATTTTTATTACGTTTCTATTTTTTTTTTCATGTTTTAGCATGAATATTTTATTATTTATATATATATTACTGGGCTCAGCCGCTTCTAACATTATAAATTACTCTAAAGAAGATTACGTTTTAATCGAAGACACAAATAATATATTTTTATACGAAACATACGGGGAACTACACCACGTAACTAATTTGAGTTTTTATAAAAGTATTATTGACGAAGAAGTAAAATACGTAAAGGATAATAATATCAGCACTGATTGGGATTTTTACTTGCAATTGAAACTAGCTACCTCCCTTTTAGTACAACTTACACCACACAAAAGGATAAAAAGAAGCATAAATGAACTTGGTACCATTTTTAAATGGATAACAGGTACACCAGATCATAATGATATGGTTACCATACAAAATAAAGTAAATGACCTTATAGTCAATAACAATAAACAAAATAAAATCAATTCAGCAATTTTTAAGCAAATAGGCAGGGTAACTAGATTGCTAAGCCTCAAACTTGATAAAGAATTTTTACTTAAAAAATACCGATTACAACTGCTGTCAAAAGATCTACAAACATTGCGAGATGCAATTACTTTTTCAAAAGCCAAAATTTTATATTCCAATATCTTGAATGACCACGATGTGGCAAATATTTTTACAAACGTAAAATTTAACATAACATTAATAGATTTGATAGATGTTTCTATCTTTTCAATTGTTTCATATAAAGGTTTAATCATTTTCTATATTAAATACCCTATTGTAAACAATAATTGCAACTTATATCACGCTAAGGCTATATCTCAACAAGATGGAAAATTATTAATTGAAGATAAAGTAGCATAAATGAACAATATTTTTCATTCCATCCAAATTTATAAAAAAGAAATATATAGTAATTTTGAACAATTACAAAATACTAAAAATTGTTTTGTAAACCTACTCAATAAAGAATTCACAAGTTGTAAGAAAATAAAAGAAAAAAACAGACAAATAGAAATAATAACAGATGGCGCTATTTTAGTGACCGGAATGAACTATGTAAACCATAATTTAATTGCAGGAATTTATGTAATTACCTTTGAAACCATTGTCGACATAAATAACAAAAATTATACCAATACCAAACAAAAATGGTTAAATTATATTGAAAACAATAGATTCACTAACTTTTTAATATCCGAATATCTACAAAGCAACAATAGCGAACTTACATTTGAAAATACCAACATATTATCACCTATTATAGTTTTAGTTCTAAAAAACAACCATGTTCAAATAACATTAGTAATAATTTTAATTATTTTTGTATTTTTTACGTTAAAGCTTCTAAAAAATTTATTCCCAAATCTATGTCCAAATATTGGAAACTTCATATAACAAAATTTAGTTACTAAACGTAACACAAATCAGATACCTGAAGCTGACCTAAACGCTTTGAAATCACTCAATGAAAAAATTGACCAACTTACAGATACGCCTTAGAATCGGGGACGATTCATCTTTAGAAAGGGGGGAGTTATCACCCTCGGTCCCTCTGTATTCAATATGGAAATTGTAAACAGTTTTCATAGCCACTTTGGAACCCATATTTTGCTCTAGCGCTATCCTCTTGCGCCAGTATCTTAAAAACATAAATAATACCCGAATTTGTCAGCACTTTCGTTAAGCGCTTTTCGCTAAACAAACAATCTTTTCAAAGAGGCAGTTAATAAACTGCGCAGTTCAAAAACGTAAATATTGACCACTTGGTCACCATCCGAATTAGAACTCTTCAAGTGTCAACCAAATTCTCGATCAAGAGCGTATCATATACAACGCTCGCACGATCTGCGTCTCCACGCTCCATTGTAAACAAATCCTAATTTCACCACGAGTCGGAAGCTTTGACGTTCCTTTAGCTTAAGAATATATCTGTAACTTCAGTCCTATTTTGGCATTCAATAAATATAAAAGTTTCTTCCTGCAAAAAATAAATTTTTTTCCATCACGCGTTCGCGAGTTGGTTAATTTGCATAGAAAAGAAGAGAAGAACAACAGATGGCGCTACGCGCTCGCATTCTCTTTCTTTTTCTTTCCTATATGAAAATTTCAATGGCGTCACAGCTTGCTGGTCTGTATACAAAATCAACGCGAACAAGGTTTTTGTTTAATCACTTCTGTGTTTGTTGTCCGATCGGATTGGAATTTTGACGTTATGTTGGTATTTAGCTAAGTATAGTCTTACTCAGAATGTTGTATATTTTATATGTCGCTCGCAATTCAGCTTAAAAGATGAAATTATTGATTTGCGTGGGCGGGGGGCGTGGCACCCAACATTTGAAATAAACTTCACCTGTCCCGGATAAACAGAACCCTTCATACCAAATTTGGTGTCTATAGCTTTTATAATAGCTGAGATCTGTGTATTCATCCGGACATCCAGACATCCAGACACCCAGACATCCAGACATCTGGACAGACAGACAGACATGGCTTAATCGACTTGGCTGCTGATCTTGAGCAAGAATATATATACTTTGTGGGGTCTCCCACGCCTCCTTCTACCTGTTACATACATTTGCACAAAGTTGACCATTTTCAATGGTCGAAGGGTATAAAAAACAGAGGTAGGAAAATAACCCACTATAAATCAATATATAAAAAGAAAAAAACAATTAACGAAACCAAATACGATAATTCCGGCACAACCCCAAGTGACGAAAGCAGTCCGCCATAAACACGCAGTTTTGATATAGTATTACTTAAGAAATATAAACTCTGAAAAAGTTATAAATATTAAAACTTCAACTTGGTTAAAAAACTGTTAAGAATGAAATTCTTTTAATTTCCCATATTCCAAAAGATACACAAAAACCAATAAAAATACAGAAATTATGTTAGTTATGTCGAACCTAAAATTATATTAACATGGCAATTAAAAGAAAACCACACTCAACCAGAATTACAAAAATCAAGAAATAACAATAGAGGGAGATAATTTAATTAAAGCTTTTAATTGCTCTATTCAAATAGATGATATATCAATTTCAAATACATTACTTGACTACACACAAACAGTATATGTAAATAATAACGTAACAAAACTAGAAACATTAGCATATATTGAAGCAAAAGAAATTTTTGATACAAAAACAAAAGATACTTTTCAAAATGTATTAATAACGTCAGTGATTGTATTAATTATAATAATAATGTTATATTTTGTCTACAAATATAAGAGTATACCTAAGAAAATCATTGTTAAATTTAAAAAACAAGTCCCCACTCCCATAGAAACACCAAATATTGTAAACAATCAAGTAATCGAAAATGATAATAATATAAACCCTATATTGTATCCTAACTTATCCGCCTGAGGGCAGGCCAATTTTTAGGCCATGGATTTTAAAAAAATTCATGGTCTACTGTGTTTGTCGGAACGAGTTTGTGCGTAACAGGCAGAAGGAGACATCTCCGACCATAAACTATATATATTCTGAATCAGTATCAACAGCCGAGTCGATTGAGCCATGTCTGTCTGTCCGTCTGTCTGTCTGTCCGTCTGTATGAACGCCTGGATCTCAGCAACTATAAGAGCTAGAGCCATAAAATTTTGTGACAACATACGTGTATATCCAGGTGATTCAAAGTTTTTTTTATTTTAAATTTGGCCACGCCTCTTCCTCTGT